>OX457043.1:10181405-10318506 GCA_949752735.1 Lumbricus terrestris | reverse complement strand
CCATTTTGAATATTTCCAATTGTTTATAGCGGCCCTTCAGGCCTACTACACAGAGGCGCTCCCGACTACAGCGCGGACACTGCATCGGAGTTTTACGCCGATACGCCAGAGCAACTTGCTATAGGTAAGCGTAAACTGGACAGTCATGGACGGCGTCCAGGCACTTATTTTAAAATATGAACGCCGTCCAGTCAATCCATCAGACTTGGGAAGATAATGGGCGCTCAGATAAAAAAATTTTACACTCGGAGCACAGGTTGTAACGCTCCGCAAATAAAGACGTTTAATAACCTACCGTATATCAAACCATCACGGCGCCATTTTTTCGGTAATAAAGAATAATTATTATTGCTACAAAACACTTTGGCTTAATAAACGCATTATTATCACAATGCGGTAGTTCTTCGAACTTATTTCAAGTGTTTTTCTTGATGAGAGCAGGCAAAGAAGCCGTGAGACCAACCAGCACGACTGTTTGGGCCGGTCTCTTAGAAACTAACAAGCTGAGTCTTGTTGAAATAATCGCATATAAAGGTTTTTGTTCAGATCGAATGGGTAAGTGTTAGGCCTACATGCTTTTACTTCTTGCAATTTCACATCAGTTCACTTATAATAGAGGATCGTGGACGACTGAAGAAATACGAGGAAGGTAAAGATTTTCCCTCGATTCCGAAATAGTCGAGAATTCTCTGGTATGTTGTAACGTGCACACTGCACAAGTGTTTCGTCTTCCTCTTGCCGTGAAGTGACAAGTTCATGTTGGTGAACAATTGTTTCAAGAACTTTGGTTTGATGTATAAATCGGTAAGTAGATCATAGGTTCACTAAAGAGGCTTCACCGGAAAGACAGAATGAGAAAACTGTCATTACTGGTGTAGCTGAATTTACTCAGATACTAAAATCTAAAATTACGTCGAGCCCAGACAGAGTTTATACGTAAGGATTAAATTTATAGTGACTATCGTATCCATTGGTCCTCTTCAGTAATGAAACTCTATAATAACTAAGATTGAGGATGATAAGCATGAAGCGAAATGTGTGTGCACTTGCAAAAATAAATCTCTAGTTTAGGGTTCAAACGGGTGCTAGTAGTCCTAGATAAAGATTGTGTTCACCAAAAATCAATGTTTTCGATTATTGCAGAAAACATTGATGCTCATCAGCTTAATACCTGTCCTAGAAAAGTTTCAATACATGAACACCAGGACAGGCGTAAAGTCCTACATTTGAATCAAAGGTCAATTATTGATATGGATCTACAACACGACGAAAACTTTGCCGCCTTTCGCAATAATATTCTTCCGCATACTTGCAATGAGGGCATACTTTTTTGCGGTAGCTTCTACGAACAACCACTCGAATACGCGATGCTGAACTTAACAGATCTTGACAACCTATTCTTCGATCGAAAATTCATTGCTGCAACTGAAACGGCGACAATTTCGAATTATTTTGAAAAAGAAATACTTACCATTGAAACGAAAAACTGTCATTTAGGCTATGCTCGCTTAATACGCCGTCGCGAGGAAGTGACTGAATATTTCGAATGGAGTCGCAAATCCCTTCACGGACCAGCTATCAAAAATCGTATTGCGACGATGCTTCAGGTGAGAAAAGTTTTTAGAGATGTACAGAAGTGTAAACCAGAATTGAATTTGCAGGACTTTAAAGGATTAGACGCTGACTATGTCTACTGCGTTTTATGTCCTCACTGGCCATCTGAGGCCGCTGAATGGAGAACTCGTGAACGATGTGGTGGATGGCCAACCAGAGATACCATCGATAAAATTGTAGCAGGAGGATGTCATCTTGTTCCAAAGTCACACCCGAGCAATCCTAACGATGACACTGCTTGGAGGTTTTCTTTTTCTCTGGCAGAGTTAATTCTGGTCAATAGTTGGAATGAAGTTCAAACTTATATCTATCACGTGCTTCGTCTTCTTAAATCTCGTGTGATTGCAAAGTGTGGAGGTGATAAGAAGACATTTCTGTCCACATACCACTTCAAAACTCTGATGTTGTGGGCTTGCGAAGAAAAACCTTCTGATTTTTGGAGTGAAGATCGAATTGAAGCAGCCATTGAAGAGTTACTGTTGCAAATGATTGAATGGCTAACTGACAAAAATTGCCCAAACTATTTCATAAGAGAAAACAATATGCTTGACTTCACGAAAAGTGATGTTAGCAAAGAAGTTAAGCTTTTGCGTGCCGCTTGTAAAGACATTCCCAAAGTCATAACCAGACAACCAAAGGTAGATCGTGACAAAATACTTCACGTTCGGGTTAGCGATAAGGCCGCATTGGTGTGTCAGCTTTCGCTGAGTCGGAGAGCTTTCGTCAATGCAATGAATCAGAAACTTGGAAGATACGTAGTGAAAAATTTATCATCAAGTCAATTACTGAGTCATGAAGTTGCGCCTTTATTCAGAGCAATACAATCGCACACTCTTCTGATGTCTGATCTGTCATCAGGTGATGAAGAGTTCAGTGAAAGAAAGAAAACTTACGAGACCGATGCTTTGAGAAACTTCCATATCAGTTACAACAAGAAATGTACAGTTTGTTACTCAGATGTTGTGGTCTCATCGCAGGACTCTATTTCTTGCGCCGTAAAGAAGGTATTGCATAGTAAACGAATGAATGGCGATCCTCCCAGGCCCGGATTAACCCCTCGGGGGGCCCGCCGCCATATTTTCAGAGGGGGCCCCTAATTTACCATTACCTTCCGTCACCACACTCCACAGGCCCACATGTCCATTCGTGCCTCTTATCGACTAAATATAATTCAAACTTAGTTAACGTCAATTCAATAAATTATAATATTATTGTTCAGTTTAGTGGTTTAAATCCTATGATTAAACCGATTATGGTTCACATTTTTCTGCTCTTGGCATGCAGTGACAAACTGGTCAAGAATGTCATTAAAGGAAACTGTATCTAAGAGATCACTCTCACCGCTAAGAAGCCTATCGTAATAATGACATTGCATCTATATTCAGTATATTGCAGTGTGAAAATAGTCGCCGAAAAAAGACAGCGGGCTGGACTTTGATCCATGTAAAGTTGACAATTTTGTATGCATTTTGGGAGATCAACGACAGCAGCAGCAGCAGCAGCAGCAGCAGCAGCAGCAACAGCAACAGCAACAGCAACAACAACAACAATAACAAATTTTTTTGAGAAACTACTATAAAAACGCAGAAATGCTGCATGAGACAGCCTCAGACAGGACACTTTTTAAAATAGGCCTACAAGTTGTGCAGAGGAACTTGGATGTGAACCAGAGGTAATAGACAACAAATAATGGACGGTAAGATTGTTGAGACAAACAAATAGCAGGAAAGCCATAATATTAATGATCTGCAGCGCATAACTTTATATAGACCTACGTAGGCCTACAGATCTGATTGACCCAGGAGAGCGCGCCATCTTTTCGCACCAGCTGCAGGTGTTTCTAACGGCTTGCTCATCGTCATCACAAACGCCGACATTTCCGGTATCGGAATTTTTACGCATTCATGTTGAGAAACCAAACTGAAGAAGGCTCAGCTTTTATCCATCTCGACAACTTACATTTATTAAGTTCACACCACTCCCACCACACTCCGACTTCACTGGTACGCCAGCCGAGAAATTTGGGTTTTCGGGAAAAATTCCTCGTCCCAGCCTCCTCCCCCACTTCCATCCCCCACCTCCACCTCCACCCCAACCCTCCCACCTCCACCTACTCCACCCCGCCCCGCCCCCACCACGCCTCTGCGTTGTCTGCACAACTTTCAACGATAATTCTCTCTAACCTCTTCAGGATCGACCCTCCCTGATGCCAAATGAGTCACCATGGCATGCAGCGAGTGCCTGCAACACCCATAAGCCTAATATGGAGTTCTAGTTATACGAAATTGGGTGAGAAGTTCTGAGGCAAAGTGACAATTTACAATAATTATTCACTCTTCCCTTTTATCTCTGCGTCCATCCTCAATTGAGGTGGCCGTGATCCACGCATCCATGTAGTCTAATAGCATTCCTCTACGACATCATTATTATAGATTGCCTTTGTAATGTTCAAAAGATAACATATATGATACAACTTGAGCATGAACAGTGTGACCAATAACAGTGTTTAATGTTTAAATTAGCTCAACCGAATCTCTATGACTATAATTATCCTTGTCTCCGTCTGTCTGTTCGTCTACATGTATGTCTAACTCTTTTTAAAAGGCCGATCTCTCCCTCTCTGTCCCGACTGTCCGCCTGTCTGTAACTCGATCCCTTTTAAAAGTAGGCCAAATGGAATACCGACAAAATCATAAATCAGAGCTGGCACAAACATAGAGGCCAACATAAATAAAATTGATGTTCACCCAAAGAAGAAAACAATGACCAATGGACGTAAATTTACGCACTGTCCTCGAATAAATGGGAAAATGCACAATAAAAATTATTTTTTTGCAGACGCGGGGGCCCTCTGACGGCGGAGGGCCCGCCGCCATGGCAGACATGGCATACTGGTTAATCCGGCCCTGGATCCTCCTTCCGACGGAAATGATTCAACAAGTGAACCACTGGAAGCTCTGTTTAAATGTTTTGTTGAAATTGTCGATAGAAATCAACTTGAGCCTTCGTTTTTAATCAGTGCAGCCTACTATGCGAATTTCTATTATACAGGTCTACGAGATTATCGACAGGCAATAAAGATGTGTAAAGAAACGAAAGCAGCTGTCAAGGCATCGAAAGATCTTGTTAGTGCAAACACCTTTGATCCTCTCTTCTCAAATGAAATACTTTGCGTTTTTATAAATCGCCAATGCATTGATATCCATGATGCAGGGATTCAAGCTGTTTATGGCTTTCTGACCCTCTGTATGACAATTATTGGGCAGAACGAGGAACGTGAGCTCGTCCTTCAGGTTTGTCCCGTTGAGTTTCTGGACTATATTCGAATTCGGTGCAGAAAAAAGTTGAGTCCCGATTCAAAGAAATCCTTTCATGTGACTCATATTGAGAGAGCCACTGGTCTTAGACAACTGTCGAATGCCATTCTTTCTGCTGCGTTTCGCTGTGAGAAAGTCAACAAGAGAACTCGTTGCGACATTGCCTAGAGTCATGTCGCTGTCTATGGGCTTTAAAATACCCATACCATATAATGTATTTTATGTACAATGACACCAAACTCGAGACTACAACTTACATGAACGAAATGAAATACACGTTCAAGATCGCTGAACAGCTGAACGTATCACAGGAACCTCGAACCAGTTTCAAGACGACCACTGCAGCGGGTCAACTTATCGGTTTCCGTTTCCCACATTGGTAACAATTCCTACATTATGCCTACGTTCTATACTACGGTTTTAACTAGTGTAGAGTTTGGAACTATGTATGTAGCCTACTGCATAAAATTATGGAGGTAGAAGCCAAGCCAAAAGAAAAAGAAGATACGGGTAGAAGAAGTTGTATGGATCGATAAAGCAACACTCGTCGACAGGATGCAAGAGACATACGACCCAGAGCTCTGGTCATTCATTAATTCATTCATTCGTCCATTCATTCGTTCATTCATTCATTCATGTAGGTGGGGCCTGTTGCACCATATGGCTTCTAGAGGCGTTCAGCAAGATCAGCTGGCAGCCTAATTGACAGATAAGTCGCAACAGGACTGCTTTGGGCGATGATTTCAAAGAATCGAATCCATTATTTGTTAACTCAGTTTTCAAACAACTCAAGCACTTGATTAGCTCAAACTTCATTGAATTTGATTGTATCAACAAATCATAAAAGCACCATGCGTGCACTCAATCAGGTGTTAAGGAATGGAACAGAATATTTTAAAAAACCTCAAAACCTTCGCAGCATCCCAGATCTCAAGTTCGGTTATCAAAACATCAGTTCTTGCGCCATACCCCATATCTAGCACTTCCTCTTATATTCTTTTTAATTTTAAAGGTGTGATTATCATACTAATATTATGTTAGTAATTGCGCAATGCGCATGTATCAGGCCACTTAGAACTTTCTTGGTTAAGGTTTGATATTTTGCATTGTGGGATGTTTAAAATTGCACGTGTATCAAGATAGGTTACTTAAAATAAGGACGAACGTTTTCTTTGTTAAAGTTTGATATTTTACACAAGGATGTTTAAAATTGCATCTGTGTTAAGATACTTCGAATAAAGACGAACATTTTCTTTGTTGAGGTTTGATGTTTCTACGAGGATGTCTAGGATTGCATATTGCATTAAAATAGGCCTATACTTAGAAAAAGGACGAAAGTTTTCTTAGCTAAGGTTTGACGGTTTGATGTTTAACAGCAGGATGTTTATAATTGCACATGCGTTAAGATACTTAGAATAAGGACAAACGTTTTCTTAGTTAAGGCTTCAAGTTTGACACTAGAATGTCTATGATTGCATATATTATGTTTTAAGATACTTTGAGTATGGACGAATCTTTAGATAACCTCTGCCAACGAACTAGCACCACACAACGTAGGTAACATATTAGGTGGCCATAACCAGCGTAACTCTGCGGTCCATTCTGGATTGTCTTTTGTAACCCAACATATTACTTGCTCTTAGTACGACGATATGTTGCTTTGTATACTTGTGGACCAATAACTATAGCCTAGTTATGGTTATGGTCATGGGCGGAGTTTGGTTTCCGTTCTTGGAGGGGCTAAAGCCTTCTTGGGGGGCTAAGCCCGGGAAAAAATACCATTTACACGGTAGAAAAAATGAATTCGGGTCTTCTTGGGGGGTTAGCCCCCCTAGCCCCTGATAAACTCCGCCCATGGTTATGGTTATAAGAACAATTTTCAGGAATCATTGCTGCCTTATTCTTGATCCAAATGCATTATTTCTCCACCTAATGATGTTATCTTTAGATTCTCGATCGTGTTCAAGTCTATGTATGTAGACTCCTTCAAATTCCTGACCGACTATATAATATTGCGTCTTCCTTTGCATCGTAGTAGAGTGTTCTCGGTGGCCATTGGAGCCTAGTCGCGGATCCTACCCGAAACACCGCATTCTAGCTCAGGTATGAGGCTATGAGCATTGAGCACACCGTCCCTCCCCGGATCGGCTACGAACACCTAGTTGTCATTCCTTACGGAATGTGAGTATCCTGTACGCTGGTAGCTTACATTTTGCATGTCCAAGATAACAGCAGTGTCTTGTCACGCTTGTGTACGAGGTTAGGAAAACACATTTTCTTTACTGTATTAATGTTACGCCGGGACTCACTAGATGGCCTACTGGTTCAACACTCCACTTATTAGAACCAATTGTTACGCCGCCCCACTTGCTAGAACCAGCTGCTACTTCTATTCTTTCTACCATTCCAGGATCCGCACTGACATCTAGTGAGTCGAAGCGCTGTTGAGGCAATTCAGGTCCAAACTCAGGGTAGTTCTTCGAGGCAGGGGCTCCCAGGGGCCTCACTGTACTCCACAGGGTTTCTCTATTGTCCGTGGTGGTAGGTTCTCGTCTTAACCATGGGTGCAAGCCTTTCTGGTTACCTTCTTCCTCAGGATGAGCCGAAATTGGACATATGTTCGCGGTGTCTCTTGAGAGCACGACAGCCCCACTAAATGGGTACTCGTCAGGGTTCGAAGCCTCAACAGATTGCATGGCTCTGCCACCCACTATACCACCGGTTAGGGACTTAACCCTTACCTCACATTCCTCTTGCCTACAATCTAATCGGTATTGTTGCACAGAAACATTGCTTAGCTCGTCAGCTAACTTAGTCAAGGTATTATTCTGGCGCTCCATAAATTGTTCGACAGTTTCCATAAGTTTATGCAATGAACCTAGGTCATGCTCTGCTGAGCTAACTACCATTTCCCCGGCAGTATTTCCTTCTGAGGATCTCTCTTCTTCCTCCTTCTCCTCAGTCTGTATCACACTGTCTGTGTCACTGACAGTGTCCATCTTATTGTTTCAATGAATAATCAATTCACAGTTCTTCTTATCTAAGTTTTATTAAACACGCAATTAGATAACTGACTGCTCGTCAATGATTTACAGGTTAAGATTCACAGGCAAATCGAGGCTAACAATAAGGTTCAACTTTAAAGCCTACAGTGTTCAATCTACACCTCTACCTTAATTAAATTCAATCAGATCAGTACACAAACTGAATTCTACACATTTGACAGCTTCTACAATTTGCATCTATAGTTACACACAATTACTATTTCTATTCAGGTTCGACCTCAGAATTTAGCGTGGTAATACTTCCCTGATTCCACAGATATTAGGACAGACGCTCCCGCTGTGTTTGCCCTTGAGAAAGATATCTCGTCGTCTTCCAGCGACCCAATATTTCTTCGACATAATTCAATTCTTCTTCCAATTGATGCCACAATTATTGTTCACGATCACTCGCAGATGACTAATATTCATAAAGAACCCTTTCTTTTATCGTTGCAGGCGTCCACCGGGGACGGAGTCGGTTAGAAATTGCCTCTTTCTACAATTTCTTCAAGCGCAGCTCCCACTCGATTCATTCCTGCCGTCCGACTGATGATTCTCCGCCAAAGCTCCCTTCAGCAGCGAATCACAGCCGGTTTCCTGGCGCCAAAATGACGCTTTCTTTGCCAACCAATCAGAAATCGCACGTGGTGGAATATTCCATCAGAAATGAACAGTAACTGCGCAGTAAGCTAAATATATCGATGACGGCATCGATTTGCGCTAAGCATAGGACCAATGAATTCACAGTAGTATAAGATGAACTTATTCAAGTAAGTAAGAGAGCTCGTAGCGACCAAAATCGCTACATTAATTTTATGAACGCAGTTTTTCCGCAAAACTTGTCTTTACATTTTCTTAAATGATGGCAAAGACGGACCGGATCATAATGAAAGTTGTACCAATATCTTTGATTTGACTTATGCATGCACTGACAAAATATTACAAAGAAATATGAAGCCGTTACTGAGACAACGCATTTTGAAAACGATGAACGAACTTTCGTGTCACCCTATATTACACTGCTTTGTCTTGCTCTGTCATATATTTAGGCCTAACACAATGTGCCTTGTCTGACTTCACCAACATTATAGCCCACCATGTCTTGCCTTAGCTTACATTATTTACTATGCATTGTATAACTTAAACATTAAAGAAGGTTATCCAATACAATAATTGACTCAATTAACCCGTTGGCAATTATTAGCTATTTGTCTGAGCCTCATCAGTGCGTTTTCCCTGTCTCAACTTCTGTAAAAAAAAATGCATTTATAAATTCTACACTACATGTACTAGCATGGGCGGAGTTTGGTTTCCATTCTTGGAGGGGCTAAAAAAGAACTTGGGAAGAACTTGGGCTTTGTTGGGGGCTGAGACCAGAGCCTTGCGCCAACTTGATCCTTTCGGCGGCGACGCGCGTCATTTTTGGTCGGCGGCGGCGGCGGCGCGCCGATCAATGAAAGTCGGCGGCGGCGGCGCCGACAAATTATCGGTCACGGCGGCGGGGCGCGGCGTCGTTTGGGCAAAAGAAGATACTGCCCCAAGATCGGTACAGGGTCATTCAGAAAGTCCAATGCCAGGGCTCTCAAAGGTTAGAGGGACAAAGGTCTTCTGAAGCAGATGACAGATAATGAAGTAGGAGCAAAAATTTGAAGGTTAAAACAATTTTCACATCAATAATTGACGATGATTGTCAGATAATATTAGTATTACATTCGGAATTAAACAAAATCCGAATGCAATAATTAGCTGAAAGGCAGCAAGTTCGAAAGTGTTCGGCTTATAATAACCACGGAGGCAGAACCCTGCTTTACCCCTTGAAATTCGCGCATTTCGTGTCTGACTATGCAGTCAAGGTTTAAAGTGTGGTAGGACTGTCATGGACGGCGTCCAGGCACTTTATTTTCAAGGCTGGACGCCGACCTGCCACTTATTTGGCCAGCACTGCCTGGACGGTCGCCCATGACTGCACGGACACCATCCATGAAGTTACTGACGGCCGTCCGTGATTTTATGGACGACCGTCCAGGCACCCATGGACGGCAGTCCAGGCAATAACATTTCTATACGACGCTTAGTACGATAGATTGCCTTAGTCAGTTAATAGATGTAACGCAACTTGTATATAAAGCTTCAGGCCTATTACAGAGTTCAAATTTTGCTTGATGTCTCTATGTCTATGTCTCTGCTTGTCTCTCACTTCATCATCTATCTCTCCCTCCCATCCTGTCTGTCTGTCGTTCTCTGGCTTCTGCCCTCTCTCCGAAGCGCCGACGCTGTCTGTTTGTGTCTCTGTCTCTATCTGTCCCTCTATTTTTCTTCTCCTCTCACTCTATCTCCCCTTTCTCTCTCTCCTCTTATATATATATATATACATATATGTATCTCTTTCTGTCTCTCTGTCTCTGTCTCTCTTCTCTCTTTGTCTCTCTGTCTGTCTGCCTGTCTGTCTCTCTCTATCTCGTCCGTGCGTCCATCCATCCGTCCATCCGTCCATCCATCTGTCCATCCGTCCGTCCGTCCGTCCGTCCGTCCGTCCGTCCGCCTATCTATCTATCTATCTATCTATCTATCTATCTATCTATCTATCTATCTATCTATCTATCTATCTATCTATCTATCTATCTATCTATCTATCTATCTATCTATCTATCTATCTATCTATCTATCTATCTATCTATCTATCTATCTATCTATCTATGTCTCTGTTTGTCTGTCTGTCTGTCAGTCTGTGTCACTCTCTCTCCCTATACCTCCTCTCTCTCTCTTTCTCTGTCTCTCTCTTTCTCTCTCCCTCTCGAATGGAACTGGGTCATACATTTTAATCGTCAAACGTGTTTTTAATATTGTTGTTTAATATCCGATTGCAGTCACTCGTAACTCTCCCGGGTGCCAAAATGACAAGTTAAGCCACCCTAGATAAAATGCTTAGCTGTCTTTGGCCCTGGTGTACGGAAGCCCATAGGGGACATGCGATATTTTTTGTTTATCTTGTACGCACTAGATAATATCTAGAGCGTGCTAGATAGTTTCTAGTGCGCAATAGATAGTTTCTACAGCGCACTAGATAGTATCTAGTGGGCGCAAGATGATTATCTAGTGCGCACTAGACAATAAGATATTATCTAGTACGCACTAGATAAATAAAATCGCATGTCCTCTCTGGGCTTCCGTACTGGTGTCATGCACGAGAACCTAAATGTGTTTGGGAGGTAACCTGAGGACTGAGGAGTTATGGGGGAGGCTGAGCAGTATACGATGGGCGGAGACGAGTGGCGAGAGATGTGCTGTCTGATGTGCAGACAGGAACGGGAAGGACTTAGTATACTGCATAGCCAACATGTAAGTAAGGTGCTGGGAAGGGGGATACAATAATACAGGGTAGGCGCGTATATATACAGGGTATATTACAATGGACATGTATTGTGAGACATAATGTGAAGAAATCTGGAGCAGTGACTTCATCATCATGTCGGCATATCGGATGACCCTTGTGCTTGAGCGACTGGTTCAGTCTGGCTGCATCTTTTCCTTACTCCATTCTGTACCAAAAGTGCCCCGACGTAGGCCCTAAATCACCCACAGACCGACATTGTATTGTGGAAAACGTCGTCTCTCCCTGACTCAACACACCCCTTCTCGTGTCGTTTTTATCGAGGTGCAACGCATCATTTGCGAGGCTATTGATGTGCACCGTCTGTTAGAAACTATATCCGAGCGACGGCCAGGCAAATTATCTTCCTATATATCTGAGTAATCTGAGCTGACAGGCCATGTTATGCCCGTAAGATGTCTCAGAACACAAGTGTAAACAAAACAGCCACCCAATCGATAATGATAATACCGTGTTCAGCAAAATTAGTATAGGCCACTTCAATATTCTCTTGTCGACATAGGTGCAAACCGCACAACCACCCTATGGGACCCACGGGACGCGTCCCCCCAACTTTTGAGTGTTCCCCTAACTTTATTATTATGATCCCCCAGCTTTTAGGGCGTGATTCATTTGGTCCTTCCAACTTTTAGGACGTGATTGCACCTACGCTTGTCAAAGTAGGCTGGGTAGTAAATTTGAAAAATACCTATTCCTCACTGACACGAAAAATAAAAATAAAATAATCAGGTATCGGCGGCGCGCCGTCAAATTGTCGGCAGCGTCGGCGCGCCGATCATCAAAAATCGGCGGCGGCGCCAAAGAAATGTCGGCGGCGACGTCGCGGCGCGGCCAGCGCAAAGCTCTGGCTGAGACTCGGTACTCGATCCAGAACGAGCGGCGCCGACATTTTCTCGGCTTTGATGACCTTTTTTAGTCCTCGGGTTGGAATCTCGATGAAAAATAAACATTTTCCCGGACAAAAAGTTGATGACCGTTTATAGTTATTCGGAAGTTTCGCGTTCGTGAACAGAACCATTTTCCCCGAACAAATTTATGAGTCTGCGCCTTCTTGGGTAGGGGGAGCTAAGGCTAAGCCCGGGGAAAGAACCGTTTACACGGTAAAAAATGAATCTGGGTCTCCCCCCCTAGCCCCTGATAAACTCCGCCCATGTGTAGTATTGTTACAGTAGTAGTCCTAAAGGCTGGCTACAATAAATGTTGCAAGCACGGTGCGTATTAGTGGTTACGGCGTTCCACTTATCGTCGCCCTAGAATTATAATGCTCTATCATATATTTTTGCGAAACCGAGAAAAACGACTTCAAAGTTTGGGCATTGTTTTAAGCCAAGACTTCTAAACTAGATTCTTTTGAAGGATAATATCATCATTTCTAGGTACCCGCTGGTGACTTACTTACAAAAATAAGGTTTATTTTCATGAAAACAAGTGGAAAAATATAGAAAATAGCAAAAAAGTGAAAAAAATGCATGTTAGAGCAATATAATTCCAAACGACAAAGTACATGTAGTCGTAATAATGCTCTAAGTTAAACATGCAGCAGCGTTTATTTAATAACGTCCTGAGTATTATGTTGCTCTATCATAGTTTTGTAACGTATTGTCCATTATTAGTTGTGCTACAAATTTTTTCGTTCAATCATGAACCATTTTGCCACAGAAAACTATAATTCAGTAACGTTTTGCTGCAACATGACGAATCCAGCCTTGTATTTGGATGCCAATGATAGAGCAATGTAATACTAACAAAGTCTATTCAGTAACGCTTTGCTGTAACATGACGAATCCAGCCTTGTGATTGGATGCCAATGATAGAGCATTATAATACTAACAAAGTCTATTCAGTAACGCTTTGCTGTAACATGACGAATCCAGCCTTGTGATTGGATGCCAATGATAGAGCATTATAATACTAACAAAGTCTATTCAGTAACACTTTGCTGTAACATGACGAATCCAGCCTTGTGATTGGATGCCAATGATAGAGCATTATAATACTAACAAAGTCTAGATTGGAAACAGTTTCGCATGATAGAGCATTTAAATACTGACTTATAACTAAGAAACGACCGCTTAAATCAGCTAGCTTTTTTGTCTAATGATAGAGCAAATGCTACACTGATGAAATTGATACCAAACTCGATTTGTTCAAAAATTCATGATAGAGCATTATAATTCTCAGGCGGCGTTATGGCTCCGAGAGTAAGCCTACTCGCTCGAGTAGGCTTACTTTTGGTCGTGTCTACGCAGGTAATTTGTAGCCTACAACTCTTTACCCTTGTCTATGCAAGTTTTAGTTATTCGGTTTCTGCTCGGTACTGCACGAAACAAAGCAATCTAACTTTGAGATTATTATGTGGCAAACAAAGACCTCGCAGCCCATTAACACTGTTAACAGTCGTCTTTGCAAAATCGAAATGGCGGCAGATAGAGTGGCATTCGACAGCTTTCTAACTTCTAAGGCCAGTATCTTGAATATCTTCCTCACTATCACTGTCATAAAAGAAATTCAAACAACGAGACTGTCTCTATAGATCAGACGCAACGTATTTTTCCACGGAATTTCAATATAATTGAGAATGCAACAGAGCAACCTCGAAGAACGAGATCCTGAGGAACCATCCTATGTCCTCCAAGCATCTCTTTCTGCTTAGCTGTAATCTTGCAGGGAGTGAGAAAGTCAAACACAACTCGAATACCTGCATCGCAAAATTATGTGCATATAATTATTGACGATTTATGAACATGCAAAGTAGTTCATCTGAGAAGGCAGCGTCAATCGTATTCAAACTAATAACGTCCTGAAAGAAGCGCTTCCCTACAAGACTTAAACGACTGTCGATAATCTCATAGACCAGTAAATGAAAATTCGTAAAAGTATGAGGAGCTTATAAAGAAGGATGGGTTAAAATGATTTCTCTAACAAAGGTTGATATCATAGTTTAACACAGAGCTTCCATGTCATCTTTTGTCAACTCACCTTTTTATGTACAGCAATAGCAACACATGCGCAGTCTCTCCTCACCCGGTGTAGTTATGTAGCCTAAGCTTATACAAATTTGCTAATAGAAGCGGGGAAAAGTCTAGCATTAAGAACTAAAAAACATTTCAGTAATTGTTAGTTGTTTTATTGCTGTGGGCCTAACAAAACTGTAAATATCTCAAATCAATGGTTTCGTATGTTTCCTTCTTTCACTGATGCGTTCTTCACCTGAAGGTAGGTTTTACATCAGAAGACGATGCAACTGTATGCCTACTGCTCTGACCAAACACTGAACTTTATGAATGAGTGATGCATTTTATGGCAAAATTAATCTTTCACAAAGTCAAAGCAGTAATGGTGTGTATCAATAACATTATAACATTATATCTTGCTGTCTGTCTTTCTATCTTGAAAGACAGCAAGACGGAAATGCAGACAGACCAACAGAAAGGAGGCCGAATAAAGAAAGGTGGAGACCTGTGCTACGCGGAAGCGTGGTTGAAACGTGCAGGCCTGGTTAGCACAGGTAGTCTGATAGTCGTGCCTGTGTCAAGCGGGGGGACTCATGCCAAACAGACTTGCATTTGTCAAATGTAAACGCCAAGTGACGCCAATCGACAGAATGTCTAAGTGCAAATTCTGAACAGTAAAGCACTGTTACAGTAGGCATGAGAGACAGACAGATGGCAAGCTTAGCTCTGTTGATCAAAGTGGCTGCAGGAGTGTCGTATCAGTACGGTAAAGCTCAATGTCATCCGAGGGTTCATTCTCTCTACTACTCGATCGACAACCTCTGCGATCGAGCTACACTGCAAATGTTAGACTTACTTCTAATACGCTTACAAGACACAAAAACGACGATCTGACATTCTGACCTTGAAAGAGTGCGCTTTAAGCTTGCCATCTCTCTGTCTGTCAGTCGGTCGGTCTCTCATATCTACGTGTGCCACATATATATCCTATACAAGTATTCTTTAAAATAAATAATTAAGTGGCAGCTTTCGACCAGGCGTAGCAAAGCGATTGAGTCAATATTGATATTCTCAACCGGTCGGTCGACACGACAGATGAAAGCAAGTACCAATGTTAAACTAAGTCTTATTAGACAAGCTTATCGTATAATGCTTTGTAGTATACACTTTATGACCGCTGTAAGCTGATTTTGTATTGCAGTTGTATACAGCAATAATTATTAAGTGTGCGACTATCAGTGTTTAATCTAGACGTCTCTGGGGGGAAAGTTCCCTTCCAAGATTTACATTTCCCCCCCCGCAGAAAATTTTTACAAAATGATATTATTTTAAGTTACTGTTTTCGTCATTGTTTTACGTGAAGCGTTATAATATACCGTGATATTATTTACTATTATATGATTATAATGACATTATTTACTACCATAATATATGATACTATCATGTTGCAATGAGTTTAACTTACTGTATATATTTGTATAAACACTATTTTTTCTACATGAAAGCAGAGATGACATCCCCTCCAGAAAAATGCGCCAAAATGATAATAGTTTTTAGTTGCTGATTACATCATTGCATTACATGAACTATTATATTAATATACCGTAATATTATATTCTATTATAAGGTTATAGTATAATTTTTACTATTATAATCTATGACACAATCCAGCTGAAATAATGAGTGTAACTTACTGTTAATATTTGTACAAATAGGCCTACTATTTTTGTACAACTGAATGGCTTCTCTCCGTTGCTATCTCTCAAATTTTAAAATTTCAAATTTCAAAATGTTTTGGTCCTAATATTTGAACACCTATTAAAACAACATCATTACTGTATTGTGGCTATCATATTTTGGTACCAGCAGTTTATTAGTTCTTGGTTGATTTGTGTACCATATGATTTCTGAAAGTGCATCTTGGTCAGCAATTCAGGACCATATTGGGAAACAGGGATAAGCTGATTATAGTGCTTAAAAGTCAACTTAAATAATCACGTCTGCAGTTATTCATTAGAATAACCCAGCAACAACAGAACTGAGCTGCTGAACTCGATACATAAAGATATTTTATTGTAATTATAATTATATAACATATATATAATTATATATATATATTAGGGTGTCCCACGATTGCACAGTGGGGAAAATTTCTTGAAAATTTAAATGCAGTCCCTCCAAAAAGTTTCCTTATGGTCCTATGATAGCACCTGCCAAATTTTATGAAATTTTGAAAATATTTAGAGCTCCCTCATACCTCATATAATTTGCATAAATCTGTCATAAATTACGTACGTCTCCGAGTTAGAAAATTTCGGGGGGTCCGCACTTTAATCCCACTAGCGTGCTTACATATTACTTAATACCATTATATTGCTCTGAAATACTAAAATCCACAAACATGCAACCTTATCGTGTTTGTGAATGAGGTTTTTTAAGCATAAGGACCACAGTTAAGCTCTCGAGCAAACCAATGATGTAAATCTGTTGTGCACTGGAATTGCAGGCTGCTATCTCTACATGACAATCATCACTGGATTGGTTATGCATAAAGTCAGCAGCTTGCCAGTCCTGATTTCTTCTCTAGTTGGTGGAAGTAATAAAATTTTGGTGTGCCAAAGTTGACTTCTGGACCAGGAGAGGATTCAACGGCAGCAGTTTTGGACCTATTGATGTCGTGGCAGTGCGATGCATTATTTCGTTATTGGCATATAGGCCTACTTTGACACAACGGCATTGAATAACTGCATATTAAGTAGAGCTTGCACCCTTGCATCATCCATCAGTTGTGACATCTTGTTGACATCACAGTAAATTCCTTTAAGTCCTGTTGCCTGGTGCATTCTTTTCGTCCTTGGTAAAGTTTGTCCATCAACGGTCTGTAATTAAGTTGTTCATTGTTCAAGCCATTTAAAGATGAATGGTCCGATGTGGTTCACCGTCAACCAAACCCTCGACCAATGCTACTGCAGTCTGCATTTAACAAATCATAGGAATTCATTACTGAACAGCTTCAGCGTGGCCATACTCGAAATATGACTATCAGGAAATTTCTCAACTCTTGGTATTCATGGCTGGATTGAGCAATTCGGTAGCAGTTCGCAAGCCTGGTGCCCATCACAGAGCGAGTTGGATGAGTAAGGCAATAAAAGCCTGCTAAGTGAAGATCTCTCGTCCATGATGCGACCAACTCTCGGATTGAGGATGGTTGACGACAAGACAAGACAAGACAAGACAAGTAAAGATCTAATTGAGCACTTTATAAAATAGTATAAGATGGAAACGAATCGCATATACCCTGTTGACAACCGTGAATTACAGGGCATCCAGCAATTTTGAGATTTGTGGTTGACCTCTATTACAGTCAGTCGTTGTTCTCATGTAGAGTCACTGTTCTCATTGAACTAATCCAAAGCTGCATAATTCTGACGATGCTGCATTATAGACGTCAAGTCTGCAAAATTTAATGATGCAACATCATTCTTGGTACCTAAGAAGATAATCATAAGGATAGCAATTCTCTCAGTTGTTTCAGCGTGGCATTAACGGGGATTATCTCTTCCTAAAAGTTTTTCACAAACTATGCTGCGTTCGATTATAGTTTTCTCGACATTTCAGTGAAAGAGTGGCGAGATTGCCAATCGTAGGCCTATAGAATCACGTGTGATTTTGTTCTTAACTTAGTCTGTGCAACTGACCATGCTGAACGTGACGCAGCTCTGATACAGAATTTCAGTTCAACAAAAACGAAGAACGAAGATCAGAGACAATTTCTCGTACAAGTTGTCTAAAAACATAGACACATGTTTTCTAACTGCAATCATGACAATCTTGCTGACATATATAAATGTAGAACGTAGAACTGAAGAACAGTTTTGAGGTGTGCACTGTTCAGTGATGTAGAATTAGCAGATCAGTATGAGAATAGTGAAAAAATAACAGGTCAGACGCTAGCTGGGGTGCAATTAAGACTTTATTGTGTGGCCACTGGTCCTAGGAAAAAAGGGGTTGAACCCCTCAGTCCCTCAGAATTTCATACCATGAAGCAGATGAAGGCATGGAGGAGCTAAAACCATGACCTGTTACGTTATCAAGAGTTTGTACTGACTACCTCCAATGATAAGTTGTGAGTTCACTGATACAGTGAAAGTCCAAAAATCTTGAATTTCTCGATTTTTGCATATTTTGAGCGTAAGACTATGCCCAAAATATCCACTGTATCCAGTAAAGTTAAATATTTGTAAATTCTATCATTTAAGAGCTTTCAATTGGTATTAAATTTGTTATAATAGGAGCAAGGGTTGGGATTTAAAGGCATTTAGAAGTTGTACACATCAGGCGCAAATTATGAAAATATGGGAAAACTTTGGGTGCCTTGAGGGAGCCCTAAATATTTTTGTAATGTCATAATAATTTTCAGGTGTTATACCGGGACCATACTGAAACTTTTTAGGGGGACTGAATAAAAAATTTCGACCAAAATATTTTCTGGGACACCCTAATATATATATATATATATATATATATATATATATATATATTAAAATCCTAAAAGACTTTTCATCAGTATTGAAATAATGGAGTTATTTTGCTAAAATGGCATCCTGAAAGGGTACCATTACAGTGTGGAAAACTCCCACAAAAATATTTTTTAAAGTATTGCGTATATTTATTCAAGTCTTTGGCCACTCTTATACGCACTGATAAAGTACAGATTTTTAAAGACGACACCTTAAAATGCTGCCATTGCAATGTGGAAATTCAAAAAGTTTCTGATGGGGCACTGAAAAAGTACAGCCATTTAAAAAAAATGACACCTTAAAATGCTGCCATTGCAATGTGGAAATTCAAAACGTTTCTGATGGGGAGGGGGCACATCCCCTCCCCATACCCTTCCCCCTCCCGGTCTCGGCGCTTCGCGCCTCCCGAGCGTCCTTTGGACGCTCAGTTGTCTCCCCCAGAAACCTGAATTCCCCCCCCAGACGAGGGGGACTAGATTAAACACTGTGCGACTATAGTTGTCGCAGACATTTGTATGCTCAGTCCACCTGTTAAGTTAAGGCTGGAAAGCGCCGCAGAGCGCTAGGCGTACCTGAGGGCGAGAGAGAGAGAGAGAGAGAGAGAGAGAGAGAGAGGGGGGGGGGGGGGCAGAGAGAAATACATATAGAGGCAGAGAGAGGGACTGATTGAGGGCAAGTGGCATGTACTCTAGGACGGGGATAGTCTTTTTTAGGAGAGGCCAGGCCTAGTGTGGATAGGCGTGTGCGTAAGGTGTGTAGATGTAGGCCTGGTTTTTGGCAGAGTGAAAGAGCGATGAAAGAATGCACAGGATGTTTAACGTTGAGGTTTGTTATGCACGTAAAATAGTCGTTTACGATAACTTTTTGTGTTTTGCTACTGCTGAATTTTGAAGAACAAAAATACGAGAAATGTCGTTGATTTCTATCATAGCTCGAGGGTACGCGTACCCTAAAATAGAATACGTTAAAATACGTACGTACCTTTCAAAAAATATAATACGCGTACGGTACGTACCATAAAATTTTTTCTTATGGCTTAGGCTACTCGGCATGCAGGCCTACGTACGTTAGGCCTATGCAGTGAACAGTATATGCGTCATTGAAATCGGTATTTCCGGTGGCGTAGCAGCAAATTTAATTCGATAAATTCTTCTGTTATAATTAATTGAATGCAAATGTTCAACCTTTTCCTTGGAGTTGAATTTTTAAGTGCTGCAGCAGAACTGAGCCGACTAACTGACATTATTTAGTGCATTAAGTACAATGTGTGCTGGATAAACATAGACCTACAATATAGAATTGTAGCAATTCACTAGGTACGCTGTATACATACTTGGCTGTGATTATTTGCTTAAATTAAATTGAACATTCTTATAATGAGCAATGACGAGACTAACGTATTTTATTATTGTTTACGTACCCTAAAATAGGGTACGTTAAAATACGTACGTACCTTTCAAAAAATAGAATACGTATGGTACGTACCCTCGAACTTTGATTTCTATAGTGTAGAAAAGTTAATGAACTGTAGATACTTATAACTAGCCATTAGCTACCAAAGAAAAGTTATTTTAGGATAGGGTTAGGCAACGCTGGACATTTTGTAGAAGAGACTGGAAAGGCGTGAGTGAATAAGCTCACAACTGCTAACACAATGTCATGATTCATAGGCTGTTTTGAGCAGAAACCATAATGTCACGAATTGCATTTGCAGCTGTGCAAACGCAATGGGATTGTTAGATAGACGGCATGTTCAGTCAGGCGTAGCTCGATATACGGGCAAGGTAAATATATTTAGACAGCTCATAGAAGGTTAGAAATAGTGCAGAAATAGTGTATATAACTATGTAGATTTAGTTCAATGTACGCTGTAAACACCTACGGGTAGGAGGGATTTCTTTGAATGCGACCGTGACTTAATTAAAGTCTATTGAGACGCCTCGTATTTCTCTTAGGCATAAAATATATAAATAGACGGCGAGGGGTACGTAGGCGCGCTGGGTCGACACACGGTGACCGAGGGGTCCAAAGGGAAGGGCCGTCACAAAAGGGATGGACAACAAAGCAACGTCAAGGAGTGAAGGCAACGCACATTCAGTCTGCGTTGAGACGAGCTGGAGACCAGTCGATTCGGAGACGAACTACAGACGAGTCGAAGACAGGACGGACCAAAACGTTGGTCGCCTGTACAACGGGTTTCTGGACGGACCAGGACTGGTCGTCTGTGCAACGGAACTCTCGACGTAAGAATCCCCTTCGTCGAAGCAACAGGTCTCTCGCCGCAACGAAACGTTGGTCTTCAAAGGCATCTTGGAATCGCAACGACATAATGACGCAGTGAATCTTCGGAAGCGAAAGCTGTCCCAGAGAAAACGGTCCCACCTAAGGAACGTTCAACATACCGTGAGTCGTAACCGGAATTGTTGGGGAAGGGAGGAAACCTGGGTCGGGAATCGGTCGAGGTCCGGGGTAGTTAAATAACATCGGATTTGATTTTATTATCAACTATGGACTAAACCGTGCTATTCACGGGAACTTATCGTGTATTGTGTTGGCTAAATAATAACTGCTTTAATTTACACTGGCCTCTGAATTGCTTTATAAACTCCCCGTTCTAACCGGCGGCGCATAACTGACCATACTCTAAAAGGAACTTGTGACACATAATAATTATGTGACCTGCATCCGACGAGTATTTAGTTACTGGCACCTATTGCCAATAATTTTTGGACTATAGCGTAGTACAACATGTATGCGGTCTCGATTTCGTACGAAACCCCGAAAGTGACATGTGTAAAAGGTGGCGCAAAAATAATTGACTTGCCTACTTATTAGGGTAGCGCAGCATGGAAAGGAAAACGGCGTCCAAGCACTTAAAAAAGGTCTATTTCTATCGATCGTTGTGGGAAGTCTGTCGCTTGCGAAAACGCCCAGAAACATGGGAGCACACCTTGAATCTCTTCGCAGAAAATTTTCTATCGTAATGCCATCCATCTTCTTCTTTAGTTAGACAGATCGCGAATTATTTTCAAATTCTGCAAAGGCGATGACGTTTAAAAATGACGTTTAAAATTAGTTTCCAAAGGCTTTATACTTTGCTGCAGCCCATCCAGATATACTTTTAATTGAGACACTCAAGCCCGCCGAGAGGGGGGGCAAGGGGGACAAAGTACCCAGGGGCCCGGCGACTTTTAGGGGCCAGGAGGGGGCCCGGGCTACACTGAATTTAAAATTTTCATATTTTGATTGCGGACTGCGGGCCCAGGCTATAAGCTTAACCACTTATAAGTTATAATGTGACTTAGTCTATGCAAAGTTTATATTTATTGAGTTTTACATATAGCCTTATATTACTGTCACATTACAAGAACTGCTCAAGTTTCAAGCAACTGTAAATTACCCTAGTTATCAGTTTTTTTGCCAAATAACACGTCCACTTCCGTCTCAGAACGCTCTTCTGCTAAATTAGGCCTATGCATTGTCCGATTGCAATCATAAGTATAAACAAATCAATAAATTATAAATTTCTTTCGTAACGATGGAATATAAACGCAAATTTGGAGCACAAAAACGAAGAGAAAAAGCGAATAGGTTTGAAGAGGCAAAGTTGGTAGTCGCAAACTAAGCTATTTCAAATCGAAATCTCAAAAGAAGATCGTTATTCCAAAAGATGACATTATAAACAATACTTATGAAATTGCTGAAATTTTAGCCTATAAGCTTAGAGCTCTAAAAAGGCTTGGTTTTGATCTTGGCACTCTACCGCCAGGGTCCTACCTACACAAACGATTGAGACCATAACCTATATTATAAGCTGCTATAATATTATAAGAAACGGTCTTGCAAGACATCCGGACAATTTTTCAGGCGATGAAGAAAGAGCATTTTGCAAGTGCAATTTTAAGATTCGCTGACAAAATGCAGAACTATTGGCTACAAGAATATTATAAACGATTTTGCTGCAGTTAAATCCAGAAATACTGCTTTCTGATTACCATATAGGCCTATTATTTGAAAATTAAACTCTTAGTATCAAGAACTGATTAAAATCATAAATGTGTGCATTATAGTACATTCGTAGCCTATCCACCCTTTTAAAATTCTATTTGTCTTTATTGAATTTTTTGGTCAAAAAGCATGAAGATAGTCTATGGGCCCGTGACTGCTCAGCCCAGGGGCCCGAAATTTCTGTCGGCGGGCCTGGGACACTCGTATGTTTGAAATTGAATGGATTCTTCGTGTAGATGCCGTTGAATGAGTCGTTATCTACCAAACACTATACGAGTAGGAAGCTGACCCGTGAAAAGACACTCTTGCGTAACGTCCAAATTTCCTCTAGGAACAGTAAAAGTCTTGCAAACAGCCCTTCGAATGGGAAACTTCAAGTTTCCAATCTCTAATGCCTTGGCATGCACAGGTCGGTCAAGACGGACCGGTGTAAAGGTTTCAGATTACCCCCTCCTAAACATTATCCCCCTGCAAACTGTAAATTGCATCAATCATCGCATTTATTGCACTACTAGCTGGGGTACCCGGCGTTGCCCGTGAAATTTTAGGGTTCGATCCGCTACGGCCACAACCCCACCCTACCACACTCCGACCTCAGAAATTTGGCTTTCACGAAAACTTCCACCCCCATCCGACCCCAACCCCAACCCATCCACCCCACCCTTCCATCCCAAACCCCTCCCACCCACTCCCACCCCCACTCCATTGACCCCAACCCCCTCCCAGCCACCCCTCCCCATCCCAACCCCACTTCATCTTCCTCCATCCCAACCCCTCCAACCCCCACCCCCAAACTCACCCACCCCAAACCCCACCCCCTCGACCGCCCACGCCATCACACCCAATTCCTCTTCTCCATCCACCTCCACCACACCCCTCAAAACCACATCTCGCCAACCACCAACTCCACTCCTCCACCCCTAACATCCCACCCCTCCCTCACCCCGCCTCTCCTTGTAAGCGACCCGTGAAATCCGTAATGGCAAAAGAGCTTAAACACTTTTAAAACGGTTAAAGTCACTACTTTTATACGTTGCAAGTGAATGACAATTTATAGCGAAAATTAGTGTTTTCGACCCACCCCCATCCTGGCCCCCGTGGTGGTAGAGATTTTCCAAACACTGATCCGAAGGTTCTGATAAACCTCTATCTAGGAAAAAAAATTCAAATCAATAGCTGCGTTTTTCTGAAAAAAGTGCGGGGTTTCGCCCCCACCCAGACCCCCATGGTGGTGGAGAATTTCCAACCCCTCGCCTTTGCGTCTCGTGCCGAGACCTATACAGTAGTGAAGGTTTGGAGTGAAAAGCTCAAAAACTGTGAGCGTGCATTCTGGACAAAGTCACATACATACATACATACATACATAGTCAAGTCCTTTCTTATAGATATAGATAAAAATAAAAAATCATCCCACTTCTTGTTTTGGCCTGAAGATTTCCATCCGTCATCCCACTTCGTGGTTTGTTATCAATATTTTCATCTGTAACTAGAATAATATTCGCCGCTGAAGTTAACATGGAGAAAATGGCTTCCAGGCTTTTTTTTCGGATCAAAATATTGATAGCAAACCACGAAGTGGGATGACGGATGAAAATCTTCAGACCAAAACAAGAGGCGGGATAATTTTTCTGATTTTTTTAGTGCAATAAATGCGATGATTGATGCAAATCTAGTTTCCGGGGAGTAATCTGAAACCGGTTTCAAGTTACCGGGGGGGGGGGTTAATGTTTAGGAGGGAGTAATTTGAAACCTTTACACCGGTGGAGAGAGTCGGGGGGAGAGAGCATGGGACACATACGGGCATTGACCCAGGTTGTCCTTCATGCCTCTCTCCCATTGCTCTCTTCAATCAGACAAGGTGGTCCAGCTCTGCTTGAAGATGTTAATGGTATGGAGCAGACCTGCTGACCGGACCGGTTGAAGCTGGGTAACAATACGACGCGAGACAGACTCCGACAGAGAGTGGCGTCGGACTCCTACGGGGGTGAGCCTAAGGGTCATGATGATGATGATGAATGCTTTGGCATGCGCGAGGAAGACTGACGGACTTAACTTTACTTTTCTGACATACAATTTACATTCCAGTATGTATGTAGCACCTGGCACCGAGGACATCAGACAGAATGAATCTTTATTTCTTACGAGCCGTATTTTGTTATTTTAATGTCGTTTAGTAAGAATCTTTCCTGGAAGAAGAGATCGCTGTGAATTCCACTCAACACATCGACAACGCGACCGTTATCGGTCAGAGCACTACGATTCTTGAATCCTACGTTCGTACCGGCATCGTCGTGCGGATTGGCTTCTTCGAAGCGTCTGGCGGTATCTTTGTAAAAGAGCGCAGAGGTGAGTGGAGAATTTTTGCTTGAAGTGCCGTATCTCAACAGAGTCTCCAAATAGCTGCGGTATGCGTACGTGTTGTTTGACGAAATGACCAGTGTGTCGTTTAGAGTTATATCAGCTTCGGAAAAAAGACTGTGTAGGAACAGATTGACTGGACCAACATGATCTCCAGTAGGATCGTTATTCGCTCGAGCGATAATTGCTCTAGCGTGCAGCTGGGTGTTCGACAGATCTAGGTAATCTTGACCTGCCCCTGTTATGCTAAATTCTATAGGTGTGCCCTGTGATATCGTTGCTATTGGATTATATTCCACGTATGAGCCAGATTCTATGCTGGTCTGTGTAGGAGGAACGCTAAAAAGATCCAATTCGCTCTTTGCACACTAGCAAACTGAGGATGAACGAACGCCATTTTAGGGTCCAAATAGGCCTATATCTTCTTTAATTCTTTTCTTATTTCTTCTGAGAGAACGCTTAGGCCTACGTCTTTCCTTCCGCTGCCACTTTGAACATTAAAATCGTTTGAAGATGTAAAGGCCTTTATATCTTCTGGCACACGACGCTTGGCAGCCTCAATGATGTGATCACCGTCTGCAACATCGTTTGCAATCTGAAGGCCCGTTCTCAACGCTTGCTTCCCAAGTGCTTTACAGCCAGTCTGTATAAGTGGCCAGGCGCTTCTAAAGAGACCGCTAATGAAACTACCCAAGCCATGACCGCACTGAAGACGCGCTCCCTGAAAAAATGGCATACCATTGCCACTTTGCTGCATAGGCTATAGTAGTCTTCGTACGCCAAACGACTCGCATCGCAGCAGAATGTTTTTTTCATTGTAAAAAATATGGAATTTTACAGCGTCTGAAATGGAGTGTGATGATGCACTTTCGATTCTTTAAGCAGTCTGAGTTTCTCAAACTTATCCTCAATGGATTCGGACATTTTGAATGAATGAGAGATGCAGCGCGAGTAGGCGTTTATATTCATTTCCTTACATAGACATAATGCGTCTCGCCGGAAAAATTTTTTGTCCTTATGCGCGACAGCGCTCGTCAGTTTCCGGTTTCCGATCCACCAAAAGACAACCGAAAGGTGCCCTAGTCGCATCATGGAATGCTTCTATCATGAAATTGGCTTTGCCGGGAAACATCTGACGTGCCAGTATTGCAACATGCGTGCTGTCTCTAACATTTTTGAAGAGTACAAAGTAATGTGCATTCAAACTGATTGTTCTTGTATGCTTTCCGCTATAAAAAGATTCTGCGTCAGGTATAGTATAGAAACGTTCATATGATGGCTAATCTTTGTAAACAAATTGGTAACTCTCTCATCCGTCTCACTCATAAGGTCGTCTAAAATGAGCAGTGTCTTTTGCTTACCATAGAAAATATTCAAGTCGGGTAACTCTTCGTGAAATTGCAGTTGTGTGTACTTATCAAACATTTCTTGATAGATTCCATAGCACCAAATAATTTTCTCTATAGAAGGTTTGACCATATAGTCTAAATGATCTATAAAACGTAAAGTGAAGTTCGTTTTGCCACAACCGCTAGGTCCGCTGATTATTGCAGACAATGGATGTGATCATGTGGAATCCATTTTAAAAAGTAAATAGTTTTGAAGTGTTCAGACCTTTTTATGCCATGTATAATTGTATATTCGAACAGTTCCAAGGATGCCCTCTCCGCAAGAGGAGCAATGTGTTGCAATGTCCACACACGGATTGCACATATTCACATGCGCACATGGAAGAGATAATAATTATATGCACTGATTTTTCTTTACAGACTTTGCAAATAACGGATTTCCTCAGGTTTTCGTTCTCCGCTTTAAGATTCTTAGTGCTTTACTTTACGTTTTCGCTCTCGCTTTGAAGATCTTCGTCATCTTCGCTTTGATACATTACGCATTCGCTTTTGTAGTTTCCGCACACATCCATTTCACATTTACTAATATCTGGACACATATCAACTGCTGCCGCTGCTGCTGCACTTCGCAAGGTAAGAATAATAAAATGATTGTTAATGAAAAAGGAATTGCTTTTATAGTTAATAAAATCGGGTATGGGCAAGTAGAAAATTTTCTATTGGATATAATTATAGCAAGAGTTGTATGATAAAAGTGCTTAGTCATGTTGTGTGTGGCGGAGGGGTGGCGTGGGGAATAGGCATGCGGGACGAGAGCTGTGATCAGTAAGTACCAATTATTGCTCAATGAATTCTAACGGCTGACATCAGCAGCTTATGAGCAAAAGATGCCATTAGACATAAAAGAAATCCATTATTCATTAGATCAAAAGAAGGTATTAGGCATAAAAGGAAGCCGTTGGACATCAAAGGAAGTCGTTAGCTATTTTACATCAAAGGAAGCCATTAATCATTAGTTCAAAGGATGACAGCCGCCTCCGTTTCTGAGGCAGCCGGTAATTAAAAAGCCATTAATCATCAAATCAAAGGATGACAGCAGCCTCCGTTTCAGGGACAGCCGGTAATTAAAAAGCCATTAGTCAGCAGTAATTAAATCATTCAACCGGATGCGTTTCTGGGACAGTAGGTAATTAAAAAGTCATTAATCATCAGATCAAAGGAAGTCATTAGTCAGCAGTAATTAAATCAGTCAACCGGAACCGCTTCTGGGACAGTAGGCAATTAAAAAGCAATGAAAAAGCAATTAGTCCTAGCTCCTGTAGTCCTACACTACTTATGCATATTGAACCTTCAATTACCTTAGCATATTCTTACAATGTTGAACTAATGTGCAAGGTACAGAATTCGCTTACCTTAACCTATTGCTACATTTTGTGCACCATTTTTAGGTACTGATATCATAGACTGGGGGCTAATGCCCTATCTGGAAGGGGGGACGTTTGTCCGGGGTCTAATGTCCGGAGGGCTAATGTCCGGGGGCTTTTGTCTGGGGGCTAATGTCCGTTCCCCTAAAAGATCATAATTATCATGAGAATAGGTTATACGCAATTTATAGCGACAATCGTTTTCTCTGGTTCTCTCCAGTAATGAAACTCTATAACTAAGATTAAGATTAACTCCGCCAAAGCCGGTGTAAAGGTTTCAAATTACCCCCTCCTAAACATTACCCCCGGTAACTTGAAACCGGTTTAAGATTACCCCTCGGAAACTAGATTTGTATCAATTATCGCAATTATTGCACCAAAAAAATCAGAAAAATCATTCCGCTTCTTGTTTTGGTCTGAAGATTTTCATCCGTCATCCCACTTCGTGGTTTGCTATCAATATTTTGATCCGAAATAAATAATAGCCTCGAAGCCATTTTCTCCATGTAAACTTCAGCGGCGAATAGTTTTTTAGTTACAGATGAAAATATTGATAAAAAACCACGAAGTGGGATGACGGGTGAAAATCGTCAGACGAAAAGAAGAAGCGGGATGAATTTTTTGATATTTTTAGTGTAATAAATGCGATGATTGATGCAATTCACAGTTTGCAGGGGGGTAATGTTTAGGAGGGGGTAATCTGAAACCTTTACACCGGTCCCAAGCCCGGTTGAAAAAGGAGGAGGGTTAAGGCATGGGGTTAGCAACTCCATCCCTGTAAAACCCAACTACCGCTACAGAAACGACAAGAGAGAGAGAGAGAGAGAGAGAGAGAGAGAGAGAGAGAGAGAGAGAGAGAGAGAGAGAGAGAGAGAGAGAGAGAGAGAGAGAGAGAGAGAGAGAGAGAGAGAGAGAGAGAGAGACGATAAGCATCAAGCGAAATGTGTGAGTGCGCTTGCAAAAATAACTCTCTCCTAGTAGTCGTAGATAAAGATTGTGTTCACCAAAAAACAATGTTTTCGATCATTGCAGAAACATTGATGTTCATCAGCTTAATATCATTATTCTGTCCTACATGAGTTTCAATGCATGAACATCAGGACAAGCGTAAAGTCTTACATTTGAATCAAAGCAAATTGATATGGATCTACAACACGACGAAAACTTTGCCGCCTTTCGCAATAATATTCTTCCGCATACTTGCAATGTGGGCATACTTTTTTGCGGTAGCTTCTACGAACAACCACTCGAATATGCGATGTTGAATTTAACCGATTTTGACAACCTATTCTTCGATCGAAAATTCATTGCTGCAACTGAAACCGCGACAATTTCGAATTATTTTGAAAAAGAAATACTTACCATTGAAACGAAAAACTGTAATTTAGGCTATGCTCGCTTAATACGCCGTAGCGAGAAAAAGACTGAATATTTCAAACGAAGTCGCAAATTCCTTCACGGACCAGCTATCAAAAACCGTATAATGACGATGATTCAGATCAGAAAAATTTTCAGAGCTGTACTGAAGTGTAACCCAAATTTGAATTTGCAACACTTTAAAGGATTAGACGCTGACTATGTTTACTGCGTCTTATGTCCTCACTGGCCACAAGAGGCCGGTGAATGGAGAACTCGTGAACGATGTGGTGGTTGGCCAACCAGAGAAATCATTGAGAAAATTGTAGCAGGAGGATGTCATCTTGTTCCAAAAGCACACCAGAGTAATCCTAACGATGACACTGTTTGGAGGTTTTCGTTTTCACAGGCGGAGTTAATTCTGGTCAATAGTTGGAATGAAGTTCAAACTTATATCTATCACGTGCTGCGGCTTCTTAAATCTCGTGTGATTGCAAAGTGCGGAGGTGAGAATAAGACATTTCTGTCCACATACCACTTCAAAACGCTGATGTTGTGGGCTTGCGAAGAAAAGCCTTCTGATTTTTGGAACGAATGTCGAATTGAATCAATTGAAGAGTTATTGTTGCAAATGATTGAATGGCTAACTGACAAAAATTGCCCAAACTATTTCATAAGAGAAAACAATATGCTTGACTTCATGAAAAGTGATTTCAGCAACGAAGTTAAGCTGCTGCGTGTCGCTTGCAAAGATATTCCCAAAGTCATGACCAGACAACCAAAGGTAGATCATGGCAAAGTATATCATGTTCTGGCCAGCGACAAGTCCGCATTGGTAAGCCAGTTGGCACTGAACCGGAAAGCTTTCTTAAATGCCATGAATCAGAAGCTTGGAAGATACGCTTTGAAAAAATTATCATCAAGTCCATTGCTATGTCGTGAAGTTGCGCATTTATTCAGAGCAGTACAATCGCATCGTCTTCTGATGTCTGATCTATCATCAGGTGATGAAGAGTTCAGTGAAAGAAGGAAAACATACGAGACCGATGCTTTGAGAAATTTCCATTTTAGTTACAAGAAGAAAGGTACAGGCAGTTACTCAGATGTTGTTGTCTCATCACAGGACTCTATATCATGCACCGTGAACAAAGTGTTGCATAGTAAACGAATGAATTGCGATCGTCCTTCCGACGGAAGTGATTCAACAAGTGAACCAATGGAAGCTCTGTTTAAATGTTTTGTAGAAATAGTTGATAACAATCAACTTGAGCCTTCGTATTTGATCAGTGCAGCCTACTATGCGAATTTCTATTATACAGGTCTACGGGATTATCGACAGGCAATAAAGATATGTAAAGAAACGAAAGCAGCTGTAAAGGCATCGAAAGATCTTCTTAGTGCAAACACGATTGAACCTGCCTTCTCAAATGAAATACTTTGCGTTTTTATAAATCGTCAATACATTGATATCCATGATGCAGGGATTCAAGCTGTTTATGGCTTTCTGACCCTCTGTATGACTATTATTGGGCAGAACGAGGAACGTGAGCTCGTCCTTCAAGTTTGTCCCGTTGAGTTTCTGGACTATATTCGAATTCGGTGCATAAATAAGTTGAGTCCCGATTCAAAGAAATCCTTTCATGTGACTCATATTGAGAGAGCCACTGGTCTTAGACAACTGTCGAATGCCACTGGTCTTAGACAACTGTCGAATGCCATTCTTTCTGCCGCGTTTCGCTGTGAGAAAGTCAACATGAGCACTCGTTGCACCATTACCTAGAGTCATGTCGCTGTGTATGAACTTCAAAATACCCATACAATGTAATGTATTATTGTACAATGACACCAAGATCGAGAGTACAACTTACATGAGCGAAATGAACTGCATGCAGGCTACTTGTTCAAGATCGCTGAACAGCTGAACTTATCACAGGAACCTCGAACCAGTTTCAAGACGACTCCTGCAACGGTGCAACTTATGGGGATTCTGTTTCCTACATTGGTAACAATTCCTACACTATGCCTGTAGTTTTAGCTAGTGTAGAGTTCAGAACTATTATGTACTGCATATAGAGGTAGAAGCCAAACCAGTGTGAAATGAAGATAAGCTTACGGGTAGAAGATGTTGTATGGATCGAAAAAGCAACACTCGTCGACAGGATGCAAAAGAGACATAGTTTACGACCCAGTGCAGCTGTGGTCTGGATTATTTATTCACTCATGTAGGTATCGCTTGTTACACCAGGGGCCCGGTAGAGTAATGGTTAACACGCTGGCCAAGAGTGCGAGAGGTAGCAGGTTCGAGCCCCCGTTGGGCGGATATGCTTTGTAGGCTGCTATTAGCGCCGTTGTAATTGCAAAGCTGTCTGTTCAGTTAGTAGTTAAGTTTCATTAAGATTACTGCATAACTTGTAAATGTAAAGCGCAGTGCGTCTTGCAGGCGCCCAATTAAAGAAAAGATTATTACTATTATTATCTGGAGGCGTTCCGCAAGATTAGCTGGTAGCCTAATTGACAGATACGTCGTAACGTGAATGCTTTGGACGATCATTTCAAAGAATTGAATCCATTATTTCTTAACTCAGTTTCATACAATTCAAGCACTTGATTAGTTAGCTCAAACTTCATTGGTTGTACCACCAAATCATAAACGCACAATGCGTGCACTCAATCAGGTGTGCTGGCCCAAAGGTGTGCTGGTCCAAAGGAATGGAACAGAATATTAAAAAAACTCAAAACCCTCGCAGCATCCCAGATCTCAAGGTATCAAAACATCAGATCTTGCGCCATACCCCATATCTAGCAGTTCCTCTTTTTTTCTTTTTAAAGGCATGACTATCATACTAAGATGTTAGTAATTGCGCATGTATTAGGTCATTTAGAATATGAACGAACTTTCTTAGTTAAGGTTTTATATTTTGCACTCTGGGATGTTTAAAATTGCACATGACTATGTATTAAGAAAGGCTAGTTAAAATAAGGACGAACGTTTTCTTAATTACGGTTTGATGTTTACACTATAGGATGTTTAAAATTGCATACATTAGGCCTATTAAGATAGGCTACTTAGAATAAACACGAACGTTTTCGTTGTTGAGGTTTGATGTTTCTACGAGGATGTCTAGTATTACATATTGCATTAAAAGAGGCCTAAACATAGAAATGGACGAACGTTTTCTTAGCTAAGGTTTGACGGTTTGATGTTTTACTGCAGGATGTTTAGAATTGCATATGCGTTAGGATACTTAGGATACGGGCAAACGATTTTTGTTATTAAGGCTTCGTGTTTGACACTAGGATGTTTACGATTGCATATTATGTTTGAAGTACTTTAAATATGGACGAGTCTAACCAAGTAGCACCAGATAACGTAGGTAACATAATAAGTGGCCATAACCAGCGGAACTATGCGGTCCATTCTGGATCGCCTTTTGTGACCCATCAAATTACTTGCTCTTAGTACGACGATGTATGTTGCTTTGTATACTTGTAGGTCAATAAACTATAGTTATGGTTATGGTTATAAGAACATTTCAAAAATCATCGTTGCCTTATTCTTGATCCAAATGCAATTACTCGGCCTAATGATGTTATCTTTTGATTCTCAATCGTGATCAAGTCTATGTATGTCAGTGGCTCCCAACCTTTTTTGACTGTCGGGCCACTTTTCCTAAGTCGGATGACACAAGGGCCACTTTTTCTTAGTTGGTGGACATTAGGGGGCCACAAGGCTAAAATTTAATTAACTAAATGCTTAGAAAAATAGCTATAAATGAATCAGAAAAGATTGTTTGATGCGAGTTATTAACGTTCAAATCAAATAATGTGTAATATAAAATAATTATATATTCTATCATGTCCAATTAAATTGTCAATTTTTACATATATTATTTTGTTCCTTAATTCATTGAGATGCTGCGGGCCATTTTTGTAGGCCAGGCGGGCCACCTTTGGCTCGCGGGTCACGGGTTGGGAACCGCTGATGTATGTAGACTCCTTCAAACTCCTGACCGACTATAATTATAGCCTACTAGCTGGGGTACCCGGCGTTGCCCGGAAAATTTAGGATTCGATCGACTACGGCCACAACCCCACCCTACCACACTCCGACCTTTACCGGTACGCGACCCGATAAATTTGGGTTTCACGAAAATTTTCACATCCACCCCATCCTTCCACCCGCAACCCCTTCCACCCCATCCCACCCCACCCCCACCCCATCCACCCCACGCCACCCCTCCACCCCAACCCCTCCAACCTCCATCCCACCTCACCCCACCCCATCTACCCCAACCCTCCACCCCATCCCACCTCAACCCACCCCATCCACTCCACCCCTCCACCCCCAACCCTCCCACCCCCACTCCACCCCTCCATCCCAACCCCTCCAACCTCCACCCCCACCCAACCCCACCCCAAACCCCACCCCTTGACCCCCACAGCATCCCGCCCCCACCCCTCATCTCACCCCTCCAACTCCACCCCACCTCTCGAACCCAACCCCGCCAACCCCCAACTCCATCCCCACCCCTCCACCACCCTACCATCCCACCCTCCCTCTTCCCGCCTCTTCCGGTAAGCGACCCGTGAAATCCGTCCTGGCAAAATAGCTGACGTTAGGCATTTTTAAAACGGTTAAAATTACTGCTTTTATACGTGGCAAGCGAAGGAAAATCTATAGCGAAAATCAGTGTTTTTGACCCCCCGCACCCTGGCCCCCTCTGGTGGTAGAGATTTTCCAACCACTGATCCGGGGGGTTCTGATGGACATGTATCTAGGAAAAAAATTCAAACCAATAGCTGGGGATTTTTGAAAAAAGGGGGTTTCGCCCCCACCCTGGCTCCCATGGTGGTAGAGAATCGCCAACCCCTCGCCTTTGCGTCTCGTGCCGAGACCTACACATTAGTGAACGTTTGGAGTGAAAAGCTCAAAAACTGTGAGCGTGCATTTTGGACCAATATACATACATACAAACATACAAACATAGCCAAGTCCTTTCTTATAGATATGGATTATTGCGTCTTCCCGGGGAAAGAACCGTTTACACGGTAAAAAAATGAATCTGGGTCTCCTTAGTCCCCCTAGCTCCTGATAAATTCCGCCCATGTGTAGTAGTCCTAAAGGCTGGCTACAATAAATGTTGCAAGCATGGTGCTTGGCGTATTAGTGGTTACGGCGTTCCACTTATGGCTCCAAGAGTAAGTCTATATACTGGCTCGAGTCTTTATTTTTTGGTCGTGTCTATGCAGGTAATTTGTAGCCTACAACTCTTTGCCATTGTTTATGCAAGTTTTAGTTATTCAGTTTCTGCTCCGTACTATACGAAACAAAGCAAACTAACTTTGAGATTATTATGTGGCCAACAAAGACCTCGCAGCCCATTAACACTGTTAACAGTCGTATTTGCAAAATCGAAATGGCGGCAGATAGGCATTCGACAGCTATCTAAGACCAGTAGCCTATCCTGAATATCTTCATCACTATCACTGTCATAAAAGAAATTCAAGCAGCGAGTCGGTCTCTATAGATCAGACGCAGCGTATTTTTCCACCGAATTCCAATATAATCGAGAATGCAACAGAGCAACCTCGAAGAACGAGATCCTGAGGAAAAATCCTATGTCCTCCAAGCATCTCTTTCTGCTTAGCTGTAATCTTGCAGGGAGTGAGAAAGTCAAACACAACTCGAATACCTGCATCGCATATGTGCATATAATTATTGGCGATTTATGAACATGCAAAGTAGTTCATTTGAGAAGGCAGCGTCAATCGTATTCAAACTAATAACGTCCTGAAAGAAGCGCTTCCCTACAAGACTTAAACGACTGTCGATAATCTCATAGACCAGTAAATGAAAATTCGTAAAAGTATGAGGAGCTTATAAAGAAGGATGGGTTAAAATGATTTCTCTAATAAAGGTTGCTAATCATAGTTTAACACAGAGTTTCCATGTCATCTTTTGTCAACTCACTTTTTTCTGTACAACAATAGCAACACATGCGCTGTCTCTCCTCACCCGGTGTTCTGTAGCCTAAGCTTATACGAATTTGCTAATAGAAGCGGCAAAGAGTCTAGCATTAAGATAACAAACATCTGAGTAATTGTTAGTTCAACTAAGGCCGTAGCTAGGGGGGTGTTTTGGGTGTTTGAACACCCCCCGAAATGAAAAAAATTAAAAAATTTAACAATGCATGTACGCAAAAAAAGGCAAAATCGTGATTTATGAAGAAAAAATCATGAAATTATAGGTCGTTTTACGCCGTGTTGAAGGTTTTTCGGGCGAAAAATCCTAAAAAAAGCACCCGATGACTAAAAAAGGTCGACTAAAACAAAGGTCGTCAAAAAAATTTCTGGAAAACACCCCCCGAAATAAAATCCTGGCTACGGCCTTGGTTAGTTGTTTTATTGCTGTGGGCCTAACTAAACTGTAAATTTTTCAAAGCATCGGTTTCGTAGGTTTTCCTTCTTGCACTGATATTTTCTTCACCTGAAGATAGATCAGACATCAGAAGACGATGCAACTGTATGCCTACTGCTCTGACCAAACACTGAACTTCATGAATGAGTGATGCATTTTATGGCAAAATTAATCTTTCACAAAGTCAAAGCAGTAATGGTGTGTATCAATAACATTATAACATTATATCTTGCTGTCTGTCTTTCTATCTTGAAAGACAGCAAGACGGAAATGCAGACAGACCAACAGAAAGGAGGCCGAATAGGGAAAGGTGGAGACCTGTGCTACGCGGAAGCGTGGTTGGAACGTGCTGGCCTGGTTAGCACAGGTAGTCTGATAGTCGTGCCTGTGTCATGCGGGGGGGACTCATGCCAAACAGACCTGCATTTGTCAAATGTAAACGCCAAGTGACGCCAATCGACAGAATGTCTAAGTGCAAATTCTGAACAGTAAAGCACTGTTACAGTAGGCATGAGAGACAGACAGATGGCAAGCTTAGCTCTGTTGATCAAAGTGGCTGCAGGAGTGTCGTATCAGTACGGTAAAGCTCAATGTCATCCGAGGGTTCATTCTCTCTACTACTCGATCGACAACCTCTGCGATCGAGCTACACTGCAAATGTTAGACTTACTTCTACTAAGCTTACAAGACATAAAAAAACGACGATCTGACATTCTGACCTTGAAAGAGTGCGCTTTAAGCTTGCCATCTCTCTGTCTGTCAGTCGGTCCGTCTCTCATATCTACGTGTGCCACATATAGCCTATACAAGTATTCTTTAAAATAAATAATTAAGTGGCAGCTTTCGACCAGGCGTAGCAAAGCGATTGAGTCAATATTGATATTCTCAACCGGTCGGTCGACACGACAGATGAAAGCAAGTACCAATGTTAAACTAAGTCTTATTAGACAAGCTTATCGTATAATGCTTTGTAGTATACACTTTATGACCGCTGTAAGCTGATTTTGTATTGCAGTTGTACAGCAATAATTATTAAGTGTGCGACTATCAGTGTTTAATCTAGACGTCTCTGGGGGGAAAGTTCCCTTCCAGGATTTACATTTCCCCCCCGCAGAAAAATTTCACAAAATGATATTATTTTAAGTTACTGTTTTCGTCATTGTTTTACGTGAAGCGTTATAATATACCGTGATATTATTTACTATATTATTTGATTATAATGACATTATTTACTACCATAATAAATGATACTATCATGTTGCAATGAGTATAACTTACTGTATATATTTGTATAAACACTATTTTTTCTACATGGTAGCAGAGATGACATCCCCTCCAGAAAAATGCGCCAAAATGATAATAGTTTTTAGTTGCTGATTACATCATTGCATTACATGAACTATTATATTAATATACCGTAATATTATATTCTATTATAAGGTTATGGTATAATTTTTACTATTATAATCTATGACACAATCCAGCTGAAATAATGAGTGTAACTTACTGTTAATTTTTGTACAAATACTATTTTTGTACAACTGAATGGCTTCTCTCCGTTGCTATCCCTCAAATTTTAAAATTTCAAATTTCAAAATGTTTTGGTTCTAATATTTGAACACCTATTAAAACAACATCATTACTGTATTGTGGCTATCATATTTTGGTACCAGCAGTTTATTAGTTCTTGGTTGATTTGTGTACCACATGATTTCGGAAAGTGCATCTTGGTCAGCAATTCAGGACCATATTGGGAAACAGGGATAAGCTGATTATAGTGCTTAAAAGTCAACTTAAATAATCACGTCTGCAGTTATTCATTAGAATAACCCAGCAACAACAGAACTGAGCTGCTGAACTCGATACATAAAGATATTTTATTGTAATTATAATTATATAACATAAATATATATTGAAATCCTAACAGACTTTTTATCAGTATTGAAATAATGGAGTTATTTTGCTAAAATTGCATCCTGAAAGGGTACCATTACAGTGTGGAAAACTCCCACAAAAATATTTTTTAAAGTATTGCGTATATTTATTCAAGTCTTTGGCCACTCTTATACGCACTGATAAAGTACAGATTTTAAAAGACGACACCTTAAAATGCTGCCATTGCAATGTGGAAATTCAAAAAGTTTCTGATGGGGCACTGAAAAAGTACAGCTATTTTTGTTAAAATGACACTTTAAAATGCTGCCATTGCAATGTGGAAATTCAAAAAGTTTCTGAAGAGACACTGAAAAAGTACTGCTATTTTGTTAAGATGACACCTTAACCCTCAGACTACCATAATTTATTTGATACACTGAGTACCAGTGGGGTCAAAAATGACCACAACCCATTTTTTCAATAAATTTCTTGTTTTTTTGCATTTTTATTAATTGCCAAAAACAAATAGTAGTAAAGCAATTGGAACATGTTTAGGCTGTTGAAATGAATTAAATTTTTCATAGTTATAGGTATGTTTTAATGTTCAAAGTGTTCGAGTGTTCAATGCTCAAAACTTACATAGAAAATATCCGGTCATTGCAGTTGCAGTTTACAGTTCATGCATGTATACTGGGCATGTTCCTTGCACACAGTGCATGTACAGGCTGCACAGGTTATGTTGGCCCTTTTTGTCCTTTTCCCTTGGACAAATCGTGCTCGAGAGATCAGCTGAAAGCGAGTTCTTTTCATGCTCTTGCTGAAGATAGTACGACCGTCTTCAACTCTCCACAGCTGCTGAACTGATTCATTCCGAGATTTATATACGACTGTCAAGATGGAGAGCCCCAAGAACCACTGTAATTCATTATCAGTTACATCTTTCCAGCTATCACCATACACCAGATTACCTTCTTTGCTTGTCCATTTCACAATTTCTTGCATTACTGAATTTCTCATGAATAGCTGGAAAGCACTCAGAGGACTGTCCACATTTCGACTCGCATATCGGGTTGGACCAGGTATATAAATATTTATCTAACACAGATGTTCTTCAGATAATACTATAGAAAGGATTTATAAATTATAATTATGAATTATTTCAAAGGATACCATTGAAAGTATTAAAAAAAGCTATTGGGGTCAAAAATGACCCCACTGGTACTCAATGTTACAACAGATTGCCAGCGCCCTCTGGTGATAAACAAGGGAAATATTAATAGATATTTCGATAGAGGCTAGGTACATCTTGAAAGTCACAAATATTAAATAAATTTTCACAAACAGATTTTGCGCAGTGTACAGTCAAGGTGGGCTTGGGGTCATTTTTGACCCCACTGGTACTCGCAGGGTTAAAATGCTGCCATTGCAATGTGGAAATTAAAAAAGTTTCTGATGGGGAACTGAAAAAGTACATCTATTTTTGTTAAAATGACACCTTAAAATGCTGCCATTGCAATGTGGAAATTCAAAAAGTTTCTGATTGGGCACTGAAAAAGTACTGCTATTTTTGTTAAAATGACACCTTAAAATGCTGCCATTGCAATGTGGAAATTCAAAAAGTTTCTGATTGGGCACTGAAAAAGTACTGCTATTTTTGTTAAAATGACACCTTAAAATGCTGCCATTGCAATGTGGAAATTCAAAAAGTTTCTGATGGGGCACTGAAAAAGTACAGCCATTTAAAAAAATGACACCTTAAAATGCTGCCATTGCAATGTGGAAATTCAAAACGTTTCTGATGAGGAGGGGGCACATCCCCTCCCCATACCCTTCCTTCTCCCGGTCTCGGCGCTTCGCGCCTCACGAGCGTCCTTTGGACGCTCAGTTGTCTCCCCCAGAAACCTGAATTCCCCCCAGACGAGGGGGTCTAGATTAAACACTGTGCGACTATAGTTGTCGCAGACATTTGTATGCTCAGTCCACCTGTTAAGTTAAGGCTGGAAAGCGCCGCAGAGCGCTAGGCGTACCCGAGGGCGAGAGAGAGAAAGAGAGGGGGGCAGAGAGAAATACATAGAGAGGCAGAGAGAGGGACTGATTGAGGGCAAGTGGCATGTACTCTAGGACGGGGATAGTCTTTTTTAGGAGAGGCCAGGCCTAGTGTGGATAGGCGTGTGCGTAAGGTGTGTAGATGTAGGCCTGGTTTTTGGCAGAGTGAAAGAGCGATGAAAGAATGCACAGGAGGTTTAACGTTGAGGTTTGTTATGCACGTAAAATAGTCGTTTACGATAACTTTTTGTGTTTTGCTACTGCTGAATTTTGAAGAACAAAAATACGAGAAATGTCGCTGTTTTCTATAGTGTAGAAAAGTTAAAGAACTGTAGATACTTATAACTAGCCATTAGCTACCAAAGAAAAGTTATTTTAGGATAGGGTTAGGCAACGCTGGACATTTTGTAGAAGAGACTGGAAAGGCGTGAGTGAATAAGCTCACAACTGCTAACACAATGTCATGATTCATAGGCTGTTTTGAGCAGAAACCATAATGTCACGAATTGCATTTGCAGGTGTGGAAACGCCAAGGGATTGTTAGATAGACGGCATGTTCAGTCAGGCGTAGCTCGATATACGGGCAAGGTAAATATATTTAGACAGCTCATAGAAGGTTAGAAATAGTGTATATATGTAGATTTAGTTCAATGTACGCTGTAGACACCTACGGGTAGGAAGGATTTCTTTGAATGCGACCGTGACCTAATTAAAGTCTATTGAGACGCCTCGTATTTCTCTTAGGCATAAAATATATAAATAGACGGCGATGGGTACGTAGGCGCGCTGGGTCAATACACAGTGACCGAGGGGTCCAAAGGGAAGAGCCGTCACAAAAGGGAAGGGCAACAAAGCAACGTCAAGGAGTGAAGGCAACGCACATTCAGTCTGCGTTGAGACGAGCTGGAGACCAGTCGATTCGGAGACGAACTACAGACGAGTCGAAGACAGGACGGACCAAAACGTTGGTCGCCTGTACAACGGGTTTCTGGACGGACCAGGACTGGTCGTCTGTGCAACGGAACTCTCGACGTAAAAATCCCCTTCGTCGAAGCAACAGGTCTCTCGCCGCAACGAAACGTTGGTCTTCAAAGGCATCTTGGAATCGCAACGACATAATGACGCAGTGAATCCTCGGAAGCGAAAGCTGTCCCAGAGAAAACGGTCCCACCTAAGGAACGTTCAACATACCGTGAGTCGTAACCGGAATTGTTGGGGAAGGGAGGAAACCTGGGTCGGGAATCGGTCGAGGTCCGGGGTAGTTAAATAACATCGGATTTCATTATATTATCAACTACTAGGTGTGTAACCCGGCGTTGCCCGGGAAATTTAGGGTTTTAAACACTACTCCACTGTTTCATAAATATAGCCATAATTTGTTCATATTTTTAAAAAAAACACTTAAAGTCCGTGGAAATATTGACATGTCTTATATCATTTTGTTCGTATTTGATCGCTCAACAATATTCTGTCTTGAAAAAGCAGATCAATTGACGCGTTTTTATTAGAATCTATAAATCTATTAAATATTATTAAAAATAAAAATTAAATTTATAACATTAGAAATTAATTAAAAATCTATGAGCAAAATAAAATGTAATGCAAACACTGCTAAAAGTAGCTACTTGTATGACAAGCTTGTAGGAAACAGTGAAAGGCTAACAAAATTGTGAAATTAATTTTAAAATGTTTTTATGTTACTTCCACTTAGAAGAGACGCTCAAATCAACAAAATATTAGCCCTCAGAGATATCGTCGTATTTTCCCCCGAAAATGTCCAAACGTAAAGAATTTCTATATAGATCCTCTACAAAACTTGCTTGACTGATAAATTTTATTTCTAACTGAAAATAGGCCTAAAAAATAAGCTACAGAGAAGTGATCAAATGAGCCAATGTTTTTCCTAATCTATGATGAATTCGGCATGGTCTTATCGACGATCGGTAAATGTGCGGTCTTCAATTCCCGAAACCTTTGCAACATCTAGAATATTTGCTTGAGATCCTACTAGCCTATAGCATTTGTCGAACGATATAAATCATTTTGTCTGAACTTGGCTGATGAAAAGAGATAATTACAGCGAAATGGTCAACGGCCAAGAATCCGCAGGCGCGGACGAAAGTATGCAAATGGCTGGGTGTAAATTTTCACAAACTTACAGCCATAGTTTTCGTTTATAACTTCATCAAACCATTGGGGAAAACCTATGTTAGGGTATTTTCTGATCCGTCTGCATGTTCCCAAGCGAAATATATAAATAGAATTCTAAATATATCTACATTATCCTAGAAAAGGGTGCGTTTTTGTTATGGGGTCACAATCGACCCCATTCGCCGCGAAAGAGTTAAATAACATCGGATTTGATTATATTATCAACTACTAGGTGTGTAACCCGGCGTTGCCCGGGAAATTTAGGGTTTTAAACACTACTCCACTGTGGTACCCAACGTTGACCGCTAAATTTCGGGTTTTCGCCAACCCTCTACCCCATCCCGCTTCCCCCAAAAGCCAAACGTAACTCGCCCCTGGGGGACGCTACGGAAATTATTACTGGGCTTGTATGACGTCATGCGTGAGCAGACTCTTCACTAAAGCGTTTACCAAAGCGTGAGCGATGAATTCTGTCTTAAAACGCTTCTGTCTTAAAACGCTAATAACTCGAGTTCTAAAGTGAAATTTAGGGTTTTAAACACTACTCCACTCAGGTACCCATCGTTGACTGCTAAATTTCGCGTTTTTCACCAACCCCCACCTCACCTCGCTTCCCCAAAAAGCCAAACTTGACCCAACCCTGCGGGGCGCTACGGAAATTATTACTGGGCGGGTATGACGTCATGCGGGAGCAGACTCTTGACTAAAGCGCTGGCGTGATAAATTATTGATGATATCTGTCTTAAAACGCTAATAATTCTTGTTTTAAAATGAATTAAAACCTGAAAATAGTTGCGCTGACCTTATAATTTGGGTAAGAATCGATTGCAATAATTTTTGTAAACCGACGCTGTTTCGTTTTCGAGCCTATTCTGCAGGGGAAAGTCAAAAGCGTACAAACAAATAAAGAAACATATGGAAAGTGTTTCGGAATTATAATATAGATTGACTAAACCGTGTTATTCACGGGAACTTATCGTTTATTGTGTTGGCTAAATAATAACTGCTTTAAATTACACTGGCTTCTGAATTGCTTTATAAAGTTCCCGTTCTAACCGGCGGGGCATAACTGACCATACTCTAAAAGGAACTTGTGACACCTAATATGTGACCTGCATCCGACGAGTATTTAGTTACTGGCACCTATTGCCAATAATTTTTTGACTATAGCGTAGCACAACATGTATGCGGTCTCGATTTTGTATGAAACCCCGAAAGTGACATGTGTAAAAGGTGGCGCAAAAATAATTGAATTGCCTACTTATTAGGGTAGCGCAGCATGGAAAGGAAAACGGCGTCCAAGCACTTCTTTTTTTCTACTCTTTATGCACTGAACACTATCTGTATTTGCACACAATTAAAAAAGGTCTATTTCTATCGATCGTTTTGGGAAGTCTGTCGCTTGCGAAAACACTCAGGAACATGGGAGCACCCCTAGAATCTCTTCGCAGAAAATTTTCTATCGTGATGCCATCCATCTTCTTCTTTAGTTAGTGTATTCGAAAAGGACGTTTCGCGATCTGTTTATCTCAAGAATATTTTCAAATTCTGCAAAGGCGATGACGTTTAAAAATGACATTTAAAACTAGTTTCCAAAGGCTTTATACTTTGCTGCTGCCCACCCAGATATACTTTTAATTGAGACACTCGTATGTTTGAAATTGAATGGATCTTCGTGTAGATGCCGTTGAATGAGTCGTTATCAATGCAACCAAACACTATACGAGTAAGAAGCTGACCCGTGAAATGACACTCATGCGTAACGTCCAAATTTCCTCAAGGAACAGTAAAAGTCTTGCAAACAGCCCTTCGAATGGAAAACTTCAAGTTTCCAATCTCTAATGCTTTGGCATGCACAGGTCGGTCAAGACGGACCGGTGTAAAGGTTTCATATTACCCCCTCCTAAACATTACCCCCTGCAAACTGTAGATTGCATCAATCATCGCATTTATTGCACTACAAATATAGAAAAATTCATCCCGCTTCTTGTTTTGGTCTGAAGATTTTCATCCGTCATCCCACTTCGTGGTTTGTTATCAATGTTTTCATCTGTAACTAGAATACTATTCGCCGCTGAAGTTTACATGGAGAAAATGGCTTCGAGGCTATTATTTTTTTCGGATCAAAATATTGATAGCAAACCACAAAGTGGGATGACGGATGAAAATCTTCAGACCAAAACAAGAAGCGGGATAATTTTTCTAATTTTTTAGTGCAATAAATGCGATGATTGATGCAAATTTAGTTTTGGGCATTTTACGTAAGGTCAGACATGTGCTACCAACTGAGAAATTGAAGCTTTTATACCATACCTTACTAGAACCTTACATGTATATCAATTACTGTTGTGTTGTTTGGGCTTCTCCGTACAGATCCTGCAACTTGGACAGAATTCTAAAGCTTCAGAAAGCTGCATGTCGTATTATCTCTAACTCTCCCTATTTAGCCCATTCCAACCCTTTATTCAGTAAACTTAATATTCTCAAAGTTTATGACCTGTACTATTTGTCGTCCTTATGTACAAATTTGGAAATAATCTCTTACCAACCCATATTTAAAAATTATTTTATGACAGTGGCTCAATTTCACTCGTTTAATACTCGTGGATCGAGTAAATATGTTGTTCCTTTTGCACGTACCACCTGTCGCTTTAATAGCTTCCGAATTCTAGGTCCCCGTTTATGGAACTCTCTGTCAGATGATGTGAAGAGGGAAAATAGTGTATGTGCCTTCAAGAAAAATGTTAAAAAGACTTTGTTTTCAAACTATTGCATATGTTGATTAACTTTTGTCTTTATACCTGCATTTATCTTGCAGCAATCTAGACACTGTATGTTAGTATCCTGACTGTTTATTATGATGTTTCCGAGTCTCTAATTCTTTGTAGACTGTGAGGATTTACTGCTGCAATAATATGCTGTTTCTATTACTTATTATTATTATTATTATTATTTTAGTATTATTACCATTTATTAATATGATTTAATATTACAATTTTATTATTATTATTATCATTATTGCATTGTATGTTTATCCCTATTACTTTCAGTTATGTTCTAATTAATTAAGTACTAATTAAGTCTTAGTTAAATATTAATACTGACTTGCACTAAAAATAGTCTTGGAGCTAAGGGTCAGGGTTATATAAGCTGTTAGCTTTTTCCTGATTCCTTTTGCACTATGTTTATTGAGGCATGTTTATACTATTTGACTTGTGTGTGTGTGCAATAAACAAGTTCATTCATTCATTCTATCATGAAATTGGCTTTGCCGGGAAACATCTGATGTGCCAGTATTGCAACCTGCGTGCTGTCTCTAACATTTTTGAAGAGTACAAAGTAATGTGCATTCAAACTGATTGTTTTTGTATGCTTTCCGCTATAGAAAAGATTCTGCGCCAGGTATACATGTAGTATAGAAACGTTCATATGATGGCTAATCTTTGTAAACAATTTGGTAACTCTCTCATTCGTCTCACTCATAAGGTCGTCTAAAATGAGCAGTGTCTTTTGCTTACCATAGAAAATATTCAAGTCGGGTAACTCTTCGTGAAATTGCAGTTGTGTGTATTTATCAAAGATTTCTTGATAGATTCCATAGCACCAAATAATTTTCTCTATAGAAGGTTTGACCATATAGTCTAAATGATCTATAAAACGTAAAGTGAAGTTCGTTTTGCCACAACCGCTAGGTCCGCTGATTATTGCAGACAATGGATGTGATCATGTGGGATCCATTTTAAAAAGTAAATAGTTTTGAAGTGTTCAGACCTTTTTATGCCATGTATATTCGAACAGTTCCAAGGATGCGCTCTCCGCAAGAGGGGCAATGTGTTGCAATGTCCGCACACGGATTGCACATATTCACATGCGCACATGGAAGAGATAATATATGCACTGATTTTTCTTTACAGACTTTGCAAATAACGGATTTCCTCAGGTTTTCGTTCTCCGCTTTAAGATTCTTAGTGCTTTACTTTACGTTTTCGCTCTCGCTTTGAAGATCTTCGTCATCTTCGCTTTGACACATTACGCATTCGCTTTTGTAGTTTCCGCACACATCCATTTCACATTTACTAATATCTGGACACATATCAACTGCTGCCGCTGCTGCTGCACTTCGGAAGGTAAGAATAATAAAATGATTGTTAATGAAAAAGGAATTGCTTTTATAGTGAATAAAATCGAGTATGGGCAAGTAGAAATTTTTCTATTGGATATAATTATAGCAAGAGTTGTATGATAAAAAAGTGCTTAGTCATGTTGTGTGTGGCGGAGGGGTGGCGTGGGGAATAGGCATGCGGGACGAGAGCTGTGATCAGTAAGTACCAATGATTGCCCAATGAATTCTAACGGGTGACATCATCAGCTTATGATCAAAAGATGCCATTAGACATAAAAGAAATCCATTATTCATTAGATCAAAAGAAGTTATTTGGCATAAAATTAAGCCGTTGGACATCAAAGGAAGTCGCTAGCTATTATACATCAAAGGAAGCCATTAATCATTAGTTCAAAGGATGACAGCCGCCTCCGTTTCTGAGACAGCCGGTAATTAAAAAGCCATTAATCATTAGATCAAAGGATGACAGCAGCCTCCGTTTCAGGGACAGCCGGTAATTAAAAAGCCATTAGTCGGCAGTAATTAAATCATTCAACCGGATGCGTTTCTGGGACAGTAGGTAATTAAAAAGTCATTAATCATCAGATCAAAGGAAGTCATTAGTCAGCAGTAATTAAATCAGTCAACCGGAACCGCTTCTGGGACAGTAGGCAATTAAAAAGCAATGAAAAAGCAATTAGTCCTAGATCCTGTAGTCCTACACTACTTATGCATATTGAACCTTCAATTACCTTAGCATATTCTTACAATGTTGAACTAATGTGCAAGGTACAGAATTCTCTTACCTTAACCTATTGCTACATTTTGTGCATCATTTTTAGGTACTGATATCATAGACTGGGGGCTAATGCCCTATCTGGAGGGGGACGTTTGTCCGGGGTCTAATGTCCGGAGGGCTAATGTCCGGGGGGCTTTTGTCTGGGGGCTAATGTCCGTTCCCCTAAAAGATCATAATTATCATGAGAATAGGTTATACGCAATTTATAGCGACAATCGTTTTCTCTGGTTCTCTCCAGTAATGAAACTCTATAACTAAGATTAAGATTAACTCCGCCAAAGCCGGTCCCAAGCCCGGTTGAAAAAGGAGGAGGGTTAAGGCATGGGGTTAGCAACTCCATCCCTGTAAAACCCAACTACCGCTACAGAAACGACAAGAGAGAGAGAGAGAGAGAGAGAGAGAGAGAGAGAGAGAGAGAGAGAGAGAGAGAGAGAGAGAGAGAGAGAGAGAGAGAGAGAGAGAGACGATAAGCATCAAGCGAAATGTGTGAGTGCGCTTGCAAAAATAACTCTCTGCTAGTAGTCGTAGATAAAGATTGTGTTCACCAAAAAAACAATGTTTTCGATCATTGCAGAAACATTGATGTTCATCAGCTTAATATCATTATTCTGTCCTACATGAGTTTCAATGCATGAACATCAGGACAAGCCGTAAAGTCTTACATTTGAATCAAAGCAAATTGATATGGATCTACAGCACGACGAAAACTTTGCCGCCTTTCGCAATAATATTCTTCCGCATACTTGCAATGTGGGCATACTTTTTTGCGGTAGCTTCTACGAACAACCACTCGAATATGCGATGTTGAATTTAACCGATCTTGACAACCTATTCTTCGATCGAAAATTCATTGCTGCAACTGAAACCGCGACAATTTCGAATTATTTTGAAAAAGAAATACTTACCATTGAAACGAAAAACTGTAATTTCGGCTATGCTCGCTTAATACGCCGTAGCGAGGAAGTGACTGAATATTTCGAACGAAGTCGCAAATTCCTTCACGGACCAGCTATCAAAAACCGTCTAATGACGATGATTCAGATCAGAAAAATTTTCAGAGCTGTACTGAAGTGTAACCCAGATTTGAATTTGCAACACTTTAAAGGATTAGACGCTGACTATGTTTACTGCGTCTTATGTCCTCACTGGCCACAAGAGGCCACTGAATGGAGAACTCGTGAACGACGACGCGGTTGGCCAACCAAAGATATGATTGAAACAATTGTAAAAGGTGGATGTCATCTTGTTCCAAAGTCACACCAGAGTAATCCTAACGATGGCACTGTTTGGAGGTTTTCGTTTTCTCAGGCAGAGTTAATTCTGGTCAACAGTTGGAATGAAATTCAAACTTATATCTATCACGTGCTTCGACTTCTTAAATCTCGTGTGATAGCAAAGTGCGGAGGTGAGAATAAGACATTTCTGTGCACATACCACTTCAAAACTCTGATGTTGTGGGCTTGCGAAGAAAATCCTTCTGATTTTTGGAGTGAAGATCGAATTGAAGTTGCCATTGAAAAGTTGCTGTTACAGATGATTGAATGGCTAACTGACAAAAATTGTCCAAACTATTTCATAAGAGAAAACAATATGCTTGACTTCATGACAAGTGATGTTAACAAGGAAGTTAAGCTGCTGCGTGCCGCTTGCAAAGACATTCCCAAAGTCATTGCCAGACAACCAAAGGTAGATCATGGCAAAGTATATCATGTTCTGGTTAGCGATAAGGCCGCATTGGTATGCCAGTTGGCACTGAACCGGAAAGCTTTCTTAAATGCAATGAATCAGAAGCTTGGAAGATACGCTTTGAAAAAATTATCATCAAGTCCATTGCTATGTCGTGAAGTTGCGCATTTATTCAGAGCAGTACAATCGCATCGTCTTCTGATGTCTGATCTATCATCAGGTGATGAAGAGGTGAGCGAAAGAAGGAAAACATACGAGACCGATGCTTTGAGAAATTTTCATATTAGTTACAAGAAGAAAGGTACAGGCAGTTACTCAGATGTTGTTGTCTCATCACAGGACTCTATATCATGCGCCGTAAACAAAGTGTTGCACAGTAAACGAATGAATTGCGATCCTCCTTCCGACGGAAGTGAGTCCACAAGTGAACCACTGGAAGCTCTGTTTGATTGTTTTGTTGAAATTGTCGATAGAAATCAACTTGAGCCTTCGTTTTTAATCAGTGCAGCCTACTATGCGAATTTCTACTACACAGGTCTACGAGATTATCGACAGGCAATAAAGATGTGTAAAGAAACGAAAGCAGCTGTCAAGGCATCGAGAGATCTTCTTAGTGGAAACACGCTTGAACCTGCCTTCTCAAATGAAATACTTAGCGTTTTTATAAATCGTCAATACATTGATATCCATGATGCAGGGATTCAAGCTGTTTATGGCTTTCTGACCCTCTGTATGACTATGATCAGGCAGAACGAGGAACGTGAGCTCGTCCTTCAAGTTTGTCCCGTTGAGTTTCTGGACTATATTCGAATTCGGTGCAGAAATAAGTTGAGTCCCGATTCACAGAAATCCTTTCATGTGACTCATATTGAGAGAGCCACTGGTCTTAGACAACTGTCGAATGCCATTCTTTCAGCCGCGTTTCGCTGTGAGAAAGTCAACAAGAGAACTCGTTGAAACATTACCTAGAGTCATGTCGCTGTCTATGGGCTTTAAAATGCCTATGCCATAATAATGTATTTTATGTACAGTGACAACAAAATCGAGACTACAACTTGCATGTGCGAAATGAAAGACATGTTCAAGATCGCTGAACGTACCACAGGAACCTCGAACCAGTTTCAAGACGACCACTGCTGCAGCGGAGCAACGTATCGGGTTTCCGTTTCCCACATTGGTAACAATCCCTACATTATGCCTACGCACTCCGGTTTTAACTGGTGAAGACTTTAGAACTATGTATTGTATGTAGCCTACTGCATATGGAGGCCAAGGCAGAAGAAAAAGAAGATACGGGTAGAAGAAGTTGTGTGGAACGAAATGGCAACACTCGTCGACAGGATGCAAGAGACATACGACCCAGTGCAGCGGTGGCCATTCATTCATTCGTTCATTCATTCATTCATTCAATCACTCACTCACTCACTCACTCATGTAGGTGGTGCCTGTTACACCAGATAGCTTCTAGAGGCGTTCCGCAATATGAGCAGGTAATTGACGGATACGTCGCAACGTGATAGTTTTGGAACGATCATTTCAAAGAATCGAATCCATTATTTGTGAACTCAGTTTTCATACAATTCAAGCACTTGATTAGCTCAAACTTCATTGATTATATCAGCAAATCATAAAAAGTATGATGGTCCAGAGGAATGGAAAAAATATTTAAAAAACTCAAAACCTTCGCAGCATCCCAGATCTCAAGTTATCAAACATCAGTTCTTGCGCCATACCCCCATATCTAGCACTTCCTGTTATTTAAAAAACCGGTATGATTATCATACTAAGATGTTAGTAAATGCGCATGTATTAGGCCACTTAGAATATGAACGAACTTTCTTGGTTAAGGTTTGATATTTTGCACTCTTGAATGTTTAAAATTGCACATGTATCAAGATAGGCTACTTAAAATACAAACGAATGTTTTCTTAGTTAAAGTTTGATATTTTACACAAGGATGTTTGATATTGCATAACCTATGTGTTAAGATACTTAGAATAGGCTAAAGACGAAAGTTTTCTTTGTTGAGGTTTGATGTTTCTACGAGGACGTATAGGATGACATAATTATTGCATTAAAATAAGAAGATGGATGAACGTTTTCTTAGCTAAGGTTTGACGGTTTGATGTTTTACTACAGGATGTTTATAATTGCCTATGCGTATGTTTATGATTGCATATTACGTTTTAAGATACTTTGAATATGGACGAATCTATAGATAGCCTCTGCTAACCAACTAGCACGAGACACGGCCCATTCTGGATTGTCTTTTGTGACCCAACAGATTACTTGCTCTTGGTCAGTGTTGTTGTCAAGACCTCAAACCTCAAGACCAAGACCAAGACCTTGAACCTCAAGCCCAAGACCAAGACCAAGACTTTTATTCTCAAGACCAAGACCAAGACCAAGACTTTTGCACTCAAGACCAAGACAAGACCAAGACTTTTGGTCTCAAGACCTAGAGAAGACCTAGCGAAAATGCAAGTTCTGCTATCTTAATGAAAACGTATTTTATTCAAACAAAGCAACTCTATAACCAAACTGCAGAGAATTCCGAGTTCAGTTCGTGCCTACAAAATTCCTTAATGTGATTATGTGCAATGTTATTGCAAATGGCTGTTGCATTTTAACAGAACCAATTCACTCAGAATTTTCTGACCAAGGCGCGCCTGGTGTGGCCTCATAAAAATTCCACCATGCAAAAAAATACGTTCTACAGGTGCTGAAGTTGCTGGCACGCACAGCATCTTTTTAAGCACTGAATATAAATTTAGAAATCATGAGTCTTTTTTAAAATCCTGCCATGGCGTATCTGACCGTCTGGCTTCTGAAAGGAGTCTTGGCAGGGCTTCCAGATACAGCATAACTGTTGCTGCTACCGATGGTATTTCCTGACCAGCTGGAATTGTATCCGTCCGCAGATATTTGTCGTAGGACGCGAAGAGGCTTGGCCCTTTTCGTGGCGGTGAATTACAATTTTACATCGACCCCACGACCTTAAAAATCACCCTGATTATTCAATGTTAATACTGAAGGGCAGTGAAGGCAGGTCTTGGTCTTGGTCTTGAAAAACCAAGACCAAGACTTTGAACCTCAAGACCAAGATCAAGACCAAGACTTTTATTCTCAAGACCAAGACCAAGACTTTTATTCTCAAGACCAAGACCAAGACAAAGACTTTTAAAACCGAACTCGAGCGCACTCGAGACCAAGACTTTGGTCTCGAGGACAACAAGTCTGCTCTTGGTACGACGATATGTTGCTTTGTACACTTGTGGACCAATAAACTGTTATAGTTATGGTTAAAGGAACATCTTCAGAAATCATTGTTGTCTTATTCTTGATCCAAATGCAATTACTCGGCCTAATGATGTTGTCTTTCAATTCTTAATCATGATCGAGTTTATGTATATGTAGACTGCTCCAAACTCCTGACCGACTATTATTGTGTCTTGCTTTGCATCCAATTATATTATACTAGTGGTATCTAGTGATTCTAGTTTGTCCTACGCTGCTTCTGTCGTCCATCTTCCCATTCCAAAATCAATTCCAGTCCTTCGTTGCTTCATTCTCCTTTCTTCAATTGTTATTGCTATTTCAATATTTCAAATTTTTGTATAAATATTTCATGTTTTATGTAGATTTTTCTCTTGTTGCTCGCTCTTATCAATAATATTAATAATATTCTGGAATATGAGTCGCTTGGCGATCGTTCACAAACTGAGATTGTTTCGTTGCGTTTGATCCTTATAAGAATTCCGTTCGGGTTCAAAGCGACAATCATCGGATCATAGTTTAACAACCATACTAATGACCTCAGACCTTGGCTCATATTAGGTCTATACCACCGCGGCGCCATATTTCGGTGGCAATGGATTGTTACAAGGCATATAGGCTACACTGTGGGTTGATAAGTGGATTCGTATTATTGTCACAATGGAAGTTTATTCGTATTTATCTCAAGTGATTTCCATAATGACTGCAAACAGAGAGCAATCAGCAGAGTTGATTGCGCCTGTCGTCTAAGAAGCGAACAGATAAGTCGAGTCTTATTGAGTTGATCTATAAATACGAAGGCTTTTGATCAAATCCGAGGTTCAAGTGTCAGGTTATGACTTCCCAGACTGGCTAATCAGTTCGTTTATTTAGTACAGGCACGTTGACGACTGAGCACACAAGGTTTTGCTGCGTTTCCGAAATAGTCGAGAACCATCTAGCCTACGATAGTCTACTCTGGTAGGTTATTAGTGAAACAAAGTAATGGTGAAACTTAGGTTGGTGAAACTGTTATTTAGGCTATCTTCTTTCCGTGAACTGTATTTTGGTGAATAATAATTATTTATAGAACCTCGGCTTAATGTAAAAATCGGTAGCCTACATTTATCAAATCGTTAAAAAAATCGAGTTTAGACTTGATTTGTAGGGCAAATTTGTTTATCTTTCATCGCTTTCAATCGCTAGGAGATACGACAAGTCGTTTTAAAGATATTCAACGAAAACTACCTGTCGTGTGTCCATTTTCAGGATTTTTTGTCGTATCTCCAATTTCTTTTGCGGTAGGCCTATCTCCAGTACCACAGTCATGGTTTAGAAGTGCCTTGCTGTAGCTTATGTCCAGAGAAAGCTCGTCGTTGGACGATAAGGAGATACGATATCAATTATACACTGCCCACTTCGTTGAATTATAGAGTCGTATGTCCATCCATTTTTCAGTCTGAGAATTTACATAGCGCCTCTTCAAGAAAGCTACTCAGACAAACTAGCCGAAATGATGTTAAGAGATATAGCGAGCGAAAAATAACAACAAGGTGCAAGACAAAACATGGTAAGCTGAAAGATTCACCAGTGGCGAGCCCTCGCAAACACATAGAGTTAACCATCGGATTCCTGCAGACAGCTGGTAGATGGCGCGGTTAAACTGAGTCTCTGTTAAGTGGTAGATGACGCTAGTCCGGCTAATTGTCGAGTCTCAAGCAAGGATGCGTTACAGTAGGAGAAGTCATTCGTCGTTTGTCGGTCGGTAGATAATTGTCATTCGAGGAAGGGTTGATGACAACTCAATAACTCTAGTGGGCATATTAATCAACGGACAGTAAGAACTAAGAAGTGCTAGCAAAGAGTTTATTACGTTTTCTGTTCCAGCAAGTGAATCGCAGAAAAGTTTAATGTTGAAGCCACCACAAATAGAGCTTGATCTGTCCTGCTTTTAAAGGCTGCTTAATATTTGAGATAGACTATCAGTGCTATGGATGGGTGTTTTTTAAATGTAGGCTACCTAATGTAATAACTGAATTAGATAATGTGCATGCTCGTACAAAAAGATTCCATTAGGCCTAGTTCCGAGTTAGAAACTGGCAGATTATTCTCCATCTCGTAGCAAAGATTATCTTTAATTTAGATTGCAACTGAACTGCAAACGACATTATACCCTGGGCAATAAATGTGGTTTTTCTGTGACAGGAGCGCTCCATGTCTCAGTCAGTGCTATTAGTCAAATTTTGTTGTAGCCTACAGGTTTCAAGAAATACTAAAAGTAGGCTACTGCACAATTTATTTTGTAAAAGCTACGAATATTTAAGTGGAATATTTGAAGATTTTCAGTTCATGCATCCACATCCAATTAAGTCATCAAATTGGTTTACATCGTAGGCCCTAATATTGTTGATGCGTTGTAAATTGACGAAAGAAATTTTGATCAGGAGCACAATCATAATAAGGGGTCTTCAATGTCACGTTATTATATAACGCAAAAGGGTTTATTGAATGCGAACCTTGCTGATGTGGAGACATTAATTTCGGTGACCCTGGTGATGAGCATTAAGTCTATGTAGGCCTAAAGCATTGTCATGGCATCATAGAATTTTCTTTTGGCATTTTTCGTAGCAAATAAGGTCAATCATCTATCAATCTAGGTCCATGATTTGCAATTTGCACACCCAAAACGACACAATGATCAATATTTCGTACTACCTAAAATACGTTTACTTAGGGGTGGAGGCGCACGAATCATTCGGGTCTCCTGTGTGACGGTATTTCCAATTTAATAGAGTTATGCTGTACTCAATTAGTCACCAAATAGACAATTTGATTTTATTTAGAAATCAAAGTCTGAATAAAATAGCAGTCCCTTTCATTCAGCTTCCCGCGCCAGGTTGGCTGCCTCACTTAATTTGTTTATTTATTATAATTAGGCCTTTGTTCTTCTTACTTAAACTTCTGAAGTAGCCTAAGAGAAAATAGGAAATGAAACTAACTACCCAAGAACAAATAATATTATTGTAGTATGGCATACGTAGCCTAATATGTGTAATATGATTGATACGCGCAAATTTCGGCAATTAATTCTAAACTTCAGTTATTTGTGGTGACCATAGATGTAAAAAACGTTTTTCCCGTTTTTTATTCTCTCCCCATAAACGTCGTTTTTTCGATTTTTATTTTCCCATCGTTTTTTAGGTTTTTTTTATTTTTCCTTAACTTTATTCATTCATTTACTTTCTGTTATTGTTTTCCTTAATTTTAATTTTTCTGATATTCCTTATGTTTTCCGCCAACTCTCAAGGATTCAGCTAACTAAAGTCATTATTTCATCGTTTAACATCATCATTTAAGAGATAGCCTGCGTGTAGTAGGTTCCTAATCATTGTTTCCAAGGTTAAAATGCGGTTTCAGATGTAGCAAAGTCAAATTATTTACCGTTTCCGTTTTTTATCGTTTTTTGTGGTTTTTTATTTTTTCAAGAAAAACGAGGGTTTTTTCGTTTTTTATTCCGTTTCCATCGTTTTTTACATCTATGGTGGTGACAGAGAATTTTAAGTGCAGCAACGTTTTGGCTATTCCAGAGAACATCTGTCTAACACTAGGCCTACCTAAATTTCCATACAAGATCTTCAAGAAAAGTGTAATGGAAACTTTGAATCGAAGACCCATTGATATGGATCAAAAAGCAAAGGAAAACTTTGACGCCTTTCGCAAAAATATTCTTCCGCACACTTGCAATGAGGGCATAGTTCCTTGTGGTAGTTTCTTTGAACAATCACTCGAATACGCGATGTTGAACTTGACCGATCTTGATCACATGTTCTTCGACCGAAAACTCATTGCTGCAACTGAAACCGCGATAACTTCAAAATATTATTACAAAGAAATTCTTATACTTGAAACCGAAAACTGTCATATAGGCTTTGCTCACTTATTACGTCGTCGTGGTGATATGTTTGAACCTTTCAAATGGAATCGCCAATCGCTTCACGGACCGGCAGTCACAGCCCATCTAATGACGTTGCGCGATGTCAGTGAAATATTCAACGCTGCATTGAAGTACCGGCCAAAAGTGAACTTTCACATCTTTAAGGATTTAACCGCTGACTATGTTTACTCCGTTCTATGTCCATTTTGGCCAACCGAGGCCGCTGAATGGTTGACTCGTGAACGATGCCTTGGCTGGCCAACCAAAGATATGATTACGACAATTGTCGCAGGTGGATGTCATCTTGTTCCAAAGTCACACCAGAGCAATCCTAGCGATGACGCTGTTTGGAGATTGTCGTTTTCCCAGGCAGAATTAATTCTGGTCAATAGTTGGAATGAAGTTCAAAAATATATCTATCATGTACTTCGACTTCTTAAATCTGACGTCGTTGCAAAACGTGGAGGTGAAAAGAAGACATTTCTGTGCACATACCACTTCAAAACTTTGATGTTATGGGCTTGCGAAGAAAAGCCTTCTGATTATTGGAGTGAAGATCGAATTGAAACAGCCATTGAAGAGTTATTGCTGCAGATGATTCAATGGCTGATTGAAAGAAGTTGCCCAAACTATTTCATACGAGAAAACAATATGCTGGACTTCATGGAAAGTGACGTAAACAACGAAGTTTCGTTGTTGCTGACCGCTCGCGAAGACATTCCCAAAGTCATTGCCAGACAACCAAAAGCAGATCGTGACAAAATCCTTCACGTTCGGGTTAGCAATAAGGTGGTGCTGCTATGTCAGCTGGCACTGAACCGGAGAGTTTTCGTCAATGCAATGAATCAGAAACTTGGAAGATACGCTGCAAAAAATTTATCATCAAGTCCATTACTGAGTCATGAAGTCGAACATTTATTCAGAGCAGTACAATCGCATCGTCTTCTGATGTCTGATCTATCTTCATGTGACGAGAAGAACAGTGAAAGAAGGAAAACATACGAAACCGATGCCTTGAGTCACTTTGAGATTAGCTGCAACAAGAAGGGTCCAGGTAGCTACTCAAATATTTATTTATCATCGCAGGACTCTCTTCCTAGCATCGGAAACAAATTTTTATACGGATCACCAGTCGAGGAGAGTCAACTCATGTATTGCGATCGTCTTTACGACGGGAGTGATTCAGAGCAACCACTGGAAGCTCTATTTAGATCTTTTGCAGAAATAGTTGATAACAATCAACTTGAACCTTCGTTTTTAATCAGTGCAGCCTACTATGCGAATTTCTACTATACAGGTATACGAGATTTTCATCGGGCAATAGATATATGTGAAAAAACGATAGCATCAGTCGAGGCATTGGGAGATGTTCTTAGTGTTGACACATTTGAATACGCCTTCTCAAATGAAATTCTTTGCGTTTTTATAAATCGCCAATACGTTAATATCTATGATGCAGGGATTCAAGCTGTTTATGGCTTTCTGACCCTCTGTATGACTATTATTAAGCAGAACGAGAAACGTCGGTTTGGACGAGATGTAGTCCGTGATCTCGTCCTTCAAGTTTGTCCCATTGAGTTTCTGCGCTATATTGAAATTCGATGTAGAAACAAGTTGCCTCCGTGCAAATGCGGTTGTCCAGTTTTCAAGCATTTCTTTCGTGTTGCTGATTTTGAGAGAGAAACTGGTCTTAGGGAACTGTCGAAAGCAATTCTTTGTGCCGGGTCAAGAGTGGAGTGAAAGCGATTGTCAATAAGATGCGTGGACAGTTGATCATGTTGTCTTCATTCGGTTTTAGAAAGCCTATCTATATAAAAAAAATGTAAAAAGCTACAGTTTGTTACATCGGTTCTCGGAGAGTTCTGAACCGATTCCTTTTAAAATTTTCGCAAACCGTTCCATTCGAACATCTCCGGGTTTTTTTATGCCTTTTGGGGAAAAGCGCAATCTTTACGACCCAAAAACACAACTTTTAATTCCATGCGATTGACGTCGATGGAGTCCAGCCATTTCGAGTTTGAACCTTCACTCATTCTTCGGGCGCGTTTCAAACGCAAGCATTCTTCAAAACGTGTAGCCGACGGTCTGCTATAGCGCAATTTTATATGTAACTGTCGCTTTTGGCAAAATCGTCCATTTGCGGCCGTTTTCCGCGCGTCTTTCTACAGTGGCTACAGGGGACGGAAGGGGAGGGACGGGAGGGGAGGAGAGGACGGGGGAGGAAGGCGAGGAGAGGAAGGGGAGGGGGAAAGAGAGGGGAAGGGGAAGGAGAAAGGGGAGGGGACGTAGGAACGGAGGGTTGGACAGTCTTTTCAGCCACAGCAACGCGTGGCCGGGTACAGCTAGTATCGTATAAAATTATGTTTTAAGTTAGTTTGTTCGTATGTGCACTTGTCATAGCGTCCCTTCAAGCCCCCTACTCAGAGGCGCCTCCGATTACAGAGCGGACACTGCATCGGAGTTTCACGCCAAGCGCTGAGCAATTGCGAGTGAAGGACTTGCCCAAGGTCCCTACGCGGCGACTTGAGGAGGATTCGAACCTGCAACCCTCCGGCTTCAAGGCAATGAACATACCAACTACAAAACCACGTCCCACAAGTTGGTCCTACACTGACAACAAACTAGAGATAGGCTACAACCCTACATGAGCGAATCGAAATTCTTGTTCAAAGTTTTTGCATCGTTGAACGTATCGGAGTAGGCTCGAACCCGCATACCCAGAGTTTTCAAGTTTACAGAGAGATATATTGATACAGACAAACAGATGCAAGCGCTTCGTTGCATATTTTCAAAGTTTGTAGATAATTAATCGCGTAGACAAGTAGGCTATAGCAGAAAGTTACATAGGCCCTAGTATGTTGGTTAGCATGGTTTGACATAGAGCTTCAATAGCTTCTTTGTCAAATTGCCTTCTTATTGTAGCAACGCTCCAGTTTTTATGATGAAAGTAATGTCTCCATTAAATTTTATCTTAAGGCTACATGTACCCGACCATTGCGTAGCATGATCCATTTCATCTGGAATGGTAGCACTATATGAGGATAGGCTCAGCAGATTAGTATCATCCGCATATTTTTGTATCTTGCTTTCTGAATGGCATGGCCTAAACTTGGGAATTGTTATTGTAAAGTCGTTTGGTATTAACTCCGAACCCTGCACAATGTTACAGTTTAGCTTTATGGTGAAAGAAATGTATTCATTAAATTTGGTTGTATGGCTCCGATCTTCTACGAATGTCCTAGTATGTTGATTATCATACTACTACTATGACTGAGTAGATCATGTTTCAAATGATCCAAATGCCAAATTTATTATTATTACTATTATTATTATTATTATTATTATTATTATTATTATTATTATTATTATTATTATTATTATTATTATTATTATTACTATTATTATCATAATTGTTATTGTTATTGTTGTTGTTGCTGCTGCTGCTACTGCTACTGCTACTGCTACTGCTACTACTACTACTACTACTGCTACTACTACTACTAATCCTACTGCTGCTTCTACTGCTACTGCTACTGTTACTACTACTGCTACTGCTACTGCTACTACTACTACTACTACTACTACTACTACTACTACTACTACTACTACTACTACTAATAATAATAATAATATAACTATTATATTCGTCTATTTGTCATCTATAAAATGCAACCTAGAAGTACGCATTATGATACAGTAGTAACAGATAATAAAATAGCAATCTTCGTCTTGTTTTCAAACTGACACACCACAGTGTGATTACAATTCATGAAATAACCGGATGATCACAAAATTAATTGTTACAATAGTTTAATGCAACTGTCTGTCAGCCGAGCACGGCTCCCATTGCGTCTTACAGCTCATTCTATCAAATCATCTGCCGATTTGAGGACTGTGTAGGTCGTTGAAAGGTTAGCACAATGCCATTCTGCGTCCGTGTGATCTTCAGATTGTTAACCTGAAAATAAGTCTAACTGGAGATGACTGTAACTTTATGGAAGTCTCCAAGTCTTTCACATAATAATATTATCTCCTACTGTTCATTTAGACTTGCCCCTAGGGAATGGAAGGCAGTGTCGACATAGGCGGTTACGGGTATCGAACCGCGACTTCCAAAATCTGAATGCTCCTCAATCAAAAGAGTCACCTTTTGACCATCGCCGCTTCGCATAAAAAAATAAGACTCGGCGAACATACTGCTCATGCCAGATAGGTTGGAAAAAATAACATCATTTTTATTTTCGGAAATAAGAAAAAAGCAGATACTACAGCAATATTAACATCCTGAAATAAAACGATAAAGTTCCTCGATCTGTTGTAATCTAATGCATCTTAGTTTCACTCAAAACTGTAGTGAACGCTAATGGCGGCAGCTAAAAAAGCATTCGACAGGTTTCTAAGACGCGAATTATTCTCCATGGCGATGTTATGAAACAAATTCATGACATCTACGCTATTACTCTGGTACACGTGCAATTTATTTCTACAGTGAAATCGAATATACTCGAGAAACTCAACAGCACAAAGTTGAAAAACAAGTTCACAATCAGATGATAATCCTTGGTGCGTCGCACGTTTCTCAGGCTGCTTCATGGTAGTTCCACAGAGAGTCAAAAAGCCAAAAATAACCTGAATTCCCGCATCGTATATTGCAATATATTGGTGACTCATAAAGACGCACAGGGTTTCATTTAAAAAGATATGTTCAAGCCTATTCACGATACGTGCGTTGTCCAATGCTTTGACAGATGCAAGCGCTTCATCACATATCTTCAATGCCTGTCGATAATTCCGCAGACCAGTATAACAGAAATTGGCATAGTATGCGGCGCTGATAAAGTAGGACGGATTGTGATGATTGTTATCCATTGTTGATATCATGGTTTGACACAGAGCTTCCATGGCTTCTTTTGTCAAATTGTCTTCATCTGTTCGGCGATAGCAACACATGCGCTGCCTCTTCTCACCGTTTGTTCCGAACAAAAACTTGTCTACGGTGCGCGACAGAGAGTCCAGCGATGAAATATAAACATCCGAGTAACTGTTTGTTTCTTTCCTGTTGCAACTCGTCTGAAAGTAACTCAGAGCATCGGTTTCGTAAGGTATTCTTCTTTCACTGATATCTCCGTTTGAATACAGATCAGACATCAGAAGCCGATGCAATTGTATTGCTCTGAATAAATGTTCCACTTCATGACTCAGCAAAGGACTTGATGATAATTTTTCCACAACAAATCTTCCGTGCTCATGATTCAATGCATTAATCAAAAATTTCCTATGTATTGAGAGCTGGACTAGCAATAACGCCTTATCACTAATCAGAACATGAAACACTTTGCCACGATAAACCTTTGGTTGCAAAGCAATCACTTTTGGAATGACTTTGCGAGCGCCATGCAAGAGCAAAACTTCGCTGCTGACATCAACTTCGCTGCTGACATCAACTTCACCCTGCAAATAGTCCAGCATGTTGTTCCCTCGGATGAAATAATTTGGACAATTTCTGTCAATTAGCCATTGAATCATTTGCAACAGAAGCTCTTCAATGGCTGCCTCAATTCGATCTTCACTCCAAAAAACAGAGGGTTTTTCTTCACAAGCCCACAACATCAGAGTTTTGAAGTAGTATGTGCATAGGAATGTTTTCGTCTCTCCTCCACGCTTTGCGATCACATCGGATTTAAGAATTCGAAGTATGTGATAGATATAAGACTGAATTTCACTCCAAGTATTGAGCAATATTAACTCTGCCTGGGAAAAAGATAACCTCCAACTAGATTCATCGTTAAGATTTCTTGGGTGTGACTTTGGAACAAGATGACATCCACCTGCGACAATTTTATCAATCACTTCTCTAGTTGGCCAACCACGACATCGTTTACGAGTTCTCCACTCATTCGCTTCTGACGGCCAATAAGGACATAAAACGGAGTAAACATTGTCAGTCGTAAATTCTGTAAATGCCATTAAATTCGGTTTACGCTTCCGCGCATCGCCGTATAGGCAACTGATTTGGTCATGCGTCATTATAGGGCTTTTGACTGCTGGACCGTGAAGAGATTGGCGACTCCTTCCAATATATTCAGTCTTTTCTTCTCGACGCCGAAGCAACCGAGCAAATCCCAAATGACAATTTTTAGTTTCTAGTGTAAGTATTTCCCCGTGAAATGATTTAGAAATAACGGCGGTCTCTTCTGCAGCAATCAAATTGCGGTTGAAGAGCAACTGGTCAAGATCGGTTAAATTCAACATCGTATACTCAAACGGTTGTTCACAGAAGCTACCGCAGTATAAGATCCCCATGTGGCAATGTCGGGGTAAAATATGTTTGCAAAATTGCTCCATATTTCCATCTGGGTGTGCATCTGATGCATCCATTTTGTTATATCATTGAGTTCAGTTTATGTTCAGCTTTTGCTCGCACAATCTACGCTGACATTAGATTTGAGTCAGACGTTCTGGCATCCTCAATATACGGTAATATCATCAGTTATTCTCCATTTCTTTGTCGTCAAGTTAGACCTACATGAACTAGCTCGAAGTAGGCTATATTATGAAGATTGATTTATTCTTGAGCACTGCTGCACTTCATTTTGTCGATAGAAGGTGTGAACTTAGTGTAAAGACTCTTGTTAAACATTGTCAGGTGTTTAAATTAGGCCTATATCTAGACATCATGCTATATAAGAAGTCATAGGCGTGTATCATGATTTTGCACTGTTGTTTCTTGCTTCAAAGCTTCATCTGAGAGGCTTAATGATTAGGAATTTTTCGCAACACTTCAATTTTTGATAATAAGTTTTATGAGGTTTAAAACTCTTCGACAAAGGTCGTGTCATCTAGCGTGCGAGAAGAACAGCAGAAAAGCTTCACATTATTCAGATTCAAAATCTTCATTGATCAACAAAACCCAAAGGGGCACCCGCTACTCTGACATACTGGCGCAAACGACGCCAACCTGAAAGATCAACAAACGTATCTAACTGACGCGCAGAACAAAATCAAAGTACACATGATGCATATTGTTTCACATGCGAACTTTGATTTGATATCTTACAACTAAACTCTTTCATTGCAGTTATGGGATGGGTTCCGCTGTTGGCCGCCATATTTGTCTTTGCATTTGTTTTTGCATAGCCTACGTTTTCGCTAGCCTTTTTTAAGTGCACGTAAACCATAGTGCGTTTCGGCAGTTGGTATAACAAAGGTACTTTCTGGGGTTATTAGTTATAACTGAAACTTTTTTATTAAACTTAAAACTGTCCTGTTTTGCCGTGGTAGAGTCGGGAGTAGTCCCCTTGAAGAAGCGCTATATAAATTTTTGAATGAATGTTTGAATGAATGAATATATTTACTTACTTACTTAGTTGCCCTAATTAAATTAGAATTTTAAAATACATTTTTCCATTATTGTATCAGATTTAACCATTGCACTTACTATTTCAATAGAATAGACTTGTCGCACTTCAAATAGTCCCGTGAATAATTCGGTGACCTATAGGCACAGTGTCTACTATGACAATTGAATCGAATGGACCTCTGTAAAATTTAATTTAATTCTAAACTCCATTTAACAGAGGTCCATTTTATTCAGTAAGCAGAGAAGGCACTGTGTTCAAATTTTAAACATCGAGAGAAAAATCCGAAGAGGAGAGAATTAGAGCTGAATTTTTTTACTTCGATGAAGGTTTCATATTATTCCTGCCTTAGCATCTTTATATAGGGTCACATTAATTGTTGTTATAAAATAGTGTTCTGCGAGGGATTGAGTTATAATGAAGTTGGTTTGTAGGGGATTACAGAAAAAGGTTAAAAAATCCAAGAGCTTCGTCGTAGGCTATATAAAGAGATAGAGGCTGGACGGTTTCCGATATATATTATATATGCAATAATAATAGGCCTGTTATATATGCATGTCTAAACATATAAAATATTAGAGTGTGTGTTCGTGTGTGGGTGTGTTGCACGTACGCCTAGAGAAAAACAGTCAAGAGGCACATGCAGGTTCATTAAGAAGCTTTTTATTTAGCATATTCCTTATTTGAACGCGAAAAATACCTTTCCAATGTGAAACTGCGTACACAAACTGATAAGCAAGGAACAAGATATCGATAATGATTAAGAAATATAACATGCCTCGTTCGGAAAACTATTAGAAATGTCAGGATGAGAGGAGACCCAAAACAGCAGCTCAACGTGACTGGAAACGAACATACAGAGAAACAATTTGCAGGGTGGGCCAAAAAGACCCCTAAGGTATTTCGCCAATGTCTTGGACAGAAGTAAAACTTTTTAAAGGCAATTCATATCTACGGACACAGTTCAAAGGTCACAAAGATATTTAAAACAGAACAAAAGTTACATCACTTTTAGTTAGTGCACTCACAACCTCTTGACTATTCAACACATAGTGCGATATAAAAAAAGTAGCAAAAAGCTATGTTTTAATGTTTCACCTTAAACAATTGCTATCAAATAGCCTTTATCGGTTCCATGACATTTGAACGGACGACAAAAGAACGTGCGACACTAGAACGGCGACAGTAGAACGGTGTATTAGACGGCCACTGAGACTATTGAACGGCTGGACTGTTGAACGGCCGACAGATGACCGGTGGACAATGATAAAGTTTGTAAAATTTAAGAGCAATCGAACATTTACAGGGTGGGCCAAAAAGTTTTCGGCATATAGGGCTTGTAGGCCTACCAAGTTCTAGTTGTATGAGCGTAAATACATTAAAATTTCTGCTTTACCGTAGCTGGCGACTGCACGTGTAACCCATTAGTTTAATTCTCGATATTTCGTCCTGCTTGGTTGAAGCATCCCGGTCGATCCTTGCAAGAGAGTAGGCCTAGTAATTCGTTGCGTTTGAATGTCGATTTTGTCCATGTAGTGGGGTGGGCAAAACACAACTTTATCTCGCACGTAGAAATAACAGCAGGACTTTGTATCACTTTATCTATATATATCAAGTGTCACCAAACGTCACACCAAACATCCATCAAAATTCAAGGTAGACGTACGTGCATAATGTAGCCTGCAACGCGCACCTTGTGAATTCGTCTACAGAGTAACAGAGGGGCGTAAGTGACAGATTTCCAAAAAATCGCTATTCTATGTTTATCGTGTTCTTCGGGTATGATACTATCTGTGGAATAACAGACGGGCGCAAGTGACGGGCTTATAGCTGTTCTATATGCAGTAATAGAAGGGCGTAAGTACACAGCTGACATTGTATGGAGAAACAGAAGGGCGTAAGTGACATACATGTAGCTACATGTATGTCACTTACGCCATTCTGTTTCTCCATACAGTGTCAGCTGTGTACTAGCTACAGTGAAACGGGCGTAGGCTAAGTGACAGAAGCCAGTAAAGAAAAATGGCTGACGGAACGCGTCGTAACTGCCGCTCATCTTAAAAGAATAAGATACTAAAAATAGTTTGTATTAGGGCCTATTAATTTTGTAACAGGGCTTTAAAAAATTGGGTAGGTAGGTCGGAAATTTTTTGGGAAACATTTTGTCAGGCAATTCTTGTTTCATAGCGGCCGAATCATCTTTTTTTCTTACGGTTTGAGAATAAAGAATTTTATGTTCACTGTCCATATATTGCCATGCCTTAGAAGACGCAAATCACGAAATTTACTCCCTCTCAATCGATTATTTAAAAAATTAATTAATTTTTTTAAAATTATTCGGGTCGCGGCAAAAAAGCGGGTCGTTCGGGTTACCGGAAACACAGTATTTTCTTTTTGGCCTAATTTACTGTTACTTGCCTACCACAGTACAAATAATTACATAAAATTTGTTTCTTACATAATGGGCGTAAGTGACTGTTGATCCTGACGTGCTATACAAACAAAAAGGCGTAAGTGACTTCTATTTCAGTTAAAACAGTGTTTTATTAAGATCAAAGTTGTATTCTTAAAAGTGCATATTTTTATAGCCCATTCACCACCAAAATGAATATAATGTGTAATAACGTTGATTTGATACAAAGTGTCAAACTACTTGTCAAACTACTTTTTCAATTATTTCCATATCGATGTCGGCCCACTTACGCCCTTCTGTTACTCTGTAGATGAATTGTTCATTAGTCCCCCGGCAATTATAATAGCGTTCCGGTTAAGTGTCGCCTGTTCTATTGTCGGCTCGTTCTCATATCGCCTGTTAAAGTGTCGCCGGTCAAGTGTCGTCCACAGTGGCGGCGCCAGGATTTCAGTTTGGGGGGGGGGGGTAAAGGGTGTAAATCGTAAAAAAAAATATTTTTACATGGGGAAAAAAATGGATGGCCTTTTTTAGGGGGGCTAGGCCCTCCCTAACCTCCCTAGCGCCGCCACTGGTCGTCCGTTCAAACGACCACCGTTCAAATGTCCGTACACCCCTTTAATCCTCTATCTTGCTAGATAATCATCATTATTGTTTAGAAAAGAAACATTTACCGGTACCAGCGTAGCAGCACGTCTCTGTGACATCTATTAGCAAGATCAGGTTGGTGAAACAAATTTCAGATGAATAACTTGGTTATTAAAACAATAAAATCGAAATTTCTAACAAATTAAAATGCCCAATGGCCTCAGGTCTTCGAATTTGAACCCGATGGATTATCAAGTGCCGAGAGCTATCGGCGCTTTTGAAGTTTTGATAAATAATTGGCACAGTCTGTGGCCAAAACCAAGAGCGATAAGAGAATAATTGATGGTAGTCGCATTGGAGTTGGTATAGAAAAATGTGATCTATGGAACACATCAAACAATTAAGGCCTTGGAGAATTTTACGAAGAGATTCATTGGTGGTGAACACATTGAATGCAAGTTCTGAAGCATTGTTAGGTCTATTTGATAACAAATTATTATTATTTGACATGTGACTAAGTGACATCGTTTTTGTAACTTTTTGCGGTGCGTCATGTTTTTGGATCATCGAAAGCGAGTGTATGGTCTCACTAAAATGATATAACTTTTGTTCTACTTGACATTATCTTGATGCAATTTGGCTCTTGTTCCTGAATAAGAATTGCCTCTAGTCCTGTTAAATTTAGTTTAGAAATTCCTATTTCTGGCCAAGATCTTGGCAAAACCTCAGGCGTTTTGGTCCACCCTGTAGTCTGACGCTACTTAAAGTCTTTTCGGCTTTCCCACCACGAGCACAAGGCGTGCAAACAATTCATTACACAAGCATTAGGGTGACCGTTTTCATAAAAAAACACTTTGGTGGAAAAACTTTCGATTTAAATCCTTAGCCACAGGGGATATAGGCCTATGAAGACCTTAAATAGTCCAATAGGGTTCACTATAACGGGCAACAATTAGCTGTAATGCCAAAACAATTCATGTCGACATCAACGGCCTTTGTTGTCATAAACCGATGTTAAAATCTGGATCCATCTGTGAGCTAATTTTGTATAGTCTATGTGGTCAGTTGATGTTTAGGCGTACGAATAGACCAGCTCAATAGAAGACGTTTTAGAGAACGGTGGAGTTAGATAATAATAGTTGCGTTGCTGTCGTTGAATTCAAGCGTTTGTCGTCGTTGATCCTTTGTTGTGTTATTTGCGTTGTTATGAAGAAAGAAGAAAATACAAGAAACAGAGCTTTGTTGTAATTGAACAAGTTAAGAACTTTAGAAACTTATACACTAGCTTTAGATACCGAAATACAGTGACTAGGTTAGGCGTAGGCTGCGCTACTGAACACTGAAGAAAAAGGAAGAAAACTTTGAAGGTCAATTGGAGGTTGACATTTTGGCTCGGCCGACCGTCGCCGGAGAGAGAGAGAGAGAGAGAGAGAGAGATAGGCAGACAGACGGACAGATAGACGGAGAGAGGCAGATAGAAGGACAGAGCGGCAAGGGGAAGAGTGTACGCCCAGACAGTGAGTTAAGTGTAGAAGAAGGAGTTGGTAGTAGAGAGAATAGAAGACGTTTTAGAGAACGGTGGAGTTAGATAATAATAGTTGCGTTGCTGTCGTTGAATTCAAGCGTTTGTCGTCGTTGATCCTTTGTTGTGTTATTTGCGTTGTTATGAAGAAAGAAGAAAATACAAGAAACAGAGCTTTGTTGTAATTGAACAAGTTAAGAACTTTAGAAACTTATACACTAGCTTTAGATACCGAAATACAGTGACTAGGTTAGGCGTAGGCTGCGCTACTGAACTGAAGAAAAAAGGAAGAAAACTTTGAAGGTCAATTGGAGGTTGACATTTTGGTGGCAGCGGCGGGATACTGAATTCAAGCAAAGGATGTTGGGATAGCGAACTCATTTGGAGGAATATTTTCAATTGGAGGAATATTTTCATTTGGAGGAATATTTTCAATCGGAGGAATATTTTCAATTGGAGGAATATTTTCATTTGGAGGAATATTTTCAATTGGAGGAATATTTTCAATCGGAGGAATATTTTCATTTGGAGGAATATTTTCAATTGGAGGAATATTTTCATTTGGAGGAATATTTTCAATCGGAGGAATATTTTCAATTGGAGGAATATTTTCATTTGGAGGAATATTTTCATTTGGAGGAATATTTTCATTTGGAGGAATATTTTCAATTGGAGGAATATTTTCAATCGGAGGAATATTTTCAATTGGAGGAATATTTACGATTGGAGACGCATTTCGGAGTCTGGTGAGAAGATACAACGGGCATACGAACGACATTACGACAACGCAACGCCAGAGAGAGGTATACAAAACTTGCTTGTTTACCCAAGGAGCCAAAAGAATTAAAGTCAGCCAAGCACAGATATTCATAGCCACTCCCTTGATTTCTTCACGGTAATCACTGAAGTAAAGAAGAAAGATGGAGAAACTTACAGAACAAAAGCAAGCCAGTATAAAGAAGATGTCTTCTGATCGATTAATAAAGTTATTAATTGAAGAGGGTCTAGACGTAGAAGAAGTCGAAGAGATGTCTAGAGAAAATTTGATGGGAGCATTAGCAGAGGTTTGGCTTAAAAAGGAAGCTGAAGAGAAAGGTGCAGTGGGTGGCGTTGAGGAGAAACCAATTGAAAAACCACCGGCACCGATGTCTATGGAGGCGTTGATGCAATTTATGATGATGAGGGAGGAGCAACGCAGACAAGAAGAAAAAGAAAAAGAGGAGCAACGGAGACAGGAAGAAAAAGAACGGAGACAAGAGGAGAAAGAACGGAAACAAGAAGAGGAACAACGGAGAAAAGAGGAGAAAGAGAAAGAAGAACAACGTAGACAAGAGGAGAAAGAACGGAAACAAGAAGAGAAAGAGAAAGAGGAGAAACGGAGACAGGAGGAGAAAGAGAAAGAGGAGCAACGGAGACGAGAGGAGAAAGAACAAAAACAAGAAGAGAAAGAGAAAGAGGAGAAACGGAGACAAGAAGAGATTGAACGAACAGAAAAGCTTCGACTAGAGGAAAAAGCAAGAGCAGAACAAGCAGAAAGGATGAGACAAGAAGAGATACAGATGCAGAAGCAGCAGTTCCAGCTTCAGCTAGAACAACTGAAAAGAGATCGTGACGAAGCTGAACGAAGAAGAATGGAATTGATGATAGAATACGAGAGAGCAAGGAAAAGTGATGAAGAAATACGAAAACAACAGATGGAAGAGCAAAAGATTCGTGAGGAAGACAAAGAAGCCATGCGTTTGGCAGAATTACAAAGAGCCGAAGAGATTCGACAGGAAGAATTGAAAATGGAGAAAGAAAATTTGGAAAAAGCGGAAAGAGAAAGGGAAGAACAATTAGAATTAGAACAAAAGAAACTCGCTCTTAAGGAAGCTCAGCTCCGAGAAATGGCTATTGAAAAGGAGGAACGCAGAAGACAGTTAGAATTGTTGCAGCAAAAGATAGAACAAGAAGAACTGCGTAGGGTAGAAGATCAAAATAGACTGAGGGAACGAAATGAAGACGAAAGAAGAAGCCGTGAGGAGTCAGAACGAAACAGGATCAGAGAAAGTGAGACAATGGTGTCCAAGATTAAAAGGATAGGTGATGCAATGAAACACGTATTACCTAAGATGCCATATGATATGATGGAGGTGCCATTATATTTTGAGACAGTTGAGAATGCATTCAACAGTTTTACGGTGGAAAAGCAGTTTTGGGTCAAATTGCTGTTGCCACTAATGACGCCAAGAGCAAGAACGGTGTTGAACCGATTGTCTTTCGATGATCTGGATGATTACGACATAGTGAAAGAACATTTACTGAAAGAATTCAAATTGACAGCGAGAGAATATCGATCACGATTTGGAGATGCGAGGAAAACGGCAGAAGAAACATACACGATGTTTACAGCAAGATTGAAGAATCTGTTGAACTATTATGTCAGAAGTAGGCGAGTGGGCAAAAGCTACGAGAAGTTATTTGATCTGTTAGTGGCGGATAAATTGAAAGAATGTCTACCACCGGGTCCACTACAGTTCGTACTAGCAAAAGAGGGTACTGAATGCTTTGAAGCTAGTAATGTGGCAGAACTCGCAGACGTACACGTGAACAATCAAATTGGTCTAATGTTTCAAGACAAACCGAAATATGAAGCATGGGGAAATAGTTCGAAGCAACCCAGGTGGAATAGTAATAACAAAGAAACAGGAAACCAAGCCAGAAATAACGAAACAAGGAATGATGGTGCTCCTGGAAGACAGTTTGGTCAAGATAGAAGAGAAGCAACGGGTGACAGACAAATGTACAGTCGAATTCCAGTGATGGGACGCCAAAGAGAAAACAATACAGCGTACAATTACAGGCGGGAGAGCACTGAACAGAGAGGGATTGTTAAGAAACGTTGCCATAATTGTCAGTCAGACCGACATCTGATAAAGGATTGCAAAGTACCACCCAGAATGACGAATCTAAGAAATAGATTTACTCGAAGTGCAGAAAATCTCAGAGTAAATCAGATACAAGTAATCAATGCACCGAATCAGTCTGAAGAACAAGACAACCGCGAAACGGAAGTGAAGTCAGTGATGAAGTGCACGCCTCAATTTGCTATACAGAGAGAAATAGTAAATTCTGCTCCAATTAAAGATACTGGTCGAGAAACAGAAAGCAAAGATGAGTGTCAACGTACGAAGAAGTCTTTACTACAGCATGTCAATGTAGAGATACGTGGAAATGATGACAGTTGTCATCCTGTGCAAGTCAGAGCGCTGATTGACTCTGGTACTGAGATTCCAGTAATCAATGAGGAATTGTTGAAAGGAGCGACAGTGGAAGAAATTGGCAGAGTACATTTGCAATGTGTGGCTGGAGAACCCATTCCAGCTAAGTTGGTGAAAATCGAAGTGCGGATGAGTTGTCATAACGAAGGAGGAGATTGGAAAGACAAGGGAGTAAATATCGCGCCATATTTAACCTTAGTGTGTGCCAGCATTCCGGCAGTCTTGTGCAAAGATAACAAAGAGAAGTTCTTGCTGCATCCGGAGATAATCGCAGAACTGAAAGAGGTTCCACCAGTGAATGTATTACAAGGAGAATTGCAAGCGAATGTGACTACAAGAGCACAGAGTCGGAGAAGAGAAGTGGAAGAAGGAGAAGAGGAAAAGTCAAATGAAAGTTTGCTAGATGAGGACACAGAAAGCGATGATGAACAAAGCGTTCAAGAAGAAGAAGAAGGAATAACATCCGGAAACAATGAAATTGAAGAAGAGATGGTTGCATGTGAACGTAATAATGATGATGATTCTGAGAGTGATGGTGAAATAGACACGAGTATGAGGGATTTGTTTGCCGAGAATACGAGTGATGAAAGACAATTGGCAGACGCAAAGAAATTTGAAGAGCAGCAGAGAAATGACGAGTCACTGAGGTCGTGGTGGAAGATAGCTGAAGACAAAGGATCAGAGTTTAGTGTGGTGAATGGGCTGATGTATAAGAAGCATCAAATGTTGGACCAGTTGGTGTATCAGTTGGTGTTGCCGAAGGAAAGAAGAATTCAGGTGATGGAATTGGCACATGAGTTAGTATTTGGCGGACACTTGGGAGAAGAGAAGACAAGGGAACGTATCAAGTTGTCCTTTGTGTGGCCAAGAATGCGTAGAGATGTGGTGAAGTTCTGCAAGTCCTGTGAGAAGTGTCAGTTGAAAGCACGAAGTTTGGTGATGGATCGAGTGCCGATTACACCAATACCAAGAGAGGATGTACCGTTCAGAAGAATGACCATGGACGTCGTAGGACCAATCGAACCGACTTCAGCAGCAGGGCATAAGTATTGTTTGTGCATCGTGGACTCATGTACAAGATGGCCGACAATATTCTTGATGAAGTCATTGACCGCTAAGGCTGTATGCGAAGCTTTGATGAAGCTGTTCATGGATGTGGGAGTTCCGTCAGTAATCACGAGCGATAGAGGGACGAATTTTACAGCCAGTCTAACAAGAGAATTTCTGAAACTGATGGGATGTTGTCCTCGATTCGATTCGCCAGGACATCCAGAAGCGGCAGGATTGGTGGAGAGATGGAATCAAACGTTCAAGAAAATGATTCATCATGTCGTTGTGGAAAATCCGAGACAGTGGCATAAAATTATTCCATTTACAGTCTGGGCATTGAGAGAAGTGCCTAATGCAACTACAGGAGTAGCACCGTATTTGCTGGTCTATGGAAAGTTGCCGAGAGGGCCACTCACCATCCTTAAAGAAAGCTGGACCAAAGAAATAAATCTACCACCGAACATTGGAGTGCAACCGGCAAAGTACCTGAAGAATTTAAGAGCAGACATGGAAAAGGCCTTGACATTCGCCGAGAGCTGTGCTGAAGAAAAGCAAAAACAGTACGCCAGTCAATACAACAAAAGAGCGAAAGATAAAGAATTCGAGCCAGGAGAGAACGTCATCGTGCTGTATCCAACGTCAACCAATAAATTGATCTCCCGATGGCATGGTCCATGCACGGTCCTGCAAAGAAGATCCAAATATTCGTATCTGGTGGACATGAACGAAAACGGTCGACGGATTATTCATGCTAACAAGATGAGGAAGTTCATTACGAGAACATTGTCTTGTGGTCTGATCGTGGAAGAGGATGACGAATTTGGATCAATGGTAGAAATACCGCTGAAGGAAGACTATTCAGAGACAAAACAGAAGTCACTTCAATTGGATTACGAACAAATTGGACATCTGACCAGCGAACAGCAGAAACAAATACTTGATGTACTGAATCGATATGCAGACAGATTTTCAGACCAACCTGGACTATGTACATTAGTAGAACACGAAGTGGTGCTGAGACCAGACTTTCGAGAAAAAGAATTCGTGGCATATCGAATACCATTAATATACCGAGCAGAAGTGGAAAAACAAATACAAGAGATGCTGAAAGAAAATATCATTCAACCATCGTCAAGCAGAATGGCAAGTCCACTTGTCATTGTCAAAAAGAAGAATGGATCCTTGAGATTGGCTTGTGACTACAGGTACATTAACTCTTTTACTGAAAACTGCAGATATCCTATGCCAATCGTCAACGATGTCTTGAGCAAAGTTGGAAAATCCAAGTTCATTTCTGTTATGGACTGTCGCAGTGCATATTGGACTTGTCCTGTGAAAAAGAGTGACCAATGGAAGACTGCGTTCGTTACACATAATGGACTGTATGAATTTACGCGTGTCCCTTTTGGAATGATTAACTCAGGACGGACTTTTGTAAAAGCGATAAATATGATTTTGCAACCGATTCATGATTTTACTGAACCTTATGTTGATGACATTGCAGTGCATTCTAATGATTGGGACAATCATTTAAGACATTTGGAATTATTTTTGAAACAAATAAGACTGCATAATGTAACATTGAACTTGAAGAAATGTGTGTTTGGTAAGAGTGAGGTGAAGTTCATCGGTCACCTCATAGGATCAGGGAAGAAGATGATGAATCCAGACAGGATTGACAGTTTAATTAATTTGAAGAAACCTGAAACCAGGAAGGAAGTGAAGCAAGTCTTAGGATTTTTTGGATTTTACAGACAGTTTATTTGTAATTTTGCTGAAATTGCTAAACCATTAACAGACTTGACTAGCAAGAAAGTACCTGATAACATTGTTTGGACTGATGTACATCAGAAAGCCTTTGATTCCCTTAAGCAGATTGTCTTGTCAAATGTGATTCTATATATGTTTGAGGTTGGGAAACCATTTAATTTGTACTGTGATAGCAGTGATTTTGCTGTGGGAGCGGTCCTGTCTCAGGTGGACGAGGAAGGGATAGAACGTCCCGTTTCATTTATCAGTCAGAAGCTGACAGATACTCAGAGGAGGTGGGCGACGATTGAGAAGGAAGCCTATGCGATCATATGGGCTTTAAACAAGTTGAAAGAAATTCTTATTGGTTCTAAAATCAATGTGTTTACGGACCATAACCCTTTAGTTTATTTGACTGAATCAATGTCGAAATCTGCTAAATTAGTCAGATGGTCTTTATCATTGCAAAATTTTGACATTCTATTGAACTATAAGAAAGGTAAATTGAATGTAGTAGCTGATTGTCTGTCTAGATTGTAGTATAAGATATTTTATGATGTATTATGTTATGGACTATTTGCATTATTTAGTTAAGGTACGTTCGCTAATTTTTATAGATAATTAGCTCTCTTTAAAAGAAAGGAAGGAGGTAATGTGAGCTAATTTTGTATAGTCTATGTGGTCAGTTGATGTTTAGGCGTACGAATAGACCAGCTCAAGGTCAGCGTCTAGACAGTTAGGCCTGCAGGTGACAGACTGGCGGGAAAGTTGGCGCGGCTCGGCCGACCGTCGCCGGAGAGAGAGAGAGAGAGAGAGAGAGATAGGCAGACAGACGGACAGATAGACGGAGAGAGGCAGATAGAAGGACAGAGCGGCAAGGGGAAGAGTGTACGCCCAGACAGTGAGTTAAGTGTAGAAGAAGGAGTTGGTAGTAGAGAGAATAGAAGACGTTTTAGAGAACGGTGGAGTTAGATAATAATAGTTGCGTTGCTGTCGTTGAATTCAAGCGTTTGTCGTCGTTGATCCTTTGTTGTGTTATTTGCGTTGTTATGAAGAAAGAAGAAAATACAAGAAACAGAGCTTTGTTGTAATTGAACAAGTTAAGAACTTTAGAAACTTATACACTAGCTTTAGATACCGAAATACAGTGACTAGGTTAGGCGTAGGCTGCGCTACTGAACTGAAGAAAAAAGGAAGAAAACTTTGAAGGTCAATTGGAGGTTGACACCATCCATCAAGGGTTTAATCCAAAGTTTGCAATGAAGAGGGCGAAATTGAATGGAGCGATTGTTCAATTTGGCACAACAGAAGAGAATTCTAGCACTAGCCTACTCTCGACTTAATGACTGCCAATCAAGGATCGAAGTATTATACGCTATTATAGCACGCCAGAACAGTGCACGCGTTGTGCTGCTAGGTCTATTATAGTTTAATGTGTCGATCGCAGGCGACACATTTATTGCACCAGAATTTCTAAATTAGCTTAGGAGTTAGAATGATTTTTTCCAATTTCTGGATTTTTCTTATTTCAATTCAGACAGTCTAAAATTTTAGAGTGCACCGTTAGATTAGGCTGCCGGTCCCTATAGTCTAAGACTAAGGTTGGAAACTGTTAGAGTTAGACCGTTAGAGATAGGCTGCATCGGTAGGCTGAATCATTAGGCATTTGATAGCTGCATAGGGGCGATGTACGGTTGCGAAACTTGGACTTTGCGGGCAGAGGACAAAAGAAGAATATCAACTTTCGATATGACGACATATAGAAAGATGCTGCGAGTCAGCTGTCGGGAGTACAGAACAAACGAGTCTACACTAGAGGATCTACAATCGGAGCAGCGACTGTTGGAGGTGGTGCAGAGAAGGTAGTTGAACTACTTTGGACACATGGTCAGAGCGGACAATCTACCGGCCTTCATAATGTGAAAGATATGCGGATGGAAGAGGGGCTCGAGGTAGACCAAGGAGACGCTGGCTGGACGATGTGGAGGAGTGGATGCGAATGCCGATGGCGGATTGTGTAAGGAGTGCAAGGGACAGAGAGAGATGGAGGAAACTGACGTCGTTGGCTCTGGTCTCCGATCCGCAGCAATGAGGATGGACATGATGATGATCAGGACCGTAGGCCTATAAATTATCTGTTTTGACAAAAGGGGGGAGGGAAAACTGTCTCTCCGAATTGCCTGTTCTTCGATTAAAGCCCATGTTATGGCATTGCGTAAGAATAGCAGCCTAATTATTATTTATCATTGTATTATTATTTGATAATTAGCTTTTTGCATTGAGTTCATTCTATATTCTGAACTTCCACTAGCGGAGAGGAAATTACTTCACGTTCCCGCTCCAAGCTTAAAAGTGAGGAGGAAACTTCCACCCTTCCCTACTCAGGATTTGCGTCGCGCACTGCATTAATGGGTCGCAGCAGTTGAAAGTATTATTTATGCAGGCCCATGCTATTGTACAGTGTCTACATTACAGTAGGCCTGCGACCTTTAAAATTACATATAGGCCTAACTTGTCAACTTCACTTTCGTTGGGGCTTCTTTTTGAGTTACAAACTATAATTTGTGCAGTAGTCTAATTGCAAAGAATTGTCCTTTCCAAGATCCAACTGACAATTTAGTTTCCTTCGTGTCAATTTTTACCTTTTGCCAAAATCGTCGCGACACCGGTGTAAAGGTTTCAAATTACCCCTAATAAACATTACCCCTCTGCAAACTGTGAATTGCATCAATCATCGCATTTATTGCACTAAAAATGTCAGAAAAACCATCCCGCTTCTTTTTTTGGTCTGAATATTTCATCCGTCATCCCACTACGTGGTTTGTTATCAATATTTTCATCTGTAGCCTAACAAAAATACTAATCGCCGCTGAAGTTACAATGCAGAAATGGCTTCGAGGCTATTATTTTTTCGGATCAAAAAATTGATAACATACCACGAAGTGGGATGACGGATGAAAATTTTCAGACCAAAACAAGAAGCGGGTTGATTTTTCTGATTCTTGTAGTGCAATAAATGCGATGATTGATGCAAATCTAGTGTCCTGGGATAATCTGAAACCGGTTTCGAGTTACCGGGGGGGGGGTGGAATGTTTAGGAAGGGGTAATTTGAAACCTTTACACCGAGACACGCCACAAACAACCGAGACATGTCCAGGAAAAGCGGGGCGTATGGTCAGTGGTCACCTTAGCATTCTATAGCCTATAACCACACGCCGAAATGCAACTTGAATTATAACTGTTCGTCTATTTGATTTACTTCTGCAATGTTTAATATTATGTTGATGGATTTGACGCAGGGTAGCAAAAAGCTTTCTGGTTTGTTTTATTGGCTTTAATATATAGATATTCGTTTTATTGACAAAATAACCGATCGACATAACGCGACAGTTAACAAGCACAAAGGAGCAGCGGATAAAGCCTAGTAAATGTTTTTATACAGCATCCGTGTTATGAAGCTTTTATTGTTTTTATTGGTTAGTTCGAATGGATGTAGCCTAGGGCGTAGATTGTATTTTCCAGGGAGTCTATCGGAGAAAAATTTGCGAAGAACATGATTGTCATCTATAATAATAGCTGCAAAGAGTGCAGCATCAGCAGACTCAGCCATAATGGCTGCTTTGGGGGAGTCGGATGGAAGGAATCCAGCTCGTCTGACACGTCCTAAGAACCTTTCGATGCGGTCGACCTCACCAGCGCTCAGCAGTCCCCACCAGGCGGGAGAGGCGTACAGCAGACGTGCAACTGTGGTCGCTCGAGTAATGACGTGCAAGGCCGGTCCTGGCAAGCCGTGAGCTCGCAGCACGCGCAAAGCGTAAATTGAAGAGGCACACGAGCTTAGAGTATTATCAACATGCTCCGAGACAGTTAGATGTTCACCAATTGTAACACCTAGTATTTTTTATAGAAGTTGCTCTATTAACTCCTGTGATGGACGACATGGAGGCCAATGAAGCATGCGATCTCTTAACAACTGCCATTTCCCTGGTCTTTTTTGGGTTAATGTGCAGGTTTTTGCTGGTGGCCCAAGTTTGTATGTGTTGGAGTTCACTTTGGGCTGATCTGATGTTGTTCGAGCCGATTAGTAGGTAGGTGTCATCAGCATATTTCAATAGTCGGTTTTGATCATTTACTGGATGAAGGTCAGAAGTGCCAGTGATAAACTTTGCCGGGCCGACACCTGAACCCTGAACGACACTAGCATTTATTTTCTTAATCGTTGATGTTTTCCCTTCGAAGCAGGTTGCATGTTTTCTGTCATCAAGGTAGGTTGCGAACCAGTTGAATATACAGTCAGGTATATCAAGCTTAGAGAGTGTGTCAACAATTGCGCAGTGTCTGAAGGAATCAAACGCTTTTGTATAGTCCATTGAGATTACAACGACATGTTGATTGGTGGCTAAGAGTTCAGAGATGTTTTGAAGTATGGCTATCAGTGCCGCTGTAGTAGATCCTGTCGGACGGAAGGCATATTGATCATTGAGTGACAATGGCAATGAGTGACAATTAATCACCGAAAAAACGATACATACTGAGCCAGAAGCCATACCAGTCAGCTTCATTAACATGATATAATTTTAATTATTAGTTAGATAAATTATTTATCATAAATAGGAATGAAATAGACTGAATTGGACCAGTATATGTATAATTGGCATCTGTAAGTCATAATTATGGTAACTTGTAGACATATTAATTGAGACTTTCAGTAGGCTTAGGCCTACTTAAGAAGCTTTGCGTTATAATTATCTTGGCACCTAACTACCTAAACTAATTAAATGGCTTTCAGGGAGACGAAATGGCATATAATATGAAGTACATGTATTTAATAAACTATCAACAATTGGCAGTAAACGGGAATTATAAAGGTAGCCTATTGATAATGAAGGAATCTAGGCTATTGCAGTTAATTAACTAGCAATGGGAAGACTTATCAAGAACTTAAAACAATTCTTAGGTTTGAGAAATTGTCAGTGGTAAAAGTGTATTTTAGCGTATTTTATTCAAGACAGGTTAGCTCAAAATAAATAGCGTATTTTATTATTTGGATGCGCTTTCGAACTTCCGCAGGTATTTTCATCAATCCGACTTCTACCTTGGAATGTATCATTCGTTAATCCAGCTTCTGTTGCAGCAAGAATTATTTTTTCATCAATCCAAATTCTATTTAAATAACAAGTATTCCCCATCAAGCTCTCATTTAATTAAGTATCGTTTCAGCAACCCGCTTCTATTGAAGGGAAATAATTTTCATCAATCCAACTTCTATTTCTCAAGCAATCTTTTCAACAATTCTGTTTCCATTTCTCGAGCGTTATTTTTGTCCATCCAGCTGCTAGGTCAGCCATTAGATACCTTAATCCACATTCCATTTCTCAAGTGTTTTTTCATCAATTCAGCTTCTATTTCATCCATAAGTTTTCATCAATCCAGCTTCCAATATCACTCAATTTTGTATGTTTGTCACGTTATAACGATTTCATCAACGAAATGTGTAAATACATACGCTAAATAATAAAATACGCTAAAATACACCATACCGATTTCAAAATAATAAAATACGCTTTTACCTTGTCAGTGACAACTTAAATGTTTAATATCAAATCTGAATAATTAGTTTCACCAATGTAGGCCTACCAAGACTCACCCCAGAACGACGACCAATAGCCCTATAAGTAGAACATTTCCTCCACTGAACGAGCCGACCTAACAAAAGGTTCCGGGGGCTCTAGTATTTATTAAGTCTTTTCATAGCAGCCAAAAACGCCAACCAATGAGAATCGAGTTGTCCCTAATTATAGTATTATGGGAAGAAAATACATATATATGTATACATGTATATATATATATATATATATATAGGCCTATATTGCCGATACATGCAGGTATATTAATGCATAAGCTAAGGGTTAGTACAGTATACAGCGATAGATCCATTGGTCAAGGGAAGAGTTCAATCAGACATTAATATTAATTAGCTCCTCTTCAGACAGTTACCATTGCAGCTTGGAAGGAAGGGAAGTGATTGGTTGGAAGTTGCTATCGCCTCCTACCGACTCTACTATATAAGCGCCTTACCTTGGATAGATAAGGAACCCAACCTGGACCTAGACTGGACTCGGACCGTGCAACTAAGGACACGACAATATACAGACGGACTCGACTACAATGGACATCGTTTGGGTTCGGTGCTTGCTGGATAGAGAGGTTCGTAATATTAACTTTAATCTCTCACATCTAGGTTAGCATGTGATCGGTGATTATCCGATGAGTAGATTAATGGAAGAATAGTAGAAATAGCAGAGGTGACTGATAGTGGATTAGCAGGAGATAGTTGAAACTTCACTGTAATGTAGCCTAAGTTATGACCTATTGTTGTTATTAAACTTTTTTTTATCTTGACATCTATAATTTCTGTATGATTAAATGTCACGGTAACTGCAATCGTTTGTTACTTTCACCCTTAACTTAACTGCATTTATCGAAACATTTATCATATTTAAGCGGGTTAGTCTTTCCCCTATCAGGGCTCATTAGATTATTTGGAGACCCGTGATGTGATAAATAGGATCGGGGATCCAATCATTAGAATATCAATCAGTCTAGCTGTCAACGTCCACTTGGATAGATTAGGCAATAATCTTAAAAGCACTCAATTCGTCAGCTTGAAATGATTAATTATTTTATTATACTCGATCAGGGCTGTATTCTAGGATATACGCGGGTATACAGCGTATGGCCGGCCTACTCACCTTCGTGAAAAATGACAGCGTGTAGGCTACTCCCCTCTGAAAACGAGGGTATACGCGGGTATACATGCAGCTTATACCCACTTGAGCACCTCACAAAGCCCATGTGAGTGCAAGCAGTGAAATCGCGATTTACCAAAGAAAAAACATGAATTTCGAGCGTCGCATTACGCCGTGGTGAGGGATTTTCGGACGAGAAATCCTGGAAAACTACCTGAAGACCAAAAAAGGTCGTCAGAAATTTTACGCCCGAAAGTCGATTTTTTCCGGCGGCAGCGTGTACACGCCTCAAAAATCAGAATACACCCACCCCCTTCGTGATTGAGGCGAATGGTTAACTTTGATGCGCACACATTAAAACTATCATTGCCAAATTAATGCGATTAACCAACATCCAACATCAATTATTAATGACCCTATAATAGCAATGCACCAAACATACAAGATGAACATAATAAACAAACACTTTGGATATTCTAATTTTATAATCAGTGTTTAATCTAATCTCCTGCTTTGGTGGCGAAGGGATTCATGTTTCTGGGGGAAGCGAGGACAAACCACCGTTTGGCGAACGGCCAATCGCTGAGGCACGCACGTGGCGCTGTCCAGTGGAAGGTTTTTACTCTTGTCATCTCTCATTTTCTGATGACTTTTTTATAATAATTATACTAATATTATCATTTAACTTTTTCTTCTACTCCTTAATTTTACTGGTGGATAACTTTACCCACCACTGGAGACTTGAAACAGTAAAAATTGATCATGTTTGCTATTACGCAACTTTTCAATTGATCTAGGCCTATTCCCTGTCGCGCGAATTGCAGGAGATTGGTTTTTTAATATCGGATCTCAAATCGATTTTGGACAAGAAATCTCTGACAAGAAGATCTTGTTTAGAAAAAAACCAGACAAGCATGATTGCTCTTCAGATTTCATTTGGTTTAAAATATTCGGTGGCCAATTATCCATTGATGCACAATAAAACGGAATAAATTATTATAGAATATAGACAGTAAAGGATCGAAGTGAGTAGGGTAATTATAGGTCTCTTGTGTCAAAGTTTAGGGTAGACCAGGCCCACACTGAAAATAACTGGATATAGTCTACGCAAGCTGTGGAATAATTTTGCTCTATAAGCTTATTTCTTCGGCATGAGTTATTTTTGCGCCTCCCGGGATCCAGTTGTGAACATATAACCGTATAAATTATTATGGAACACTGTTGATCCTAGGCATCAATACAGCATTACGCTGTTAACTTGTGGCAACAGATTTGCCGTTATCGCCATCTGACGAATGCAAGTGAATTTATAGCAATATGATAATAAAAAAAATTGAGACAGATGCGCAGTCACTTCACTGAATGCTAAAGTTTATGACCCGTGATTCTCACTGTGCCAAGCAGGGTAAATTGACAATAAAAGAATGTCAAGAATGTTGATATGTTGATCGACTGATGAAGGTCATGTCGGCAGTATCTGGACAATATTATCCTTCTGTCACACTGCCATAAATCCACTTTAAAGCGCCCTTGTAACAGCGTGGCTGGTTACTGCGCCATATAAATTGTCGTAATTAATTATTAATATTATTATTTCATCTATAATTATCTATAAGAAAGGACTTGGCTATGTATGTATGTATGTATATTTGTCCAGAATGCACGCCCACAGTTTTTGAGCTTTTCACTCCAAACCTTCACTACTGTGTAGGTCTCGGCATGATGCACAAAGTCCACGGTTGGCGATTCTCTACCACCATGGGGGCCAGGGTGAGGTGCGAAACCCCCAATTAAAAAAAACCCGCAGCTATTGATTTGAAATTTTTTCCTAGATGGAGGTCCATCAGAACCACCCGGATCAGTGGTTGGCGAATCTCTACCACCATGGGGGCCAGGGAGCGGGGTGCCGAAAACACTAATTTTCGCTATAAATTTTCATTCGCTTGCCACGTATAAAAGCAGTGATTTTAACCGTTTTAGATGTGTTTAAGCCTGAAGGTCAGCTCTGTTGCCAGAACGGATTTCACGGGTCGCGTACCGGTGGAGGCAGGGTGGGGAGGGGGTGGTGGTGGGGTGGAGGGGTGGGGTGTGGAGTGGGGAGGGACGGGTGTTGAGGAATGGGAGAGGGGTAGGGGTGGGTGGGGTTGAGGTGGAGGGGTGGGATGGGGATGAGTGGTGGTGGAGTGAGGTAGTGGTGGGGTGGGGTGGGTGGGTGGGGAGGTCGAGGGGTGAAGGCGGGTGGGAGTTGGGGGGTGGGGTTATGGGGTGGGGTGGGGGTGGGGGGGTTGGGGTGGGGTGGGTGAAGGGGGTGGAGTGGGAGGTGGGGTGAAGGGGGTGGAGTGGGAGGTGGGGTGGAGTGGGGTGGTGGGAGGGGTTGGTGGTGGAGGGGTGGAAGTGGGATGGGGTGGAAATTTCCGTGAAACCCAAATTTCGCAGGTGGCGTACCGGCAGAGGTCGGAGGGTTGTGGGGTATTGTGTGGTGGGGTTGTGGCCTGACCGGATCGAATCCTAAATTTCCCGGGCAACGCCGGGTACCCCAGCTAATATGCTATAAGGGAACCGCAACGGACAGTTTTTAATCTAGACGTCTCTGGGGGGGAAAGTTCCCCCCCAGGATTGACATTTCCCCCTCAGAAAAATTTGACAAAATATTATTGGTTTTTCGTTACTGTTTTCATCATTGTTTTACATGAAGTGTTATAATAAACCGTGATATTATTTATTATTATATGATTATGATGACATTATTTACTACTATAATATATGATACTATCATGCTAAGATGACACCTTAAAATGCAGCCATTGCAATGTGGAAATTCAAAAAGTTTCTAATAAGTCACTGAAAAAGTACAGCTATTTTGTTAAGATGACACCTTAAAATGCTGATATTGCAATGCGGAAATTCAAAAATTTTCCAATGGGCCACTGAAAAAGTACAGCTATTTTGCTAAGACGACACCTTAAAATGCTGCCATTGCAATGTGGAAATTCAAAAAGTTTCTAATGGGTCACTGAAAAAGTACAGCTATTTTGTTAAGACGACACCTGAAAATGCTGACATTGCAATGTGAAAATTCAAAACGTCTCTAATGGGCCACTGAAAAAGTACAGCCTATTTTGTTAAGATGACACCTTAAAATGCTGCCATTGCAATGTGAAAACTCAAAAAGTTTCTAATGGGTCACTGAAAAAGTACAGCTATTTTGTAAGAAGACACCTTAAAATGCTGCCATTTCAATGTTGAAATTCAAAAATTTTCTAATGGGCCACTGAAAAAGTACAGCTATTTTGCTAAGACGACACCTTAAAATGCTGCCATTGCAATGTGGAAATTCAAAAAGTTTCTGATGAGGCTCTGAAAAAGTACAGGTATTTTGTGAAGATGGCACCTTAAAATGCTGCCAATGCAATGTTGAAATTCAAAAAGTTTCTGATGGGGCACTGAAAAAGTACAGGCATTTTGTGAAGATGGCAACTTAAAATGCTGCCATTGCAATGTGGAATTTCAAAAAGTTTCTGATGAGGCTCTGAAAAAGTACAGGTATTTTGTGAAGATGGCACCTTAAAATGCTGTCATTGCAATGTGGAAATTCAAAAAGTTCCTGATGGGGCACTGAAAAAGTACAGGCATTTTGTGAAGATGACACCTTAAAATGCTGTCATTGCAATGTGGAAATTCAAAAAGTTTCTGATGAGGCTCTGAAAAAGTACAGGCATTTTGTGAAGATGACACCTTAAAATACTGTCATTGCAATGTGGAAATTCAAAAAGTTTCTGATGGGGAGGGGGCACATCCCCATACCCCTCCCCCTCCCGGTCTCGGCGCTACGTGCCTCACGAGCGTCCTTCGGACGCTCAATTGTCTCCCCCCCAGAAACCTGAATTCCCCCCCCCAGAAGAGGGGGGCTAGATTAAACACTGTGCAACGGAAATCCTGTTCGTCCGCCTTCTCTCTGGCATCATTATTATTTCTATGTGGCTAACGATACGTATCAGACCGCACTTCGAGCATTGTTCGATGTGAACACTGCATTCGATACAGTATATACCTAAATCATGATATTCTTCTGCAACGCTTAGGCCTATCTGTCTTTTTGAACATCGCTGACCTGAGGAACGTGAACATTCTTCATACTCATGCGCAAAAATGAAACCAGGTGATATCTTGGGACAACCATTAATAGGCGTGCTAGGATTGCCCCAATTTTTATATCTGTACAATGAACGAACAGAATTGCCGAGCATTATGTGACGATTGTGAATTGTCGCAAGCCTTACTTATTTACTTACACCGCGGACTCATATTTAGATCATGGGTTGAGGAGAAGAATCAGTGTAGATGGAGATCGTTATCGGCTTTCCAGCTTTAGAACGCTGCGTGATCAGTAAATAGATACTATCTGGGGAGACTTTTGTCCGGGGGCTAATGTCCGGGGGGGCTAATGTCCGGGGGGCTTTTGTCTGGGGGCTAATGTCCGTTCCCTAAAAGTTCATAATTATCACGAGAATAGGTTATACGCAATTTATAGTGACAATCGTATTGTCTGGTTCTCTAGCTGGTTCTCTCCAGTAATGAAACTCTATAACTAAGATTAAGGACGATAAGCATCAAGCGAAATGTGTGAGTGCGCTTGCAAAAATAACTCTCTAAAAAATAACTCTTGAATATCTTCCTCACTATCACTGTCATAAAAGAAATTCAAACAGCGAGACTGTCTCTATAGATCAGACGCAACGTATTTCTACACCGAATTTCAACATAATTGAGAATGCAACAGAGCAACCTCGAAGAACGAGATCCTGAGGAACCATCCTATGTCCTCCAAGCATCTCTTTCTGCTTAGCTGTAATCTTGCAGGGAGTGAGAAAGTCAAACATAACTCGAATACCTGCATCGCAAAATTATGTGCATATAATTATTGACGATTTATGAACATGCAAAGTAGTTCATCTGAGAAGGCAGCGTCAATCGTATTCAAACTAATAACGTCCTGAAAGAAGCGCTTCCCTACAAGACTTAAACGACTGTCGATAATCTCATAGACCAGTAAATGAAAATTCGTAAAAGTATGAGGAGCTTATAAAGAAGGATGGGTTAAAATGATTTCTCTAACAAAGGTTGATATCATAGTTTAACACAGAGCTTCCATGTCATCTTTTGTCAACTCACCTTTTTATGTACAGCAATAGCAACACATGCGCAGTCTCTTCTCACCCGGTGTAGTTATGTAGCCTAAGCTTATACAAATTTGCTAATAGAAGCGGGGAAAAGTCTAGCATTAAGAAATAAAAAACATTTCAGTAATTGTTAGTTGTTTTATTGCTGTGGGCCTAACAAAACTGTAAATATCTCAAATCAATGGTTTCGTATGTTTCCTTCTTTCACTGATGCGTTCTTCACCTGAAGGTAGGTTTTACATCAGAAGACGATGCAACTGTATGCCTACTGCTCTGACCAAACACTGAACTTTATGAATGAGTGATGCATTTTATGGCAAAATTAATCTTTCACAAAGTCAAAGCAGTAATGGTGTGTATCAATAACATTATAACATTATATCTTGCTGTCTGTCTTTCTATCTTGAAAGACAGCAAGACGGAAATGCAGACAGACCAACAGAAAGGAGGCCGAATAAAGAAAGGTGGAGACCTGTGCTACGCGGAAGCGTGGTTGAAACGTGCAGGCCTGGTTAGCACAGGTAGTCTGATAGTCGTGCCTGTGTCAAGCGGGGGGACTCATGCCAAACAGACTTGCATTTGTCAAATGTAAACGCCAAGTGACGCCAATCGACAGAATGTCTAAGTGCAAATTCTGAACAGTAAAGCACTGTTACAGTAGGCATGAGAGACAGACAGATGGCAAGCTTAGCTCTGTTGATCAAAGTGGCTGCAGGAGTGTCGTATCAGTACGGTAAAGCTCAATGTCATCCGAGGGTTCATTCTCTCTACTACTCGATCGACAACCTCTGCGATCGAGCTACACTGCAATAATAATAATAATAATAATAATAATGACAATTTATATGGCGCCGTAACGCGGCCATACCGCTACAAGGGCGTCTAACATTTGCGCCTGCAAATGTTAGACTTACTTCTAATACGCTTACAAGACACAAAAAACGACGATCTGACATTCTGACCTTGAAAGAGTGCGCTTTAAGCTTGCCAACTCTCTGTCTGTCAGTCGGTCGGTCTCTCATATCTACGTGTGCCACATCTAGCCTATACAAGTATTCTTTAAAATAAATAATTAAGTGGCAGCTTTCGACCAGGCGTATACTATAGCAAAGCGATTGAGTCAATATTGATATCCTCAACCGGTCGGTCGACACGACAGATGAAAGCAAGTACCAATGTTAAACTAAGTCTTATTAGACAAGCTTATCGTATAATGCTTTGTAGTATACACTTTATGACCGCTGTAAGCTGATTTTGTATTGCAGTTGTATACAGCAATAATTATTAAGTGTGCGACTATCAGTGTTTAATCTAGACGTCTCTGGGGGGAAAGTTCCCTTCCAAGATTTACATTTCCCCCCCCCCCGCAGAAAAATTTTACAAAATGATATTATTTTAAGTTACTGTTTTCGTCATTGTTTTACGTGAAGCGTTATAATATACCGTGATATTATTTACTATTATATGATTATAATGACATTATTTACTACCATAATATATGATACTATCATGTTGCAATGAGTTTAACTTACTGTATATATTTGTATAAACACTATTTTTTCTACATGAAAGCAGAGATGACATTCCCTCCAGAAAAATGCGCCAAAATGATAATAGTTTTTAGTTGCTGCTTACATCATTGCATTACATGAACTATTATATTAATATACCGTAATATTATATTCTATTATAAGGTTATAGTATAATTTTTACTATTATAATCTATGACACAATCCAGCTGAAATAATGAGTGTAACTTACTGTTAATATTTGTACAAATAGGCCTACTATTTTTGTACAACTGAATGGCTTCTCTCCGTTGCTATCTCTCAAATTTTAAAATTTCAAATTTCAAAATGTTTTGGTCCTAATATTTGAACACCTATTAAAACAACATCATTACTGTATTGTGGCTATCATATTTTGGTACCAGGAGTTTATTAGTTCTTGGTTGATTTGTGTACCATATGATTTCTGAAAGTGCATCTTGGTCAGCAATTCAGGACCATATTGGGAAACAGGGATAAGCTGATTATAGTGCTTAAAGGTCAACTTAAATAATCACGTCTGCAGTTATTCATTAGAATAACCCAGCAACAACAGAACTGAGCTGCTGAACTCAATACATAAAGATATTTTATTGTAATTATAATTATATAACATATATATATAATTATATATATATATTAGGGTGTCCCACGATTGCACAGTGGAAAAAATTTCTTGAAAATTTAAATGCAGTCCCTCCAAAAAGTTTCCTTATGGTCCTATGATAACACCTGCAAAATTTTATGAAATTTTGAAAATATTTAGAGCTCCCTCATACCTCATATAATTTGCATAAATCTGTCATAAATTACGTACGTCTCCGAGTTAGAAAATTTCGGGGGGTCCGCACTTTAATCCCACTAGCGTGCTTACATATTACTTAATACCATTATATTGCTCTGAAATACTAAAATCCACAAACATGCAACCTTATCGTGTTTGTGAATGAGGTTTTTTAAGCATAAGGACGACAGTTAAGCTCTCGAGCAAACCAATGATGTAAATCTGTTGTGCACTGGAATTGCAGGCTGCTATCTCTACATGACAATCATCACTGGATTGGTTATGCATAAAGTCAGCAGCTTGCCAGTCCTGATTTCTTCTCTAGTTGGTGGAAGTAATAAAATTTTGGTGTGCCAAAGTTGACTTCTGGACCAGGAGAGGATTCAACGGCAGCAGTTTTGGACCTATTGATGTCGTGGCAGTGCGATGCATTATTTCGTTATTGGCATATAGGCCTACTTTGACACAACGGCATTGAATAACTGCATATTAAGTAGAGCTTGCACCCTTGCATCATCCATCAGTTGTGACATCTTGTTGACATCACAGTAAATTCCTTTAAGTCCTGTTGCCTGGTGCATTCTTTTCGTCCTTGGTAAAGTTTGTCCATCAACGGTCTGTAATTAAGTTGTTCATTGTTCAAGCCATTTAAAGATGAATGGTCCGATGTGGTTCACCGTCAACCAAACCCTCGACCAATGCTACTTCAGTCTGCATTTAACAAATCATAGGAATTCATTACTGAACAGCTTCAGCGTGGCCATACTCGAAATATGACTATCAGGAAATTTCTCAACTCTTGGTATTCATGGCTGGATTGAGCAATTCGGTAGCAGTTCGCAAGCCTGGTGCCCATCACAGAGCGAGTTGGATGAGTAAGGCAATAAAAGCCTGCTAAGTGAAGATCTCTCGTCCATGATGCGACCAACTCTCGGATTGAGGATGGTTGACGACAAGACAAGACAAGACAAGACAAGTAAAGATCTAATTGAGCACTTTATAATATAGTATAAGATGGAAACGAATCGCATATACCCTGTTGACAACCGTGAATTACAGGGCATCCAGCAATTTTCAGATTTGTGGCTGACCTCTATTACAGTCAGTCGTTGTTCTCATGTAGAGTCACTGTTCTCATTGAACTAATCCAAAGCTGCATAATTCTGACGATGCTGCATTATAGACGTCAAGTCTGCAAAATTTAATGATGCAACATCATTCTTGGTACCTAAGAAGATAATTATAAGGATAGCAATTCTCTCAGTTGTTTCAGCGTGGCATTAACGGGGATTATCTCTTCCTAAAAGTTTTTCACAAACTATGCTGCGTTCGATTATAGTTTTCTCGACATTTCAGTGAAAGAGTGGCGAGATTGCCAATCGTAGGCCTATAGAATCACGTGTGATTTTGTTCTTAACTTAGTCTGTGCAACTGACCATGCTGAACGTGACGCAGCTCTGATACAGAATTTCAGTTCAACAAAAACGAAGAACGAAGATCAGAGACAATTTCTCGTACAAGTTGTCTAAAAACATAGACACATGTTTTCTAACTGCAATCATGACAATCTTGCTGACATATATAAATGTAGAACGTAGAACTGAAGAACAGTTTTGAGGTGTGTGCACTGTTCAGTGATGTAGAATTAGCAGATCAGTATGAGAATAGTGAAAAAATAACAGGTCAGACGCTAGCTGGGGTGCAATTAAGACTTTATTGTGTGGCCACTGGTCCTAGGAAAAAAAGGGGTTGAACCCCTCAGTCCCTCAGAATTTCATACCATGAAGCAGATGAAGGTATGGAGGAGCTAAAACCATGACCTGTTACGTTATCAAGAGTTTGTACTGACTACCTCCAATGATTAGTTGTGAGTTCACTGATACAGTGAAAGTCCAAAAATCTTGAATTTCTCGATTTTTGCATATTTTGAGCGTAAGACTATGCCCAAAATATCCATTGTATCCAGTAAAGTTAAATATTTGTAAATTCTATCATTTAAGAGCTTTCAATTGGTATTAAATTTGTTATAATAGGAGCAAGGGTTGGGATTTAAAGGCATTTAGAAGTTGTACACATCAGGCGCAAATTATGAAAATATGGGAAAACTTTGGGTGCCTTGAGGGAGCCCTAAATATTTTTGTAATGTCATAATAATTTTCAGGTGTTATACCGGGACCATACTGAAACTTTTTAGAGGGACTGCATAAAAAATTTCGACCAACATATTTTCTGGGACACCCTAATATATATATATATATATATATATATATATTAAAATCCTAAAAGGCTTTTTATCAGTATTGAAATAATGGAGTTATTTTGCTAAAATGGCATCCTGAAAGGGTACCATTACAGTGTGGGAAAACTCCCACAAAAATATTTTTTAAAGTATTGCGTATATTTATTCAAGTCTTTGGCCACTCTTATACGCACTGATAAAGTACAGATTTTTAAAGACGACACCTTAAAATGCTGCCATTGCAATGTGGAAATTCAAAAAGTTTCTGATGGGGCACTGAAAAAGTACAGCCATTTAAAAAAAATGACACCTTAAAACGCTGCCATTGCAATGTGGAAATTCAAAACGTTTCTGATGGGGAGGGGGCACATCCCCTCCCCATACCCTTCCCCCTCCCGGTCTCGGCGCTTCGCGCCTCCCGAGCGTCCTTTGGACGCTCAGTTGTCTCCCCCAGAAACCTGAATTCCCCCCCCAGACGAGGGGGACTAGATTAAACACTGTGCGACTATAGTTGTCGCAGACATTTCTATGCTCAGTCCACCTGTTAAGTTAAGGCTGGAAAGCGCCGCTGAGCGCTAGGCGTACCTGAGGGCGAGAGAGAGAGAGAGAGGGAGGGCAGAGAGAAATACATAGAGAGGCAGAGAGAGGGACTGATTGAGGGCAAGTGGCATGTACTCTAGGACGGGGATAGTCTTTTTTAGGAGAGGCCAGGCCTAGTGTGGATAGGCGTGTGCGTAAGGTGTGTAGATGTAGGCCTGGTTTTTGGCAGAGTGAAAGAGCGATGAAAGAATGCACAGGAGGTTTAACGTTGAGGTTTGTTATGCACGTAAAATAGTCGTTTACGATAACTTTTTGTGTTTTGCTACTGCTGAATTTTGAAGAACAAAAATACGAGAAATGTCGTTGATTTCTATCATAGCTCGAGGGTACGCGTACCCTAAAATAGAATACGTTAAAATACGTACGTACCTTTCAAAAAATAAAATACGCGTACGGTACGTACCATAAAAATTTTTCTTATGGCTTAGGCTACTCGGCATGCAGGCCTACGTACGTTAGGCCTATGCAGTGAACAGTATATGCGTCATTGAAATCGGTATTTCCGGTGGCGTAGCAGCAAATTTAATTCGATAAATTCTTCTGTTATAATTAATTGAATGCAAATGTTCAACCTTTTCCTTGGAGTTGAATTTTTAAGTGCTGCAGCAGAACTGAGCCGACTAACTGACATTATTTAGTGCATTAAGTACAATGTGTGCTGGATAAACATAGACCTACAATATAGAATTGTAGCAATTCACTACGTACGCTGTATACATACTTGGCTGTGATTATTTGCTTAAATTAAATTGAACATTCTTATAATGAGCAATGACGAGACTAACGTATTTTATTATTGTTTACGTACCCTAAAATAGGGTACGTTAAAATACGTACGTACCTTTCAAAAAATAATAATATATAATACGTATGGTACGTATCCTCGAGCTTTGATTTCTATAGTGTAGAAAAGTTAATGAACTGTAGATACTTATAACTAGCCATTAGCTACCAAAGAAAAGTCATTTTAGGATAGGGTTAGGCAACGCTGGACATTTTGTAGAAGAGACTGGAAAGGCGTGAGTGAATAAGCTCACAACTGCTAACACAATGTCATGATTCATAGGCTGTTTTGAGCAGAAACCATAATGTCACGAATTGCATTTGCAGCTGTGCAAACGCAATGGGATTGTTAGATAGACGGCATGTTCAGTCAGGCGTAGCTCGATATACGGGCAAGGTAAATATATTTAGACAGCTCATAGAAGGTTAGAAATAGTGCAGAAATAGTGTATATAATTATGTAGATTTAGTTCAATGTACGCTGTAAACACCTACGGGTAGGAGGGATTTCTTTGAATGCGACCGTGACTTAATTAAAGTCTATTGAGACGCCTCGTATTTCTCTTAGGCATAAAATATATAAATAGACGGCGAGGGGTACGTAGGCGCGCTGGGTCGACACACGGTGACCGAGGGGTCCAAAGGGAAGGGCCGTCACAAAAGGGATGGACAACAAAGCAACGTCAAGGAGTGAAGGCAACGCACATTCAGTCTGCGTTGAGACGAGCTGGAGACCAGTCGATTCGGAGACGAACTACAGACGAGTCGAAGACAGGACGGACCAAAACGTTGGTCGCCTGTACAACGGGTTTCTGGACGGACCAGGACTGGTCGTCTGTGCAACGGAACTCTCGACGTAAGAATCCCCTTCGTCGAAGCAACAGGTCTCTCGCCGCAACGAAACGTTGGTCTTCAAAGGCATCTTGGAATCGCAACGACATAATGACGCAGTGAATCTTCGGAAGCGAAAGCTGTCCCAGAGAAAACGGTCCCACCTAAGGAACGTTCAACATACCGTGAGTCGTAACCGGAATTGTTGGGGAAGGGAGGAAACCTGGGTCGGGAATCGGTCGAGGTCCGGGGTAGTTAAATAACATCGGATTTGATTTTATTATCAACTATGGACTAAACCGTGCTATTCACGGGAACTTATCGTGTATTGTGTTGGCTAAATAATAACTGCTTTAATTTACACTGGCCTCTGAATTGCTTTATAAACTCCCCGTTCTAACCGGCGGCGCATAACTGACCATACTCTGAAAGGAACTTGTGACACATAATAATTATGTGACCTGCATCCGACGAGTATTTAGTTACTGGCACCTATTGCCAATAATTTTTGGACTATAGCGTAGTACAACATGTATGCGGTCTCGATTTCGTACGAAACCCCGAAAGTGACATGTGTAAAAGGTGGCGCAAAAATAATTGACTTGCCTACTTATTAGGGTAGCGCAGCATGGAAAGGAAAACGGCGTCCAAGCACTTAAAAAAGGTCTATTTCTATCGATCGTTGTGGGAAGTCTGTCGCTTGCGAAAACGCCCAGGAACATGGGAGCACACCTTGAATCTCTTCGCAGAAAATTTTCTATCGTAATGCCATCCATCTTCTTCTTTAGTTAGACAGATCGCGAATTATTTTCAAATTCTGCAAAGGCGATGACGTTTAAAAATGACGTTTAAAATTAGTTTCCAAAGGCTTTATACTTTGCTGCAGCCCATCCAGATATACTTTTAATTGAGACACTCAAGCCCGCCGAGAGGGGGGGCAAGGGGGACAAATTACCCAGGGGCCCGGCGACTTTTAGGGGCCAGGAGGGGGCCCGGGCTACACTGAATTTAAAATTTTCATATTTTGATTGCGGACTGCGGGCCCAGGCTATAAGCTTAACCACTTATAAGTTATAATGTGACTTAGTCTATGCAAAGTTTATATTTATTGAGTTTTACATATAGCCTTATATTGTAGCGGACTGACCTCGCCCCCAAACAGGTGGGCACGCTAGCTGCGGTGTGAATTCCACTTCCCGGGAGGGCATGCTGACATAAGATGATTTCCTAGTCGGGAGCTCTCCATACTCGTGCATAGGTTCCAGGCCAACCCTGGTATTCGAACCCACAACCTCCATACGCTCCCCATAACTCAGCTCTTCTCGCCAGGAAACAGGATGCGAGTAGGCTGAAGGACTATCCGCGGTCATTGGGCAAATAACAGCCCCTCGCTTATCAAGCAAGGAACCAGGGTTCTTTGTATTCACGACCACAGACTTCCCTCCAAGAGCTGAGCTATGAGACAGCATACCGGGAGTGGTATCTCTGTCATGCAAGTCTAACAAGGCAGCTGCTACTTCTTCTTCTATGGCGCCATATAAATGCTCAGGGCGGTCGCCCTCTTCTACAGCACCTGCTGCTTCAGCTGCCAGTGAACGCTCACACATTTCTAATGAGTCTTTATTACAATTCTTAATTAGTACAAAAGAGTTGTGCGTGCAACGCCTTCCTACACTTCACAGTGGCAGATCTAACTTACAAGTTATACTACAAATGCCAACAATGAACTGTATCAAATAAATCTAAGCGCTATATAAATTCTCTATATAGTCAAAGGCCTTTGTTACTGGTCAACGGAATTCGCGGGCTGCCGCACAGAATCAGAATGCACTTAAATTACAATTTCCTTGGCCTTACTACACCAAGACGAACCTCCGAATCGTCCCAAACGATTCCTTACTACCTCACGCTTAGCAACAGGCTAAAGTGGCAACAGGTTCAACATTTATAACATGTAATTTAATTACAATTCTATTCTTTTGCAATCCCGTTGAGATCCGTCAATATGGCCTCCTTCAACTCTTCTGCGTCCACCGATAATATATCGGAGATTCAACACCCAGGGACGCACAGTCGCGCCACCCCGTGGCGGGAGCTATTTTATAAAGGGGCGATAATTACTTACTTATTATACAATAATCTGTAGAGATCAACATCTCTACAATATTACTGTCACATTACAAGAACTGCTCAAGTTTCAAGCAACTGTAAATTACCTTAGTTATCAGTTTTTTTGCCAAATAACACGTCCACTTCCGTCTCAGAACGCTCTTCTGCTAAATTAGGCCTATGCATTGTCCGATTGCAATCATAAGTATAAACAAATCAATAAATTATAAATTTCTTTCGTAACGATGGAATATAAACGCAAATTTGGAGCACAAAAACGAAGAGAAAAAGCGAATAGGTTTGAAGAGGCAAAGTTGGTAGTCGCAAACTAAGCTATTTCAAATCGATATCTCAAAAGAAGATCGTTATTCCAAAAGATGACATTATAAACAATACTTATGAAAATGCTGAAATTTTAGCCTATAAGCTTAGAGCTCTAAAAAGGCTTGGTTTTGATCTTGGCACTCTACCGCCAGGGTCCTACCTACACAAACGATTGAGACCATAACCTATATTATAAGCTGCTATAATATTATAAGAAACGGTCTTGCAAGACATCCGGACAATTTTTCAGGCGATGAAGAAAGAGCATTTTGCAAGTGCAATTTTAAGATTCGCTGACAAAATGCAGAACTATAGGCTACAAGAATATTATAAACGATTTTGCTGCAGTTAAATCCAGAAATACTGCTTTCTGATTACCATATAGGCCTATTATTTGAAAATTAAACTCTTAGCATCAAGAACTGATTAAAATCATAAATGTGTGCATTATAGTACATTCGTAGCCTATCCACCCTTTTAAAATTCTATTTGTCTTTATTGAATTTTTTGGTCAAAAAGCATGAAGATAGTTTATGGGCCCGTGACTGCTCAGCCCAGGGGCCCGAAATTTCTGTCGGCGGGCCTGGGACACTCGTATGTTTGAAATTGAATGGATTCTTCGTGTAGATGCCGTTGAATGAGTCGTTATCTACCAAACACTATACGAGTAGGAAGCTGACCCGTGAAAAGACACTCTTGCGTAACGTCCAAATTTCCTCTAGGAACAGTAAAAGTCTTCAAACAGCCCTTCGAATGGGAAACTTCAAGTTTCCAATCTCTAATGCTTTGGCATGCACAGGTCGGTCAAGACGGACCGGTGTAAAGGTTTCAGATTACCCCCTCCTAAACATTATCCCCCTGCAAACTGTAAATTGCATCAATCATCGCATTTATTGCACTACTAGCTGGGGTACCCGGCGTTGCCCGTGAAATTTTAGGGTTCGATCCGCTACGGCCACAACCCCACCCTACCACACTCCGACCTCAGAAATTTGGCTTTCACGAAAACTTCCACCCCCATCCGACCCCAACCCCAACCCATCCACCCCACCCTTCCATCCCAAACCCCTCCCACCCACTCCCACCCCCACTCCATTGACCCCAACCCCCTCCCAGCCACCCCTCCTCATCCCATCCCCACTTCATCTCCCTCCATCCCAACCCCTCCAACCCCCACCCCCAAACTCACCCACCCCAAACCCCACCCCCTCGACCGCCCACGCCATCACACCCCATTCCTCATCTCCATCCACCTCCACCACACCCCTCAAAACCACATCTCGCCAACCCCCAACTCCACTTCTCCACCCCTAACATCCCACCCCCCCCCTCACCCCGCCTCTCCTTGTAAGCGACCCGTGAAATCCGTAATGGCAAAAGAGCTTAAACACTTTTAAAATGGTTAAAGTCACTACTTTTATACGTTGCAAGTGAATGACAATTTATAGCGAAAATTAGTGTTTTCGACCCACCCCCATCCTGGCCCCCGTGGTGGTAGAGATTTTCCAAACACTGATCCGGGGGTTCTGATAAACCTCTATCTAGGAAAAAAATTCAAATCAATAGCTGCGTTTTTCTGAAAAAAGTGCGGGGTTTCGTCCCCACCCTGGCCCCCATGGTGGTGCAGAATTTCCAACCCCTTTGCGTCTCGTGCCGAGACCTATACAGTAGTGAAGGTTTGGAGTGAAAAGCTCAAAAACTGTGAGCGTGCATTCTGGACAAAGTCACATACATACATACATACATACATACATAGTCAAGTCCTTTCTTATAGATATAGATAAAAATAAAAAAATCATCCCACTTCTTGTTTTGGCCTGAAGATTTCCATCCGTCATCCCACTTCGTGGTTTGTTATCAATATTTTCATCTGTAACTAGAATAATATTCGCCGCTGAAGTTTACATGGAGAAAATGGCTTCCAGGCTATTTTTTCGGATCAAAATATTGATAGCAAACCACGAAGTGGGATGACGGATGAAAATCTTCAGACCAAAACAAGAGGCGGGATAATTTTTCTGATTTTTTTAGTGCAATAAATGCGATGATTGATGCAAATCTAGTTTCCGGGGAGTAATCTGAAACCGGTTTCAAGTTACCGGGGGGGGGTTAATGTTTAGGAGGGAGTAATTTGAAACCTTTACACCGGTGGAGAGAGTCGGGGGGAGAGAGCATGGGACACATACGGGCATTGACCCAGGTTGTCCTTCATGCCTCTCTCCCATTGCTCTCTTCAATCAGACAAGGTGGTCCAGCTCTGCTTGAAGATGTTAATGGTATGGAGCAGACCTGCTGACCGGACCGGTTGAAGCTGGGTAACAATACGACGCGAGACAGACTCCGACAGAGAGTGGCGTCGGACTCCTACGGGCGTGAGCCTAAGGGTCATGATGATGATGATGAATGCTTTGGCATGCGCGAGGAAGACTGACGGACTTAACTTTACTTTTCTGACATACAATTTACATTCCAGTATGTATGTAGCACCTGGCACCGAGGACATCAGACAGAATGAATCTTTATTTCTTACGAGCCGTATTTTGTTATTTTAATGTCGTTTAGTAAGAATCTTTCCTGGAAGAAGAGATCGCTGTGAATTCCACTCAACACATCAACAACGCGACCGTTATCGGTCAGAGCACTACGATTCTTGAATCCTACGTTCGTACCGGCATCGTCGTGCGGATTGGCTTCTTCGAAGCGTCTGGCGGTATCTTTGTAAAAGAGCGCAGAGGTGAGTGGAGAATTTTTGCTTGAAGTGCCGTATCTCAACAGAGTCTCCAAATAGCTGCGGTATGCGTACGTGTTGTTTGACGAAATGACCAGTGTGTCGTTTAGAGTTATATCAGCTTCGGAAAAGAGACTGTGTAGGAACAGATTGACTGGACCAACATGATCTCCAGTAGGATCGTTATTCGCTCGAGCGATAATTGCTCTAGCGTGCAGCTGGGTGTTCGACAGATCTAGGTAATCTTGACCTGCCCCTGTTATGCTAAATTCTATAGGTGTGCCCTGTGATATCGTTGCTATTGGATTATATTCCACGTATGAGCCAGATTCTATGCTGGTCTGTGTAGGAGGAACGCTAAAAAGATCCAATTCGCTCTTTGCACACTAGCAAACTGAGGATGAACGAACGCCATTTTAGGGTCCAAATAGGCCTATATCTTCTTTAATTCTTTTCTTATTTCTTCTCAGAGAACGCTTAGGCCTACGTCTTTCCTTCCGCTGCCACTTTGAACATTAAAATCGTTTGAAGATGTAAAGGCCTTTATATCTTCTGGCACACGACGCTTGGCAGCCTCAATGATGTGATCACCGTCTGCAACATCGTTCGCAATCTGAAGGCCCGTTCTCAACGCTTGCTTCCCAAGTGCTTTACAGCCAGTCTGTATAAGTGGCCAGGCGCTTCTAAAGAGACCGCTAATGAAACTACCCAAGCCATGACCGCACTGAAGACGCGCTCCCTGAAAAAATGGCATACCATTGCCACTTTGCTGCATAGGCTATAGTAGTCTTCGTACGCCAAACGACTCGCATCGCAGCAGAATGTTTTTTTCATTGTAAAAAATATGGAATTTTACAGCGTCTGAAATGGAGTGTGATGATGCACTTTCGATTCTTTAAGCAGTCTGAGTTTCTCAAACTTATCCTCAATGGATTCGGACATTTTGAATGAATGAGAGATGCAGCGCGAGTAGGCGTTTATATTCATTTCCTTACATAGACATAATGCGTCTCGCCGGAAAATTTTTTTGTCCTTATGCGCGACAGCGCTCGTCAGTTTCCGGTTTCCGATCCACCAAAAGATAACCGAAAGGTGCCCTAGTCGCATCATGGAATGCTTCTATCATGAAATTGGCTTTGCCGGGAAACATCTGACGTGCCAGTATTGCAACATGCGTGCTGTCTCTAACATTTTTGAAGAGTACAAAGTAATGTGCATTCAAACTGATTGTTCTTGTATGCTTTCCGCTATAGAACAGATTCTGCGTCAGGTATAGTATAGAAACGTTCATATGATGGCTAATCTTTGTAAACAAATTGGTAACTCTCTCATCCGTCTCACTCATAAGGTCGTCTAAAATGAGCAGTGTCTTTTGCTTACCATAGAAAATATTCAAGTCGGGTAACTCTTCGTGAAATTGCAGTTGTGTGTACTTATCAAACATTTCTTGATAGATTCCATAGCACCAAATAATTTTCTCTATAGAAGGTTTGACCATATAGTCTAAATGATCTATAAAACGTAAAGTGAAGTTCGTTTTGCCACAACCGCTAGGTCCGCTGATTATTGCAGACAATGGATGTGATCATGTGGAATCCATTTTAAAAAGTAAATAGTTTTGAAGTGTTCAGACCTTTTTATGCCATGTATATTCGAACAGTTCCAAGGATGCGCTCTCCGCAAGAGGGGCAATGTGTTGCAATGTCCGCACACGGATTGCACATATTCACATGCGCACATGGAAGAGATAATATATGCACTGATTTTTCTTTACAGACTTTGCAAATAACGGATTTCCTCAGGTTTTCGTTTTCCGCTTTAAGATTCTTAGTGCTAAACTTTACGTTTTCGTTCTCCCTTTGAAGATCTTCGTCATCTTCGCTTTGACACATTACGCATTCGCTTTTGTAGTTTCCGCACACATCCATTTCACATTTACTAATATCTGGACACATATCAACTGCTGCCGCTGCTGCTGCACTTCGGAAGGTAAGAATAATAAAATGATTGTTAATGAAAAAGGAATTGCATTTATAGTGAATAAAATCGGGTATGGGCAAGTAGAAATTTTTCTATTGGATATAATTATAGCAAGAGTTGTATGATAAAAAAAAGTGCTTAGTCATGTTGTGTGTGGCGGAGGGGTGGCGTGGGGAATAGGCATGCGGGACGAGAGCTGTGATCAGTAAGTACCAATGATTGCCCAATGAATTCTAACGGCTGACATCAGCAGCTTATGATCAAAAGATGCCATTAGACATAAAAGAAATCCATTATTCATTAGATCAAAAGAAGTTATTTGGCATAAAATTAAGCCGTTGGACATCAAAGGAAGTCGCTAGCTATTATACATCAAAGGAAGCCATTAATCATTAGTTCAAAGGATGACAGCCGCCTCCGTTTCTGTGACAGCCGGTAATTAAAAAGCCATTAATCATTAGATCAAAGGATGACAGCAGCCTCCGTTTCAGGGACAGCCGGTAATTAAAAAGCCATTAGTCGGCAGTAATTAAATCATTCAACCGGATGCGTTTCTGGGACAGTAGGTAATTAAAAAGTCATTAATCATCAGATCAAAGGAAGTCATTAGTCAGCAGTAATTAAATCAGTCAACCGGAACCGCTTCTGGGACAGTAGGCAATTAAAAAGCAATGAAAAAGCAATTAGTCCTAGATCCTGTAGTCCTACACTACTTATGCATATTGAACCTTCAATTACCTTAGCATATTCTTACAATGTTGAACTAATGTGCAAGGTACAGAATTCGCTTACCTTAACCTATTGCTACATTTTGTGCACCATTTTTAGGTACTGATATCATAGACTGGGGGCTAATGCCCTATCTGGAAGGGGGGACGTTTGTCCGGGGTCTAATGTCCGGAGGGCTAATGTCCGGGGGCTTTTGTCTGGGGGCTAATGTCCGTTCCTCTAAAAGATCATAATTATCATGAGAATAGGTTATACGCAATTTATAGCGACAATCGTTTTCTCTGGTTCTCTCCAGTAATGAAACTCTATAACTAAGATTAAGATTAACTCCGCCAAAGCCGGTGTAAAGGTTTCAAATTACCCCCTCCTAAACATTACCCCCCCCCCCGGTAACTTGAAACCGGTTTAAGATTACCCCTCGGAAACTAGATTTGTATCAATTATCGCAATTATTGCACCAAAAAAATCAGAAAAATCATCCCGCTTCTTGTTTTGGTCTGAAGATTTTCATCCGTCATCCCACTTCGTGGTTTGCTATCAATATTTTGATCCGAAATAAATAATAGCCTCGAAGCCATTTTCTACATGTAAACTTCAGCGGCGAATAGTTTTTTAGTTACAGATGAAAATATTGATAAAAAACCACGAAGTGGGATGACGGGTGAAAATCGTCAGACCAAAAGAAGAAGCGGGATGAATTTTTTGATATTTTTAGTGTAATAAATGCGATGATTGATGCAATTCACAGTTTGCAGGGGGTAATGTTTAGGAGGGGGTAATCTGAAACCTTTACACCGGTCCCAAGCCCGGTTGAAAAAGGAGGAGGGTTAAGGCATGGGGTTAGCAACTCCATCCCTGTAAAACCCAACTACCGCTACAGAAACGACAAGAGAGAGAGAGAGAGAGAGAGAAAGAGAGAGAGAGAGAGAGAGAGAGAGAGAAAGAGAGAGAGAGAGAGAGACGATAAGCATCAAGCGAAATGTGTGAGTGCGCTTGCAAAAATAACTCTCTGCTAGTAGTCGTAGATAAAGATTGTGTTCACCAAAAAACAATGTTTTCGATCATTGCAGAAACATTGATGTTCATCAGCTTAATATCATTATTCTGTCCTACATGAGTTTCAATGCATGAACATCAGGACAAGCGTAAAGTCTTACATTTGAATCAAAGCAAATTGATATGGATCTACAACACGCCGAAAACTTTGCCGCCTTTCGCAATAATATTCTTCCGCATACTTGCAATGTGGGCATACTTTTTTGCGGTAGCTTCTACGAACAACCACTCGAATATGCGATGTTGAATTTAACCGATTTTGACAACCTATTCTTCGATCGAAAATTCATTGCTGCAACTGAAACCGCGACAATTTCGAATTATTTTGAAAAAGAAATACTTACCATTGAAACGAAAAACTGTAATTTAGGCTATGCTCGCTTAATACGCCGTAGCGAGAAAAAGACTGAATATTTCAAACGAAGTCGCAAATTCCTTCACGGACCAGCTATCAAAAACCGTATAATGACGATGATTCAGATCAGAAAAATTTTGAGAGCTGTACTGAAGTGTAACCCAAATTTGAATTTGCAACACTTTAAAGGATTAGACGCTGACTATGTTTACTGCGTCTTATGTCCTCACTGGCCACAAGAGGCCGCTGAATGGAGAACTCGTGAACGATGTGGTGGTTGGCCAACCAGAGAAATCATTGAGAAAATTGTAGCAGGAGGATGTCATCTTGTTCCAAAAGCACACCAGAGTAATCCTAACGATGACACTGTTTGGAGGTTTTCGTTTTCACAGGCGGAGTTAATTCTGGTCAATAGTTGGAATGAAGTTCAAACTTATATCTATCACGTGCTGCGGCTTCTTAAATCTCGTGTGATTGCAAAGTGCGGAGGTGAGAATAAGACATTTCTGTCCACATACCACTTCAAAACGCTGATGTTGTGGGCTTGCGAAGAAAAGCCTTCTGATTTTTGGAACGAATGTCGAATTGAATCAATTGAAGAGTTATTGTTGCAAATGATTGAATGGCTAACTGACAAAAATTGCCCAAACTATTTCATAAGAGAAAACAATATGCTTGACTTCATGAAAAGTGATTTCAGCAACGAAGTTAAGCTGCTGCGTGCCGCTTGCAAAGATATTCCCAAAGTCATGACCAGACAACCAAAGGTAGATCATGGCAAAGTATATCATGTTCTGGCCAGCGACAAGTCCGCATTGGTAAGTCAGTTGGCACTGAACCGGAAAGCTTTCTTAAATGCCATGAATCAGAAGCTTGGAAGATACGCTTTGAAAAAATTATCATCAAGTCCATTGCTATGTCGTGAAGTTGCGCATTTATTCAGAGCAGTACAATCGCATCGTCTTCTGATGTCTGATCTATCATCAGGTGATGAAGAGTTCAATGAAAGAAGGAAAACATACGAGACCGATGCTTTGAGAAATTTCCATTTTAGTTACAAGAAGAAAGGTACAGGCAGTTACTCAGATGTTGTTGTCTCATCACAGGACTCTATATCATGCACCGTGAACAAAGTGTTGCATAGTAAACGAATGAATTGCGATCGTCCTTCCGACGGAAGTGATTCAACAAGTGAACCAATGGAAGCTCTGTTTAAATGTTTTGTAGAAATAGTTGATAACAATCAACTTGAGCCTTCGTATTTGATCAGTGCAGCCTACTATGCGAATTTCTATTACACAGGTCTACGAGATTATCGACAGGCAATAAAGATATGTAAAGAAACGAAAGCAGCTGTAAAGGCATCGAAAGATCTTCTTAGTGCAAACACGATTGAACCTGCCTTCTCAAATGAAATACTTTGCGTTTTTATAAATCGTCAATACATTGATATCCATGATGCAGGGATTCAAGCTGTTTATGGCTTTCTGACCCTCTGTATGACTATTATTGGGCAGAACGAGGAACGTGAGCTCGTCCTTCAAGTTTGTCCCGTTGAGTTTCTGGACTATATTCGAATTCGGTGCATAAATAAGTTGAGTCCCGATTCAAAGAAATCCTTTCATGTGACTCATATTGAGAGAGCCACTGGTCTTAGACAACTGTCGAATGCCACTGGTCTTAGACAACTGTCGAATGCCATTCTTTCTGCCGCGTTTCGCTGTGAGAAAGTCAACATGAGCACTCGTTGCACCATTACCTAGAGTCATGTCGCTGTGTATGAACTTCAAAATACCCATGCCATGTAATGTATTATTGTACAATGACACCAAGATCGAGACTACAACTTACATGAGCGATATGAACTGCATGCAGGCTACTTGTTCAAGATCGCTGAACAGCTGAACTTATCACAGGAACCTCGAACCAGTTTCAAGACGACTCCTGCAACGGTGCAACTTATGGGGATTCTGTTTCCTACATTGGTAACAATTCCTACACTATGCCTGCAGTTTTAGCTAGTGTAGAGTTCAGAACTATTATGTACTGCATATAGAGGTAGAAGCCAAACCAGTGTGAAATGAAGATAAGCTTACGGGTAGAAGATGTTGTATGGATCGAAAAAGCAACACTCGTCGACAGGATGCAAAAGAGACATAGTTTACGACCCAGTGCAGCTGTGGTCTGGATTATTTATTCACTCATGTAGGTATCGCTTGTTACACCAGGGGCCCGGTAGAGTAATGGTTAACACGCTGGCCAAGAGTGCGAGAGGTAGCAGGTTCGAGCCCCCGTTGGGCGGATATGCTTTGTAGGCTGCTATTAGCGCCGTTGTAATTGCAAAGCTGTCTGTTCAGTTAGTAGTTAAGTTTAATTAAGATTACTGCATAACTTGTAAATGTAAAGCGCAGTGCGTCTTGCAGGCGCCCAATTAAAGAAAAGATTATTTCTATTATTATCTGGAGGCGTTCCGCAAGATTAGCTGGTAGCCTAATTGACAGATACGTCGTAACGTGAATGCTTTGGACGATCATTTCAAAGAATTGAATCCATTATTTCTTAACTCAGTTTCATACAATTCAAGCACTTGATTAGTTAGCTCAAACTTCATTGGTTTTACCACCAAATCATAAACGCACAATGCGTGCACTCAATCAGGTGTGCTGGCCCAAAGGTGTGCTGGTCCAAAGGAATGGAACAGAATATTAAAAAAACTCAAAACCCTCGCAGCATCCCAGATCTCAAGGTATCAAAACATCAGATCTTGCGCCATACCCCATATCTAGCAGTTCCTCTTTTTTTGCTTTTTAAAGGCATGACTATCATACTAAGATGTTAGTAATTGCGCATGTATTAGGTCATTTAGAATATGAACGAACTTTCTTAGTTAAGGTTTTATATTTTGCACTCTGGGATGTTTAAAATTGCACATGACTATGTATTAAGAAAGGCTAGTTAAAATAAGGACGAACGTTTTCTTAATTACGGTTTGATGTTTACACTATAGGTAGTTTAAAATTGCATACATTAGGCCTATTAAGATAGGCTACTTAGAATAAACACGAACGTTTTCGTTGTTGAGGTTTGATGTTTCTACGAGGATGTCTAGTATTACATATTGCATTAAAAGAGGCCTAAACATAGAAATGGACGAACGTTTTCTTAGCTAAGGTTTGACGGTTTGATGTTTTACTGCAGGATGTTTAGAATTGCATATGCGTTAGGATACTTAGGATACGGGCAAACGATTTTTGTTATTAAGGCTTCGTGTTTGACACTAGGATGTTTACGATTGCATATTATGTTTGAAGTACTTTAAATATGGACGAGTCTAACCAAGTAGCACCAGACAACGTAGGTAACATAATAAGTGGCCATAACCAGCGGAACTATGCGGTCCATTCTGGATCGCCTTTTGTGACCCATCAAATTACTTGCTCTTAGTACGACGATGTATGTTGCTTTGTATACTTGTAGGTCAATAAACTATAGTTATGGTTATGGTTATAAGAACATTTCAAAAATCATCGTTGCCTCATTCTTGATCCAAATGCAATTACTCGGCCTAATGATGTTATCTTTTGATTCTCAATCGTGATCAAGTCTATGTATGTCAGTGGCTCCCAACCTTTTTTGACTGTCGGGCCACTTTTCCTAAGTCGGATGACACAAGGGCCACTTTTTCTTAGTTGGTGGACATTAGGGGGCCACAAGGCTAAAATTTAATTAACTAAATGCTTAGAAAAATAGCTATAAATGAATCAGAAAAGATTGTTTGATGCGAGTTATTAACGTTCAAATCAAATAATGTGTAATATAAAATAATTATATATTCTATCATGTCCAATTAAATTGTCAATTTTTACATATATTATTTTGTTCCTTAATTCATTGAGATGCGGCGGGCCATTTTTGTAGGCCAGGCGGGCCACCTTTGGCTCGCGGGTCACGGGTTGGGAACCGCTGATGTATGTAGACTCCTTCAAACTCCTGACCGACTATAATTATAGCCTACTAGCTGGGGTACCCGGCGTTGCCCGGGAAATTTAGGATTCGATCGACTACGGCCACAACCCCACCCTACCACACTCCGACCTTTACCGGTACGCGACCCGATCAATTTGGGTTTCACGAAAATTTTCACATCCACCCCCTCCTTCCACCCGCAACCCCTTCCACCCCATCCCACCCCACCCCCACCCCATCCACCCCATCCACCCCACGCCACCCCTCCACCCCAACCCCTCCAACCTCCATCCCACCTCACCCCACCCCATCTACCCCAACCCTCCACCCCATCCCACCTCAACCCACCCCATTCACTCCACCCCTCCACCCCCACCCCTCCCACCCCCACTCCACCCCTCCATCCCAACCCCTCCAACCTCCACCCCCACCCAACCCCACCCCAAACCCCACCCCTTGACCCCCACAGCATCCCGCCCCCACCCCTCATCCCACCCCTCCACCTCCACCCCACCCCTCGAACCCAACCCCGCCAACCCCCAACTCCATCCCCACCCCTCAACCCCCCTACCATCCCACCCTCCCTCTTCCCGCCTCTTCCGGTAAGCGACCCGTGAAATCCGTCCTGGCAAAATAGCTGACGTTAGGCATTTTTAAAACGGTTAAAATTACTGCTTTTATACGTGGCAAGCGAATGAAAATCTATAGCGAAAATCAGTGTTTTTGACCCCCCGCACCCTGGCCCCCTCTGGTGGTAGAGATTTTCCAACCACTGATCCGGGGGGTTCTGATGGACATGTATCTAGGAAAAAAATTCAAACCAATAGCTGGGGATTTTTGAAAAAAAGGGGGTTTCGCCCCCACCCTGGCTCCCATGGTGGTAGAGAATCGCCAACCCCTCGCCTTTGCGTCTCGTGCCGAGACCTACACATTAGTGAACGTTTGGAGTGAAAAGCTCAAAAACTGTTAGCGTGCATTTTGGACAAATATACATACATACAAACATACAAACATAGCCATGTCCTTTCTTATAGATATGGATTATTGCGTCTTCCCGGGGAAAGAACCGTTTACACGGTAAAAAAATGAATCTGGGTCTCCTTAGTCCCCCTAGCTCCTGATAAATTCCGCCCATGTGTAGTAGTCCTAAAGGCTGGCTACAATAAATGTTGCAAGCATGGTGCTTGGCGTATTAGTGGTTACGGCGTTCCACTTATGGCTCCAAGAGTAAGTCTACTGGCTCGAGTCTTTATTTTTTGGTCGTGTCTGTGCAGGTAATTTGTAGCATACAACTCTTTACCCTTGTTTATGCAAGTTTTAGTTATTCAGTTTCTGCTCGGTACTACATGTATACGAAACAAAGCAAACTAACTTTGAGATTATTATGTGGCCAACAAAGACCTCGCAGCCCATTAACACTGTTAACAGTCGTATTTGCAAAATCGAAATGGCGGCAGATAGGCATTCGACAGCTATCTAAGACCAGTAGCCTATCCTGAATATCTTCATCACTATCACTGTCATAAAAGAAATTCAAGCAGCGAGTCGGTCTCTATAGATCAGACGCAGCGTATTTTTCCACCGAATTCCAATATAATCGAGAATGCAACAGAGCAACCTCGAAGAACGAGATCCTGAGGAAAAATCCTATGTCCTCCAAGCATCTCTTTCTGCTTAGCTGTAATCTTGCAGGGAGTGAGAAAGTCAAACACAACTCGAATACCTGCATCGCATATGTGCATATAATTATTGGCGATTTATTAACATGCAAAGTAGTTCATTTGAGAAGGCAGCGTCAATCGTATTCAAACTAATAACGTCCTGAAAGAAGCGCTTCCCTACAAGACTTAAACGACTGTCGATAATCTCATAGACCAGTAAATGAAAATTCGTAAAAGTATGAGGAGCTTATAAAGAAGGATGGGTTAAAATGATTTCTCTAATAAAGGTTGCTAATCATAGTTTAACACAGAGTTTCCATGTCATCTTTTGTCAACTCACTTTTTTCTGTACAACAATAGCAACACATGCGCTGTCTCTCCTCACCCGGTGTTCTGTAGCCTAAGCTTACACGAATTTGCTAATAGAAGCGGCAAAGAGTCTAGCATTAAGATAACAAACATCTGAGTAATTGTTAGTTGCAATTCCGTAGCTAGGGGGGTGTTTTGGGTGTTTGAACACCCCCGAAATGAAAAAAATTAAAAAATTTAACAATGCATGTACGCAAAAAACAAGGCAAAATCGTGATTTATGAAGAAAAAATCATGAAATTATAGGTCGTTTTACGCCGTGTTGAAGGTTTTTCGGGCGAAAAATCCTAAAAAAAGCACCCGATGACTAAAAAAGGTCGACTAAAACAAAGGTCGTCAAAAAAATTTCTGGAAAACACCCCCCGAAATAAAATCCTGGCTACGGCCTTGGTTAGTTGTTTTATTGCTGTGGGCCTAACTAAACTGTAAATATTTCAAAGCATCGGTTTCGTAGGTTTTCCTTCTTGCACTGATATTTTCTTCACCTGAAGATAGATCAGACATCAGAAGACGATGCAACTGTATGCCTACTGCTCTGACCAAACACTGAACTTCATGAATGAGTGATGCATTTTATGGCAAAATTAATCTTTCACAAAGTCAAAGCAGTAATGGTGTGTATCAATAACATTATAACATTATATCTTGCTGTCTGTCTTTCTATCTTGAAAGACAGCAAGACGGAAATGCAGACAGACCAACAGAAAGGAGGCCGAATAGGAAAAGGTGGAGACCTGTGCTACGCGGAAGCGTGGTTGGAACGTGCTGGCCTGGTTAGCACAGGTAGTCTGATAGTCGTGCCTGTGTCATGCGGGGGGACTCATGCCAAACAGACCTGCATTTGTCAAATGTAAACGCCAAGTGACGCCAATCGACAGAATGTCTAAGTGCAAATTCTGAACAGTAAAGCACTGTTACAGTAGGCATGAGAGACAGACAGATGGCAAGCTTAGCTCTGTTGATCAAAGTGGCTGCAGGAGTGTCGTATCAGTACGGTAAAGCTCAATGTCATCCGAGGGTTCATTCTCTCTACTACTCGATCGACAACCTCTGCGATCGAGCTACACTGCAAATGTTAGACTTACTTCTACTAAGCTTACAAGACACAAAAAACGACGATCTGACATTCTGACCTTGAAAGAGTGCGCTTTAAGCTTGCCATCTCTGTGTCTGTCAGTCGGTCCGTCTCTCATATCTACGTGTGCCACATATAGCCTATACAAGTATTCTTAAAAATAAATAATTAAGTGGCAGCTTTCGACCAGGCGTAGCAAAGCGATTGAGTCAATATTGATATTCTCAACCGGTCGGTCGACACGACAGATGAAAGCAAGTACCAATGTTAAACTAAGTCTTATTAGACAAGCTTATCGTATAATGCTTTGTAGTATACACTTTATGACCGCTGTAAGCTGATTTTGTATTGCAGTTGTACAGCAATAATTATTAAGTGTGCGACTATCAGTGTTTAATCTAGACGTCTCTGGGGGGAAAGTTCCCTTCCAGGATTTACATTTCCCCCCCGCAGAAAAATTTCACAAAATGATATTATTTTAAGTTACTGTTTTCGTCATTGTTTTACGTGAAGCGTTATAATATACCGTGATATTATTTACTATTATATGATTATAATGACATTATTTACTACCATAATATATGATACTATCATGTTGCAATGAGTATAACTTACTGTATATATTTGTATAAACACTATTTTTTCTACATAAAAGCAGAGATGACATCCCCTCCAGTAAAATGCGCCAAAATGATAATAGTTTTTAGTTGCTGATTACATCATTGCATTACATGAACTATTATATTAATATACCGTAATATTATATTCTATTATAAGGTTATAGTATAATTTTTACTATTATAATCTATGATACAATCCAGCTGAAATAATGAGTGTAACTTACTGTTAATTTTTGTACAAATACTATTTTTGTACAACTGAATGGCTTCTCTCCGTTGCTATCTCTCAAATTTTAAAATTTCAAATTTCAAAATGTTTTGGTTCTAATATTTGAACACCTATTAAAACAACATCATTACTGTATTGTGGCTATCATATTTTGGTACCAGCAGTTTATTAGTTCTTGGTTGATTTGTGTACCACATGATTTCGGAAAGTGCATCTTGGTCAGCAATTCAGGACCATATTGGGAAACAGGGATAAGCTGATTATAGTGCTTAAAAGTCAACTTAAATAATCACGTCTGCAGCTATTCATTAGAATAACCCAGCAACAACAGAACTGAGCTGCTGAACTCGATACATAAAGATATTTTATTGTAATTATAATTATATAACATAAATATATATTGAAATCCTAACAGACTTTTTATCAGTATTGAAATAATGGAGTTATTTTGCTAAAATTGCATCCTGAAAGGGTACCATTACAGTGTGGAAAACTCCCACAAAAATATTTTTTAAAGTATTGCGTATATTTATTCAAGTCTTTGGCCACTCTTATACGCACTGATAAAGTACAGATTTTTAAAGACGACACCTTAAAATGCTGCCATTGCAATGTGGAAATTCAAAAAGTTTCTGATGGGGCACTGAAAAAGTACAGCCATTTAAAAAAATGACACCTTAAAATGCTGCCATTGCAATGTGGAAATTCAAAACGTTTCTGATGAGGAGGGGGCACATCCCCTCCCCATACCCTTCCTTCTCCCGGTCTCGGCGCTTCGCGCCTCACGAGCGTCCTTTGGACGCTCAGTTGTCTCCCCCAGAAACCTGAATTCCCCCCCAGACGAGGGGGACTAGATTAAACACTGTGCGACTATAGTTGTCGCAGACATTTGTATGCTCAGTCCACCTGTTAAGTTAAGGCTGGAAAGCGCCGCAGAGCGCTAGGCGTACCCGAGGGCAAGAGAGAGAAAGAGAGGGGGCAGAGAGAAATACATAGAGAGGCAGAGAGAGGGACTGATTGAGGGCAAGTGGCATGTACTCTAGGACGGGGATAGTCTTTTTTAGGAGAGGCCAGGCCTAGTGTGGATAGGCGTGTGCGTAAGGTGTGTAGATGTAGGCCTGGTTTTTGGCAGAGTGAAAGAGCGATGAAAGAATGCACAGGAGGTTTAACGTTGAGGTTTGTTATACACGTAAAATAGTCGTTTACGATAACTTTTTGTGTTTTGCTACTGCTGAATTTTGAAGAACAAAAATACGAGAAATGTCGTTGTTTTCTATAGTGTAGAAAAGTTAAAGAACTGTAGATACTTATAACTAGCCATTAGCTACCAAAGAAAAGTTATTTTAGGATAGGGTTAGGCAACGCTGGACATTTTGTAGAAGAGACTGGAAAGGCGTGAGTGAATAAGCTCACAACTGCTAACACAATGTCATGATTCATAGGCTGTTTTGAGCAGAAACCATAATGTCACGAATTGCATTTGCAGGTGTGGAAACGCCAAGGGATTGTTAGATAGACGGCATGTTCAGTCAGGCGTAGCTCGATATACGGGCAAGGTAAATATATTTAGACAGCTCATAGAAGGTTAGAAATAGTGCATATATGTAGATTTAGTTCAATGTACGCTGTAGACACCTACGGGTAGGAAGGATTTCTTTGAATGCGACCGTGACCTAATTAAAGTCTATTGAGACGCCTCGTATTTCTCTTAGGCATAAAATATATAAATAGACGGCGATGGGTAGCCTACGTAGGCGCGCTGGGTCAATACACAGTGACCGAGGGGTCCAAAGGGAATAGCCGTCACAAAAGGGAAGGGCAACAAAGCAACGTCAAGGAGTGAAGGCAACGCACATTCAGTCTGCGTTGAGACGAGCTGGAGACCAGTCGATTCGGAGACGAACTACAGACGAGTCGAAGACAGGACGGACCAAAACGTTGGTCGCCTGTACAACGGGTTTCTGGACGGACCAGGACTGGTCGTCTGTGCAACGGAACTCTCGACGTAAAAATCCCCTTCGTCGAAGCAACAGGTCTCTCGCCGCAACGAAACGTTGGTCTTCAAAGGCATCTTGGAATCGCAACGACATAATGACGCAGTGAATCCTCGGAAGCGAAAGCTGTCCCAGAGAAAACGGTCCCACCTAAGGAACGTTCAACATACCGTGAGTCGTAACCGGAATTGTTGGGGAAGGGAGGAAACCTGGGTCGGGAATCGGTCGAGGTCCGGGGTAGTTAAATAACATCGGATTTGATTATATTATCAACTACTAAGTGTGTAACCCGGCGTTGCCCGGGAAATTTAGGGTTTTAAACACTACTCCACTGTGGTACCCAACGCTCTTTGGCAGCTAAGTTGTTTTTCATAAATATAGCCATAATTTGTTCATATAAAGAAAAACACTTAAAGTCCGTGGAAATATTGACATGTCTTATATCATTTTGTTCGTATTTGATCGCTCAACAATATTCTGTCTTGAAAAAGCAGATCAATTGACGCGTTTTTATTAGAATCTATAAATCTATTAAATATTATTAAAAATAAAAATTAAATTTATAACATTATAAATTAATTAAAAATCTATGAGCAAAATAAAATGTAATGCAAACACTGCTAAAAGTAGCTACTTGTATGACAAGCTTGTAGGAAACAGTGAAAGGCTAACAAAATTGTGAAATTAATTTTAAAATGTTTTTATGTTACTTCCACTTAGAAGAGACGCTCAAATCAACAAAATATTAGCCCACAGAGATATCGTCGTATTTTCCCCCGAAAATGTCCAAACGTAAAGAATTTCTATATAGATCCTCTACAAAACTTGCTTGACTGATAAATTTTATTTCTAACTCAAAATAGGCCTAAAAAATAAGCTACAGAGAAGTGATCAAATGAGCCAATGTTTTTCCTAATCTATGATGAATTCGGCATGGTCTTATCGACGATCGGTAAATGTGCGGTCTTCAATTCCCGAAACCTTTGCAACATCTAGAATATTTGCTTGAGATCCTACTAGCCTATAGCATTTGTCGAACGATATAAATCATTTTGTCTGAACTTGGCTGATGAAAAGAGATAATTAAAGCGAAATGGTCAACGGCCAAGAATCCGCAGGCGCGGACGAAAGTATGCAAATGGCTGGGTGTAAATTTTCACAAACTTACAGCCATAGTTTTCGTTTATAACTTCATCAAACCATTGGGGAAAACCTATGTTAGGGTATTTTCTGATCCGTCTGCATGTTCCCAAGCGAAATATATAAATAGAATTCTAAATATATCTACATTATCCTAGAAAAGGGTGCGTTTTTGTTATGGGGTCACAATCGACCCCATTCGCCGCGAAAGAGTTAAATAACATCGGATTTGATTATATTATCAACTACTAGGTGTGTAACCCGGCGTTGCCCGGGAAATTTAGGGTTTTAAACACTACTCCACTGTGGTACCCAACGTTGACCGCTAAATTTCGGGTTTTCGCCAACCATCTACCCCACCCCGCTTCCCCCAAAAGCCAAACGTAACTCGCCCCTGGGGGACGCTACGGAAATTATTACTGGGCTTGTATGACGTCATGCGTGAGCAGACTCTTCACTAAAGCGTTTACCAAAGCGTGAGCGATGAATTCTGTCTTAAAACGCTTCTGTCTTAAAACGCTAATAACTCGAGTTCTAAAGTGAAATTTAGGGTTTTAAACACTACTCCACTCTGGTACCCATCGTTGACTGCTAAATTTCGCGTTTTTCGCCAACCCCCCACCTCACCTCGCTTCCCCAAAAAACCAAACTTGACCCACCCCTGCGGGGCGCTACGGAAATTATTACTGGGCGGGTATGACGTCATGCGGGAGCAGACTCTTGACTAAAGCGCTGGCGTGATAAATTATTGATGATATCTGTCTTAAAACGCTAATAATTCTTGTTTTAAAATGAATTAAAACCTGAAAATAGTTGCGCTGACCTTATAATTTGGGTAAGAATCGATTGCAATAATTTTTGTAAACCGACGCTGTTTCGTTTTCGAGCCTATTCTGCAGGGGAAAGTCAAAAGCGTACAAACAAATAAACAAACATATGGAAAGTGTTTCGGAATTATAATATAGATTGACTAAACCGTGTTATTCACGGGAACTTATCGTTTATTGTGTTGGCTAAATAATAACTGCTTTAAATTACACTGGCTTCTGAATTGATTTATAAACTTCCCGTTCTAACCGGCGGGGCATAACTGACCATACTCTAAAAGGAACTTGTGACACCTAATATGTGACCTGCATCCGACGAGTATTTAGTTACTGGCACCTATTGCCAATAATTTTTTGACTATAGCGTAGTACAACATGTATGCGGTCTCGATTTTGTATGAAACCCCGAAAGTGACATGTGTAAAAGGTGGCGCAAAAATAATTGAATTGCCTACTTATTAGGGTAGCGCAGCATGGAAAGGAAAACGGCGTCCAAGCACTTCTTTTTTTCTACTCTTTATGCACTGAACACTATCTGTATTTGCACACTATTAAAAAAGGTCTATTTCTATCGATCGTTTTGGGAAGTCTGTCGCTTGCGAAAACACTCAGGAACATGGGAGCACCCCTAGAATCTCTTCGCAGAAAATTTTCTATCGTGATGCCATGCATCTTCTTCTTTAGTTAGTGTATTCGAAAAGGACGTTTCGCGATCTGTTTATCTCAAGAATATTTTCAAATTCTGCAAAGGCGATGACGTTTAAAAATGACATTTAAAACTAGTTTCCAAAGGCTTTATACTTTGCTGCTGCCCACCCAGATATACTTTTAATTGAGACACTCGTATGTTTGAAATTGAATGGATCTTCGTGTAGATGCCGTTAAATGTGTAGTTATCAATGCAACCAAACATTATACGAGTAAGAAGCTGAACCGTGAAAAGACACTCTTGCGTAACGTCCAAATTTCCTCAAGGAACAGTAAAAGTCTTGCAAACAGCCCTTCGAATGGGAAACTTCAAGTTTCCAATCTCTAATGCTTTGGCATGCACAGGTCGGTCAAGACGGACCGGTGTAAAGGTTTCATATTACCCCCTCCTAAACATTACTCCCCTACAAACTGTAGATTGCATCAATCATCGCATTTATTGCACTACAAATATAGAAAAATTCATCCCGCTTCTTGTTTTGGTCTGAAGATTTTCATCCGTCATCCCACTTCGTGGTTTGTTATCAATGTTTTCATCTGTAACTAGAATACTATTCGCCGCTGAAGTTTACATGGAGAAAATGGCTTCGAGGCTATTATTTTTTTCGGATCAAAATATTGATAGCAAACCACAAAGTGGGATGACGGATGAAAATCTTCAGACCAAAACAAGAGGCGGGAAAATTTTTTTTTAATTTTTTAGTGCAATAAATGCGATGATTGATGCAAATTTAGTTTTGGGCATTTTACGTAAGGTCAGACATGTGCTACCAACTGAGAAATTGAAGCTTTTATACCATACCTTACTAGAACCTTACATGTATATCAATTACTGTTGTGTTGTTTGGGCTTCTCCGTACAGATCCTGCAACTTGGACAGAATTCTAAAGCTTCAGAAAGCTGCATGTCGTATTATCTCTAACTCTCCCTATTTAGCCCATTCCAACCCTTTATTCAGTAAACTTAATATTCTCAAAGTTTATGACCTGTACTATTTGTCGTCCTTATGTACAAATTTGGAAATAATCTCTTACCAACCCATATTTAAAAATTATTTTATGACAGTGGCTCAATTTCACTCGTTTAATACTCGTGGATCGAGTAAATATGTTGTTCCTCTTGCACGTACCACCTGTCGCTTTAATAGCTTCCGAATTCTAGGTCCCCGTTTATGGAACTCTCTGTCAGATGATGTGAAGAGGGAAAATAGTGTATGTGCCTTCAAGAAAAATGTTAAAAAGACTTTGTTTTCAAACTATTGCATATGTTGATTAACTTTTGTCTTTATACCTGCATTTATCTTGCAGCAATCTAGACACTGTATGTTAGTATCCTGACTGTTTATTATGATGTTTCCGAGTCTCTAATCCTTTGTAGACTGTGAGGATTTACTGCTGCAATAATATGCTGTTTCTATTACTTATTATTATTATTATTATTTTAGTATTATTACCATTTATTAATATGATTTAATATTACAATTTTATTATTATTATTATCATTATTGCATTGTATGTTTATCCCTATTACTTTCAGTTATGTTCTAATTAATTAAGTACTAATTAAGTCTTAGTTAAATATTAATACTGACTTGCACTAAAAATAGTCTTGGAGCTAAGGGTCAGGGTTATATAAGCAGTTAGCTTTTTCCTGATTCCTTTTGCACTATGTTTATTGAGGCATGTTTATACTATTTGACTTGTGTGTGTGTGCAATAAACAAGTTCATTCATTCATTCTATCATGAAATTCGCTTTGCCGGGAAACATCTGATGTGCCAGTATTGCAACCTGCGTGCTGTCTCTAACATTTTTGAAGAGTACAAAGTAATGTGCATTCAAACTGATTGTTCTTGTATGCTTTCCGCTATAGAACAGATTCTGCGTCAGGTATAGTATAGAAACGTTCATATGATGGCTAATCTTTGTAAACAAATTGGTAACTCTCTCATCCGTCTCACTCATAAGGTCGTCTAAAATGAGCAGTGTCTTTTGCTTACCATAGAAAATATTCAAGTCGGGTAACTCTTCGTGAAATTGCAGTTGTGTGTACTTATCAAACATTTCTTGATAGATTCCATAGCACCAAATAATTTTCTCTATAGAAGGTTTGACCATATAGTCTAAATGATCTATAAAACGTAAAGTGAAGTTCGTTTTGCCACAACCGCTAGGTCCGCTGATTATTGCAGACAATGGATGTGATCATGTGGAATCCATTTTAAAAAGTAAATAGTTTTGAAGTGTTCAGACCTTTTTATGCCATGTATATTCGAACAGTTCCAAGGATGCGCTCTCCGCAAGAGGGGCAATGTGTTGCAATGTCCGCACACGGATTGCACATATTCACATGCGCACATGGAAGAGATAATATATGCACTGATTTTTCTTTACAGACTTTGCAAATAACGGATTTCCTCAGGTTTTCGTTTTCCGCTTTAAGATTCTTAGTGCTAAACTTTACGTTTTCGTTCTCCCTTTGAAGATCTTCGTCATCTTCGCTTTGACACATTACGCATTCGCTTTTGTAGTTTCCGCACACATCCATTTCACATTTACTAATATCTGGACACATATCAACTGCTGCCGCTGCTGCTGCACTTCGGAAGGTAAGAATAATAAAATGATTGTTAATGAAAAAGGAATTGCATTTATAGTGAATAAAATCGGGTATGGGCAAGTAGAAATTTTTCTATTGGATATAATTATAGCAAGAGTTGTATGATAAAAAAAGTGCTTAGTCATGTTGTGTGTGGCGGAGGGGTGGCGTGGGGAATAGGCATGCGGGACGAGAGCTGTGATCAGTAAGTACCAATGATTGCCCAATGAATTCTAACGGCTGACATCAGCAGCTTATGATCAAAAGATGCCATTAGACATAAAAGAAATCCATTATTCATTAGATCAAAAGAAGTTATTTGGCATAAAATTAAGCCGTTGGACATCAAAGGAAGTCGCTAGCTATTATACATCAAAGGAAGCCATTAATCATTAGTTCAAAGGATGACAGCCGCCTCCGTTTCTGTGACAGCCGGTAATTAAAAAGCCATTAATCATTAGATCAAAGGATGACAGCAGCCTCCGTTTCAGGGACAGCCGGTAATTAAAAAGCCATTAGTCGGCAGTAATTAAATCATTCAACCGGATGCGTTTCTGGGACAGTAGGTAATTAAAAAGTCATTAATCATCAGATCAAAGGAAGTCATTAGTCAGCAGTAATTAAATCAGTCAACCGGAACCGCTTCTGGGACAGTAGGCAATTAAAAAGCAATGAAAAAGCAATTAGTCCTAGATCCTGTAGTCCTACACTACTTATGCATATTGAACCTTCAATTACCTTAGCATATTCTTACAATGTTGAACTAATGTGCAAGGTACAGAATTCGCTTACCTTAACCTATTGCTACATTTTGTGCACCATTTTTAGGTACTGATATCATAGACTGGGGGCTAATGCCCTATCTGGAAGGGGGGACGTTTGTCCGGGGTCTAATGTCCGGGAGGGGGCTAATGTCCGGGGGGCTTTTGTCTGGGAGCTAATGTCCGTTCCCCTAAAAGATCATAATTATCATGAGAATAGGTTATACGCAATTTATAGCGACAATCGTTTTCTCTGGTTCTCTCCAGTAATGAAACTCAATAACTAAGATTAAGATTAACTCCGCCAAAGCCGGTCCCAAGCCCGGTTGAAAAAGGAGGAGGGTTAAGGCATGGGGTTAGCAACTCCATCCCTGTAAAACCCAACTACCGCTACAGAAACGACAAGAGAGAGAGAGAGAGAGAGAGAGAGAGAGAGAGAGAGAGAGAGAGAGAGAGAGAGAGAGAGAGAGAGAGAGAGAGAGAGAGAGAGAGAGAGAGAGAGAGAGAGAGAGAGAGAGAGAGAGAGAGAGAGAGACGATAAGCATCAAGCGAAATGTGTGAGTGCGCTTGCAAAAATAACTCTCTGCTAGTAGTCGTAGATAAAGATTGTGTTCACCAAAAAACCAATGTTTTCGATCATTGCAGAAACATTGATGTTCATCAGCTTAATATCATTATTCTGTCCTACATGAGTTTCAATGCATGAACATCAGGACAAGCCGTAAAGTCTTACATTTGAATCAAAGCAAATTGATATGGATCTACAGCACGACGAAAACTTTGCCGCCTTTCGCAATAATATTCTTCCGCATACTTGCAATGTGGGCATACTTTTTTGCGGTAGCTTCTACGAACAACCACTCGAATATGCGATGTTGAATTTAACCGATCTTGACAACCTATTCTTCGATCGAAAATTCATTGCTGCAACTGAAACCGCGACAATTTCGAATTATTTTGAAAAAGAAATACTTACCATTGAAACGAAAAACTGTAATTTCGGCTATGCTCGCTTAATACGCCGTAGCGAGGAAGTGACTGAATATTTCGAACGAAGTCGCAAATTCCTTCACGGACCAGCTATCAAAAACCGTCTAATGACGATGATTCAGATCAGAAAAATTTTCAGAGCTGTACTGAAGTGTAACCCAGATTTGAATTTGCAACACTTTAAAGGATTAGACGCTGACTATGTTTACTGCGTCTTATGTCCTCACTGGCCACAAGAGGCCGCTGAATGGAGAACTCGTGAACGACGACGCGGTTGGCCAACCAAAGATATGATTGAAACAATTGTAAAAGGTGGATGTCATCTTGTTCCAAAGTCACACCAGAGTAATCCTAACGATGGCACTGTTTGGAGGTTTTCGTTTTCTCAGGCAGAGTTAATTCTGGTCAACAGTTGGAATGAAATTCAAACTTATATCTATCACGTGCTTCGACTTCTTAAATCTCGTGTGATAGCAAAGTGCGGAGGTGAGAATAAGACATTTCTGTGCACATACCAATTCAAAACGCTGATGTTGTGGGCTTGCGAAGAAAAGCCTTCTGATTTTTGGAGTGAAGATCGAATTGAAGTTGCCATTGAAAAGTTGCTGCTACAGATGATTGAATGGCTAACTGACAAAAATTGTCCAAACTATTTCATAAGAGAAAACAATATGCTTGACTTCATGACAAGTGATGTTAACAAGGAAGTTAAGCTGCTGCGTGCCGCTTGCAAAGACATTCCCAAAGTCATTGCCAGACAACCAAAGGTAGATCATGGCAAAGTATATCATGTTCTGGTTAGCGATAAGGCCGCATTGGTATGCCAGTTGGCACTGAACCGGAAAGCTTTCTTAAATGCAATGAATCAGAAGCTTGGAAGATACGCTTTGAAAAAATTATCATCAAGTCCATTGCTATGTCGTGAAGTTGCGCATTTATTCAGAGCAGTACAATCGCATCGTCTTCTGATGTCTGATCTATCATCAGGTGATGAAGAGGTGAGCGAAAGAAGGAAAACATACGAGACCGATGCTTTGAGAAATTTTCATATTAGTTACAAGAAGAAAGGTACAGGCAGTTACTCAGATGTTGTTGTCTCATCACAGGACTCTATATCATGCGCCGTAAACAAAGTGTTGCACAGTAAACGAACGTATTGCGATCCTCCTTCCGACGGAAGTGAGTCCACAAGTGAACCACTGGAAGCTCTGTTTAAATGTTTTGCTGAAATTGTCGATAGAAATCAACTTGAGCCTTCGTTTTTAATCAGTGCAGCCTACTATGCGAATTTCTATTACACAGGTCTACGAGATTATCGACAGGCAATAAAGATGTGTAAAGAAACGAAAGCAGCTGTCAAGGCATCGAAAGATCTTCTTAGTGCAAACACGATGGAACCTGCCTTCTCAAATGAAATACTTTGCGTTTTTATAAATCGTCAATGCATTGATATCCATGATGCAGGGATTCAAGCTGTTTATGGCTTTCTGACTCTCTGTATGAATATTACCAGGCAGAACGAGGAACGTTGGTCTAAGCAAAAATTACTTCGTGATCTCGTCCTTCAAGTTTGTCCCGTTGAGTTTCTGCACTATATTCGAATTCGGTGCAGAAATAAGTTGAGTCCCGATTCACAGAAATCCTTTCATGTGACTCATATTGAGAGAGCCACTGGTCTTAGACAACTGTCGAATGCCATTCTTTCAGCCGCGTTTCGCTGTGAGAAAGTCAACAAGAGTAACCTACTCGGTGCAACATTACCTAGAGTCATGTCGCTGTCTATGGGCTTTAATATGTCTATGCCATAATAATGTATTTTATGTACAGTGACAACAAAATAGAGACTACAACTTGCATGTGCGAAATGAAATACATGTTCAAGTTCGCTGCAGAGCTTAGCGTATCACAGGAACCTCGAACCAGTTTCAAGACGACCACTGCAGCGGAGCCACTTATCGGGTTCCTTTCCCCACATTGGTAACAATTCCTACATTATGCCTATGCCTACGCCCTACGGTTTTAACTGGTGTAGACTTTAGAACTATGTATGTAACCTACTGCACATGGAGGCCAAGCCAGACGAAAAGAAGAAGTTGTGTGGAACGAAATGGCAACACTCGTCGACAGGATGCAAGAGACATACGACCCAGTGCAGCGGTGGCCATTTATTCATTCATTCGTTCACTCACTCACTCACTCACTCATGTAGGTGGTGCCTGTTACACCAGATACCTTCTAGAGGCGTCCCGCAAGATAAGCAGGTAATTGACGGATACGTCGCAACGTGACAGTTTTGGAACGATCATTTCAAAGAATCGAATCCATTATTTGTGAACTCAGTTTTCATAAAATTCAAGCACTTGATTAGCTCAAACTTCATTGATTATATCAGTAAATCATAAAAAGTATGTTGGTCCAGAGGAATGGAAAAAATATTTAACAAGCTCAAAACCTTCGCCACATCCCAGATCTCAAGTTATCAAACATCACTTCTTGCGCCATACCCCATATCTAGCACTTCCTCTTATTTAAAAAAACCGGTATGATTATCATACTAAGATGTTAGTAATTGCGCATGTATTAGGCCACTTAGAATATGAACGAACTTTCTTGGTTAAGGTTTGATATTTTGCACTCTTGAATGTTTAAAATTGCACATGTATCAAGATAGGCTACTTAAAATACAAACGAATGTTTTCTTAGTTAAAGTTTGATATTTTACACAAGGATGTTTGATATTGCATATGTGTTAAGATACTTAGAATAGGCTAAAGACGAAAGTTTTCTTTGTTGAGGTTTGATGTTTCTACGAGGACGTATAGGATGACATATTGCATTAAAAAAGGCCTATACTTAGAAGATGGACGAACGTTTTCTTAGCTAAGGTTTGACTGTTTGATGTTTTACTACAGGATGTTTATAATTGCATATGCGTATGTTTATGATTCAAAACCTCTGCCAACGAACTAGCACCAGACAACGTAGGTAACATATAGGTGGTCATAACCAGCGGAACTCTGCTGCCCATTCTGGATTGTCTTTTGTGACCCAACAAATTACTTGCTCTTAGTACGACGATATGTTGCTTTGTACACTTGTGGACCAATAAACTGTTATAGTTATGGTTAAAAGAACATCTTCAGAAATCATTGTTGTCTTATTCTTGATCCAAATGCAATTACTCGGCCTAATGATGTTGTCTTTCAATTCTTAATCATGATCGAGTTTATGTATACGTATGTAGACTGATCCAAACTCCTGACCGACTATTATTGTGTCTTGCTTTGCATCCAATTATACTAGTGGTATCTAGTGATTCTAGTTGGTCCTACGCTGCTTCTGTCGTCCATCTTCCCATTTCAAATCAATTCCAGTACTTCGTTGCTTCATTCTCCTTTCTTCAATTGTTATTGCTATTTCAATATTTCAAATTTTTTTTATAAATATTTCATGTTTTATGTAGATTTTACTCTTGTTGCTCGCTCTTATCAATAATATTAATAGGTCTAATATTATGGAATATGAGTCGCTTGGCGATCGTTCACAAACTGTTTGAGATTGTTTCGTTGCGTTTGATCCTTCTAAGAATTCCGTTCAGGTTCAAAGCGACAATCATCGGATCATAGTTTAACACCATAATACTAATGACCTCAGAACTTGGCTCATATTTGGCCTATACCGCCACGACGGCGCCATATTTCGGTGGCAGTGGATTGCTACAAGGCACATAAACTGTGGGTTAATAAGTGGATTCGTATTATTGTCCAAATGGAAGTTTAATCGTATTAGGTTAACTGAAGTGTTTTCCATAATGAGTGCAAACAGACAGCAATCAGCAGAGTTGATTGCGCCTGTCGTCTAAGAAAGGGACAGATAAGTCGAGTCTTATAATTGAGTTGATCTATAAATACGAAGGCTTTTGATCAAATCCGAGGTTCAAGTGTCAGGTTATGATTTCCCAGACTGGCTGTTGTTATCAGTTCGTTTATTTAGTAGCCCACCGGAACGTTGACGACTGAACACACAAGGTTTCCTGCGATTCCGAAATAGTCAAGAACCATCTACGATAGTCTACTCTGGTAGGTTATTAGTGAAACAAAATAATGGTGAAACTTAGGTTGGTGAAACTGTTATTTAGGCTATCTTCTTTCCGTGAAGTGACAACGGTATTTTGGTAAATAATAATTATTTCTAGAACTTCGGCTTAAAGTAAAAATCGGTACATTGATCAAATCGTTAATAAAATCGAGTTTAGACTTGATTTGTAGGAAACATTTGCTTATCTTTCATCACTTTCAATCGTTAGGAGATACGACATGTCGTTTTAAAGATATATTCAACGAAAACTACCTGTCGTATGCCCATTTTCAGGATTTTTTGTCGTATCTCCAATTTCTTGTGCGGTATCTCCAGTACCACAGTCATGGTTTAGAAGTGTCTTGCTGTAGCCTATGTCCAGAGAAAGCTAGTCGTTGATTGGACGATAAGGAGATACGACATCAATACACTTCGTTGAATTATAGTGTCGTATGTCCCTCCATTCTTCAGTCTGAGAATTTATATAGCGCCTCTTCGAGAAAACTACTCAGACAAACTAGCCGAAATGATGTTAAGAGATATAGCGAGCGAAAAATAACAACAAGTTGCAAGACAAAACATGGTGAGATGAAAGAGTCACCAGAGGCGAGCCCTCGCAAACACATAGAGTTAGCCATCGGATTCCTGCAGACAGCTGGTAGATGGCGGTTAAACTGAGTCTCTGGTAAGTGGTAGATGACGCTAGTCCGGCTAATCGTCGAGTCTCAAAGCAAGGATGCGTTACAACAGGAGAAGTCATTCGCCGCTTGTCGGTCGGTAGTTGGAAGCGCCGCCGGTGACAGCAGTCGAGGTCACTCCACTGACCCGCGACGATAATTTTCAGGCGATGAAGGGTCAATAATTCTAGTGGGCATATTAATCAACAGACAGTAAGAAGACGGTGCTAGCAAAGAATTTACGACTTTTGTGTTCCAGCAAGTGAATCACAATAAAAAAGATTAATATTGAAGTCACCACATAGGCCTATATAGCTTGATCTGTCCTGCATTTTAAGACTGCCTAATATCTCAAATAGACTATCAGTGCTATGGATGGGTGTACGGTACCTATTGTAATAACTGAATTAGATAACGTGCATGCTCGTAAAAAAGATTCCATTATTAGTTCTGCGTTAGAAACTGGCAGATTATTCCCCATCTCGTAACAAAGATTATCTTTAATTTGGATTGCAACACCGCCTCCTTCCCATTGGGGGATGTGAACTGCATGTGAACATTATTCCCTGGACAATAAGTTTGGTTTTTCTGTGACATGAGTGCTCCAGATCTCAGCTAGTGCCATTATGTGAAATTTTGATGTAGGCCTACATGTTTCAATAAATATTAAAAGTTCTGCACAATTTATTTCTGTGAAAGCTACTAATATTTAAGTGGAATATTTGAAGATTTTCAGCTAATGCATAATATCCAATTAAGGCATCAAATTGGCTTGCATCATAATATTTTTTGATGTGTTGTGAATTGTCCAAAGAAATTTTGACCAGGACCACAATCATAATCAGGGGTCACGTTGTCGTTATTAGGCCTATAATAATTATTATAACGCAAAAGGTTTGATTAAATGCGAACCTTGATGATATGAAGACATTAATTTCGGTGACCTTGGTGATGAGTATTGGGGCTATGTAAAGCAATGTCGTGGCATCATAGAATTTTCTACTAGCATTTTGCGCAGCAAATAAGGTCAATCATCTATCAATCCAGGTCCATGATTGCACACCAAAAACGACACAATGATCAATTTTTCGCACTACCTAAAATACGTTTACCTGGGGGGGCGCACGCCCCATTCGGGGTCTCCTGTGTGACGGTATTTCCAATTCAATCGAATGATACTGTTCTCATTTAGTCACCAAATAACAATTTGATTTTGTTTAGAAATAAAGTCTGAATAAAATAGCAGTAGCCTACCTTTCATTCAGCTTCCGGCGCCAGGTTGGCTGCATCACTTAATTTGTTTATTTATTATAAGTAGACCTTTGTTCTTCTTACTTAGACTTCTGAAGTAGCCTAAGAGAAAATAGGAAATTAAACTAACTAGCCTACCCAAGAATAAATATTGTAGTATGGCATAGCCTACGTAGCCTAATCTGTGTAATACGATTGATACGTGCAAATTTCGGCAATTATTTCCAAACTTCAGTTATTTGTGGTGACAGAGAATTTTAAGTGCAGCAACGTTTTTGACTATTCCAGAGAACATCTGTCTAACACTACCGGTACCTAAATTTTCATACAAGATCTTCAAGAAAAGTGTAATGGAAACTTTGAATCGAAGGCCCCTTGATATGGATCAACAAGCTAAGGAAAACTTTGACGCCTTTCGCAGAAATATTCTTCCGCACACTTGCAATGAGGGTATAGTTCCTTGTGGTAGTTTCTTTGAACAATCACTCGAATACGCGATGTTGAACTTGACCGATCTTGATCACATGTTCTTCGACCGAAAACTCATTGCTGCAACGGAAACCGCGATAACTTCAAAATATTATAACAAAGAAATTCTTATGCTTGAAACAGAAAACTGTCATATAGGCTTTGCTCACTTATTACGTCGTCGTGAGGAAATGTTTGAACCTTTCAAATGGAATCGCCAATCCCTTCACGGACCGGCAATCACAACCCGTCTATTGACGTTGCGCGATGTCAGTGAAATATTCAACGCTGCACTGAAGTACAGACCAAAATTGAACTTTCAAATCTCCAATGATTTAACCGCTGACTATGTTTACTCCGTTCGATGTCCATTTTGGCCACACGATGCCGCTGAATGGTTGACTCGTGAACGATGCCTTGGCTGGCCAACCAAAGATATGATTGCGACAATTGTCGCAGGTGGATGTCATCTTGTTCCAAAGTCACACCAGAGCAATCCTAGCGATGACGCTGTTTGGAGGTTTTCGTTTTCACAGGCAGAGTTAATTCTGGTAAATAGCTGGAGTGAAGTTCAAAAATATATCTATCATGTACTTCGACTTCTTAAATCTGACGTCGTTGCAAAACGTGGAGGTGAGAATAAGACATTTCTGTGCACATACTACTTCAAAACTCTGATGTTGTGGGCTTGTGAATGCAAGCCTTCTGATTTTTGGAGTGAAGATCGAATTGAGGCAGCCATTGAAGAGTTGCTGCTACAGATGATTCAATGGTTAATTGAAAAAAATTGTCCAAACTATTTCATACGAGAAAACAATATGCTTGACTTCATGAAAAGTGATGTAAGCAACGAAGTTTCGTCGTTGCTTAGCGCTCGCGAAGACATTCCCAAAGTCATTGCCAGACAACCAAAGGCAGATCGTGACAAAATCCTTCACGTTCGGGTTAGCGATAAGGTGGTGCTGCTATGTCAGCTGGCACTGAACCGGAGAGTTTTCGTCAATGCAATGAGTCAGAAACTTGGAAGGTACGCTGTAAAAAATGTATCATCAAGTCCAATACTGAGTCATGAAGTCGAACATTTATTCAGAGCAATACAATCGCATCGTCTTCTGATGTCTGATCTGAATTCATGTGACGAGAAGATCAGCGAAAGAAGAAAAACATACGAAACCGATGCTTTGAGTTACTTTCAGATTAGTTGCAACAAGAAGGGTCCAGGTAGCTACTCAAATATTTTTCTATCATCGCAGGACTCTCTTCCAAGCATCGGAAACAAATTTTTATACGGATCCCCAGTCGAGGACAGTCAACTCATGTGTTGCGATCGTCTTTACGACGGAAGTAATTCGACAGAGCAACCACTGGAAGCTCTATTTAGATCTTTTGCAGAAATAGTTGATAAAAATCAACTTGAACCTTCGTTTTTAATCAGTGCAGCATACTACGCGAATTTCTATTATACAGGTCTACGAGATTTTCATCGGGCAATAGATATATGTGAAAAAACGCTAGCATCAGTCGAGGCATCGAGAGATGTTCTTAGTGTTGACACGTTTGAATACGCCTTCTCAAATGAAATTCTTTGCGTATTTATAAATCGCCAATACGTTGATATCCATGATGCAGGGATCCAAGCTGTTTATGGCTTTCTGATCCTCTGTATGACTATTATTAGACAGAACGAGAAACGTCGGTTTGGACGAGATATGGTTCGTGATCTCGTCATTCAAGTTTGTCCCATTGAGTTTCTTCGCTATATTGAAATTCGATGTAGAAACAAGTTGCCTCCGTGCAAATGCGGTTGTCCCGTTTTCAAGCATTTCTTTCGTGTTGCTGATTTTGAGAGAGAAACTGGTCTTAGAGAACTGTCGAAGGCAATTCTTTGTGCTGCGTCAAGAGTTGAGTGAAAGCGATTGTCAAGAAGATGCGTGCACACTGCACAGTTGATTATATTGTCTTCATTCAGTTTTAGAAAGACTATAATCGTATAAAATTATGTGTTTTAAGTTTGTTTGTATGTGCACTTGTTATAGCGCCCCTTCAAACTCCCTACTCAGAGGCACCCCCGATTACAGAGCGGACACTGCTATGGAGTTTCACGCCGAAGCGTTGAGCAATTACGAGTCATGGACTTGCCCAAGGTCCCTATATAGGCCTACGCGGCGATTTGAGGTGGATTCGAACCTGCAACCCTTCGGCTGCAAGGCAACGAACATATCTACTACACCACCGCCCAACAAGTTGGTCATACATTGACAACAAAATAGAGAGCTACAGCCCTACATGGGCGAATCGAAATTCTTGCTCAAAGTCGTTGCACTGTTGAACGTATCAGAGTAGGCTCGAACCCGCAAACTCAGAGTTTCAAGTTTACAGTGAGAGGTAGGCCTATAATTGATGATCCATGCTTTGACAGATGCAAGTGCTTCGTCGCATATTTTCAATGCTTGTCGATAATTATTCGCGTATACAAGTGGGCTATTGCAGATATTCGCATAGTAGGTTGATTATCCATGGTTTGACATATTATAGCTTCAATAGTTTCTTTTGTCAAATTGACTTCTTATTGTAGCAATACTACAGTTTATTTTTATGATGAAAGAAATGTCTCCATTAAATTTTATCTTAAGGCTACATGTACCAGACTATTGCTTAGCATGAACCAATTCATCTGGAATGGTAGCACTATTTGAGGATGGGATCAGCAGATAAGTATCATCCGCATATTTTTGTATCTTGCTTCCTGAATGGCATGGCCTAAACTTGAGAATTGTTATTGCAAAGTCGTTTGGTATTAACTCCGAACCCTGCACAATGCTACAGTTTATTTTTATGATGAAAGAATTGTCTCCATTAAATTTAGTTGCTTGGCTCCGATGTTCTACGAATGCAATAATCCAATTGTCAAATTTATTGTTATTATTATTATTATTACTATTATTATCATTGTTGTTGTTGTTTTTATTATCATTATTAAAACTGTTATATTCGTCTATTTGTCATCTATAAAATGCAACCTAAAAGTACGCATTATGATATAGGTTAGCAGTAACAGATAATAAAATAGCAATCTTCGTCTTGTTTTCAAACCGACACACCACAGTGTGATTACAATTCATGACATAACCGGATGATCACAAAATTAATTGTTACAAGAGTTTAATGCAACTGTCTGTCAGCCGTGCACGGCTCCCATTACTTCTTACTGCTCATTTTTATCAAATCATCCGCCGAATTGATGACTGAGTACTGAGTAGGTCGTTTAAAGGGTAGCTCAATGCTATTCTGCGTCCGTGTGCTCTTCTGATTGTTAGCCTGAAAATAAGTCTAACTGGAGATGACTTTAACTTTATGGAAGCCTGTACGTCTTTCACATAAGTATCTCAAACTGTTCATTTAGAGTTGCCCCTAAGGGAATAGAAGGCAGTGTCGACATACCGGTATCGAACCGCAACTTCCAAAATCTGAATGCTCCTCAATCAAGAGGGTCATCTTTTCACCATCGCCGTTTCGCATAAAAAAATAAGACTCGGCGAATATAGGCCTACTGCTCATGCCAGATAGGTTGGAAAAAATAAGAGTATTTTTATTTTCGGAACTAAGAAATAAAAGCAGATACTACAGCAATATTAACATCCTGAAATAAAACGATAAAGTTCCTCGATCTGTTGTAATCTAATGCATAAGCTTATTAGTTTCACTCATAGCTGTAGTGAACGCTAATGGCGGCAGATAAAAAAGCATTCGACAGCTTTCTAAGACGCGACTGATTCTCCATGGCGAAGTTATGAAACAAATTCACGACATCAACGCTATTACTCTGGTTAACGTGCAATTTGTTTCTACAGTGAAATCGAATATACTCGAGAAACTCAATAGCACAAAGTTGAAAAACAAGCTCACTGCCAGGTAATCCTTGGCGCGTCGCACGTTTCTCAGGCTGCTTCATGGCAGTCACACAGAGAGACAAAAAGCCAAAAATAACCTGGATTCCCGCATCGTATATTGCAATATATTGGTGACTCATGAAGACGCAAAGTACTTCATTTAAAAAGACATGTTCAAGCCTGTTCATGATACGTACGTTGTCCAATGCTTTGACAGATGCAAGCGCTTCATCACATATCTTCAATGCCTGTTGATAATTCCGCAAACCAGTATAACAGAAATTCGCATAATATGCGGCGCTTATAACGTATGACGGATTGTGGTGATTTTTATCGATTGTTGATATCATGGTTTGACACAGAGCTTCCAAGGCTTCTTTTGCCATATTGTCCTCATCTGCTCGACGATAGCAACACATTCGCTGCCTCTGCTCATCGGGTGTTCCGTTCAAAAACTTGTCCACTGTGCGAGCAAGAGAGTCCAACGACGAAATATAAACATCTGAGTAACTGTTTGTCTCTTTCCTGCTACAGCTCATCTGAAAAAAGCTCAACGCATCGTTTTCGTAGTGTTTTCCTCTTTCGCTGATCTCTCCATCATTTGTAAACAGATCGGACATCAGAAGCCAATGCAATTGTACTGCTCTGAATAAGTGTTTCACTTCATGTCTCAGCAAAGGACTTGACGATAATTTTTCCACAACGCATCTTCCGTGGTCATGATTCAATGCATTAATTAGAAATTTCCTATTTATTGAGAGCTGAAGTAGCAATAACACCTTATCACTAATAAGAACATGAAACACTTTGCCACGATAAACCTTTGGTTGCAAATTAATAACTTTTGAAACGACATTGCGAGCGCCATGCAAGAGCAAAACTTCGCTGCTGACATCAACTTCGCTCTGCATATAGTCAAGCATGTTGTTCCCTCGTATGAAAAAGTTTGGACAATTTTTGTCAATTAGCCATTGAATCATCTGCAACAGTAACTCCTCAATGGCTGCCTCAATTCGATTTTCACTCCAAAAATCAGAGGGTTTTTCTTCACAAGCCCACAACATCAGAGTTTTGAAGTGGTATGTGCATAGGAATGTTTTCGTCTCTCCTCCACGCTTTGCGATCACATCGGATTTAAGAATTCGAAGAATGTGATAGATATAAGTTTGAATTTCAGTCCAACTATTGAGCAATATTAACTCTGCCTTGGAAAAAGATAACCTCCAACTAGATTCATCGTTAAGATGTCTTTGGTGTGACTTTGGAACAAGATGACATCCACCTGCGACAATTTTTTCTATCATGTCTCTGGTTGGCCAACCACGATATCGTTTGCGAGTTCTCCACTCATCCGCTTCTGACGGCCAATGAGGACAAAAAACGGAGTAAACGTTGTCAGTCGTTAATTCTGTAAATGCCATTAAATTCGGTTTACGCTTCCGTGCAGCGCTGTACAGGTAACGGATTTGGTTTTGCGTCATTATAGGGCTTTTGACTGCTGGTCCGTGAAGAGATTGGCGACTCCTTCCAACATATTCAGTCTTTTCTTCTCGACGCCGAAGCAACCGAGCAAATCCCAAATGGCAACCTTTAGTTTCAAGTGTAAGTATTTCCCCGTGAAATGATTTAGAAATGACTGCGGTCTCTTCTGCAGCAATCAAATTGCGGTTGAAGAGCAACTGGTCAAGATCGGTTAAATTCAACATCGCATATTCAAACGGTTGTTCACAGAAACTACCGCTGAATAAGATGGCCATGTGGCAATGTCGGGGTAGAATATGTTTGCAAAATTGTTCAATATTTTCATCTGGGTCTGCAGCCGATGCATCCATTTTTTCAGATCATTGAGTTCAGTTTCTGTTGTGCTTTTGCGCATACAATATACGCTTACATTAGATTTGAGTCAGAAGTTCTCGCTTTGTCAGCATACGGCAATATCTTCAGTTATTCTACTTCTTTGTCGTAAAAATACACGAACCAGCTCGTAGTGGGCTATATGAACATTGATTTCTTCTTGAACTTTTCGATGGATGGAGTGAACTTAGTGTAAGGACTATTGCTAAACATTACATCTAAATATCATGCAATGTAAGAAGGCAGAAGCCTATATCCCGATTTTGGACTATTAGGTCTATTTCTTTTTCAAAGCTTCATCTGAAAGGCTTAATAATTAGGAATTTATCGCAACGCCTCAATTTGTGATTAAAAGTTTTATGTCGTTTTAAAACTCTTAGAGTGAGGTCGTGTCATCTAGCGTGCGTGAAGTCCAGTGGAACAGCAGAAAAACTTCACATTATTCAGACTCAGATTCTTCTGATCAATGAACCATATTGGGGCTCCCGTTGCTCTGACATATTGCGCAAACGACGTCAAGCTAAAAGAAACAATAAAAGTATCTAATTGTGGCACAGAAGAAATCAAAGCACACAGTCATGACGTAGGTTGTTGCACAACTTAGCCTAACTTTAATTTGATGTCTTAAAAGTCATCCTCTATCAATGTAGTTGCGCGATGGGCGCCGCTATTGGCTGCCATATTTGTCTTATTATTTGTTTTTGTATTTTTACTTGTCGCGTTTTATATGCACGTAAACCAGGGTGCGGTTTGGCAGTTGGTACAATAAACAATATACTTTCTTACTTACTCACCTACATACTAACTTAGTTGCCCTCATAAACTTATAGGTTTTTAGATTAAGAGTTAACCAATAACATTTCTTCTAACTTTATTTCGCTAATTTCAAGAGAGAAGTGAGAGTGATTAACCTGCGTAGCATTTCTAGACGACGTCACAGCTGAAAGGTCATACTTTCCAAAGATAAAATTGTAATGATAACAAGTACCTGCAATTTTAAACAATTCATGAACTGCTAGTTCGATTTAAGAAATCTGATGTGTGGGAGAACTTTGTAAAATTTTGCCGATGATGACTTCGTATTTATTAATGTTGCAGCATTCTCGTTGAAAAAATTATCATTTCCGAAAATGCGGGGCCCCAAAGCTGCGGGCCCGGGTGCTGCAGCACCCTTAGCACCTACCTTAATGCGGGCCTAGACGTCATACATCTGGACACACAAATAGAAAGGGACAAACTTGAGCCTTATAGTGTAGAGATAATATATTATGCATGTTTAGACATAGGCCCCTATAGCATATTAGAGTGTGTGTTCGTGTGTCTCTGCCTGCTGCACGTAAGCCTATAAAGAAACCGTCAAGAGGTCCATGCAGGTTCATTAAGAAACTTTCTTATTTAGCCAATTCCTTATTTGAACGCGAAAAATATCTTTCAATGTGAAACTGCGTACAAACACTGAGCGAGGCACAAGAAATTTTAATAGACAACCTTAAAAGACTTGTCACGCCTCGTTCGTAAAACTATTACAAATGTCAGCATGATAGGGGACCCAAAAAAGCACCTCGACGTGAGTGGAAACTAACGAACAGATATGTATTTTTTATTGTTAGTTAGATATATCGGAATGAAAAATTAATAGACTGGATTGGACCAGAATCTTTAATATATTTCTCAAAGTTTGTCCTTCCGTTTGTATGTCCGGATGTCCGGATGTATTTTGACACTTCGTCCCAGAAAACAAAAATTTAACGGGTGGCGTACCGGTGGAGGTCAGAGTTAGTGGTGGCGTGTTGTGGAGGGGGGGGGGGGTAGGGTGGGGTGGTGGTGGAAGGTGGGGTGGTAGGAAGGAAAGAAATTTGGGGGAATATTTTTCCACGAAAACCAACATTTCACGGGTGGCCTACCGGCGGAGATCAAAGTTAGTGGTGGCGTGTTGTGGAGGAGGGGGTAGGGTGGGGGGTGTTGTGGTGGAAGGTGGGGCAGTGGGGAGGGGAGAAATTTGTGGGGAAATTTTGTCCTCCGAAAACCAAACTTTCACGGGTGGCGTACCGATGGAGGTCAGTTAGTGGTGGCGTGTTGTGGAGGAGGATGGGGTAGGAGGGTAGGGGAAATTTGGGGCGGAAATTTTTTCCGAAAACCAAAATTTCACGGGTGGCGTACCGGTGGAGGTCGGAGTTAGTCCTGGCGTGTTGGGGAGAGGGTGGGGAGGTGTGAGAGAAAATTTGGGAGGAAATTATTTTCTCCGAAAAACAAAATTTCACGGGTGGGGTAGCGGTGAAGGTCGGAGTTAGTGGTGGCGTGTTGTAGAGGGGGATATTGGGGGTGGGGAATTTTTCACCGAAAACCAAAATTTCACGGGTGGCGTACCGGTGGAGGTCGGAGTTAGTGGCGGCGTGTTGTGGAGGGGGTGAGGGAAGGGTGGGAGGAAATTTGGGAGGAGAAATTTGTCCCCTCCCAAAAATTTCACGGGTGGCGTACCGGTGAAGGTCGGAGTTAGTGGTGGCGTGTTGTTGGTGGGGGGCCAGAGGGGGCTGGGGTTTTTTTGGGGGGGGAATTTTCCCGAAAACTAAAATTTCAGGGTGGCGTGCCGGTGGAGGTCTGAGTTAGTGGTGGCGTGTTGTGGTGAGGGAGGTGGGGAAAGGAGGTGGGGAAAATTTGTGGAGAATTTTTTCCACGAAAACCAAAATTTCACGGGTGGCGTACCGGTGGAGGTCGGAGTTGGTGGTGGCGTGTTGTGGGATGAGGGGCAGGGTGGAGGTGGCTTTTGGGAGGTCGGAGTTAGTTTTTGGCGTGTTGTGGGGGGTGGGGAAGAGGTAGGGGAATTTGGGAGGGATTTTTTCCCCCCGAAAACTCAAATTTCTCGGATGGCGTACTGGTGTATGACGGAGTGTGGTGGTGGGTGTGGTGCGGTGGGGTTGTGGCCGGAGCGGGTCGAATCCTTAATTGCCCGGGCAACGCCGGGTACTCCAGCTAGTATTTATATAATTTTCATCTGTAAGTCATAAATTGTAGACATAATTTTATTCCAGTATAGGCACACCTAGGAAGCATTGCGTTATGATTATCTTGGGACCTAACTACCTGAACCAATTAAAGGAGAAAAGATGGCATATATGAGGTACATTATTTAATAAACTATTAACAATAGGCAGTAAATGTTCTTTATAAAGATATTGACCATGAAAAAATCAAGGCTATTGTAGTTAATTAACTAACGAAGGTAATACTTATCAAGAACTTAATATAAATTGTAGGTTTGAGAAATTGTCAGTGATAACTTAAATATTTAATTTTAAATCTGAATGATAAAATTATGCTTAAGTTCCACCAAAATAGGCTACGTATAGACTCACCCCGGAAAGACGACCAACCAATAATTATAACCAATGCAATCTGATAAGCAGAACAAGTTCCTCCACCGAACAAACCGACCTGACTAATGATACTTTAGTCTTTATTAGTCTTTTCATATAGCAGTTATAGCGTATGAAGCAAACTCGCCACCATAATCTTTTAAAAAGCAATCATTTCGTCAGCTTCAGATGATCAATTATTTTTATTACACGCGATTGAGGCGAATGGTTAATTTGTATGCGCTCACCTTAAAACTGTCATCATTATTGTATGATGCGGTTAACCAGCATCTAACATCAACGAATGACCCTAGCAATGCAGCAAACAAACAAGATAAAATTAATAAATAGACATTTTTATCACTGTAAGCTTGCACACAGCGCACTTTATAATCAGTGAAAACCAGCGTTTGGCGGTCGTTTAACCGTTTAGGCGCTAGACTTTGACAAGTGGAAAGTTTTTATTCTTGTCATCTCTCTTTTTTCTATTGTTGGAAATCAGGGTCATGGGGTTTAATTAGAATGACCGTCCCCGTGTCCGGCTGGGTATCTGTGTCTGCCCGAGATAGGCATAGCCCATGTCTACCTCTAGCCTATTTCTACCTAGCCCATTTCTACCTAGCCCATTTCTACCTAGCCTGTTTCTACCTAGCCCGTTTCTACCTAGCCCATTTCTACCTAGCCTATTTCTACCTAGCCTATTTCTACCTAGCCCGTTTCTACCTAGCCCATGTCTACCTGAAAGGGGCGTGGCCTCGTGACACATAAGTACGTGTGCGCGCAGGCCGCCGTCAGTCTTCGAGTCAGCCGCCGTCAGTCTTCGAGTCAGCCGCCGTCAGTCTTCGAGAGTCGTCAATGAACACAGAGTCATCGAACGTCAGTCTTCGAGGAACACAGTGGTCGGAAGAAACAGTCAGTGAATCGCCGTGACACAGTGGAAAGACGAGTCGGTCGAGCGTTGCGGGATCGAATCGCGGTGCAGTCAGCAGGAAATCGTCTGAGGGAAAACGCTTTGGAGAGCAGGACGACGATTTGACGACGCTGCCGAAATTCAGCGCCTGCCGACGACGAAAGGCTTGGAGGCCTTTGCGGTGCAACACTGTCGACTCGGGTTCGATTCTTGACCCGCGGTCGTGCTCTTCTGCAACCCGACGCCTACGGACGACCGAAGGATCGGTGATCGTCGCTGTGCCACGACGGGCAGGATTCAACGCCGGATCTGCCAACGCTTCCGACCGGGTGAGCGCAGTGGTTCAGCTTCCGACGCCGACGACACTGAGTCGGGTTCGAAACCCGACCCGCTTCACGGACTCTCTGCGTGCGCTGGCGAGGCAGCGGTGAACTACACGCCAACGACTGCTGATTCGACTCCGGACCTGCCGACGCTGCCGACTGGTGAGGACGGAAGGTTTGGCGACCTTCTGCATCTGACGACGATCGGGTTCGAAACCCGACCCGCTTCACGGACTCTCTGCGTGCGCTGGCGAGGCAGCGGTGATCTACACGCCAACGACTGCTGATTCGACTCCGGACCTGCCGACGCTGCCGACTGGTGAGGACGGAAGGTTTGGCGACCTTCCGCATCTGACGACGATCGGGTTCGAAACCCGACCCGCTTCACGGACTCTCTGCGTGCGCTGGCGAGGCAGTGGTGATCTACAGGAAGACGACTCGGCGTCCTACAGTGACAATTGCGGTGAACAGTAGTGCAGTGGTTTGAGACGGTAGTGCTCCGAACATTGCTCCGAACATTGCTCCGAACATTGCTGGCGCTATAGAAGTCGAACGAGAACTGCAGTACGAGTTTCTTCTTTGACGTCGTGAATAAATGAGTTTCAAGCCTGACGGGCTAGTCGTCAATCTTCAGTTGACGCCGGACTGCACAGACGGACGATTCCGACAGGACTAGGGTTTGGGGTTCGGTCCCTGGTGTTAATTGCCCAAACCTAGTTCCGCTACAATATTATATTCGATATCATCATTTAATTTTATCCTCTACTTCTTCGTTCTGGCGGTGGATAGCTTTACCCTCCCGGTGAAGGTGTCTGGATTAAACCACTGATAAGTATATTGCTATTACGCAACCTTGGCAATTATTTCCCTATCGCGCAAATTGCAGGCGATTAGTTTTTATTCCAATAACAAATTTCTTTTGGTAAGAAATCTTTGACAAGGAGAAGTTGTTTAAAAAAACAATCAAACATGAATGCTCTTCAGATTGAATTAGGTTAAAAAATAATCGGTATCCAATAATATCATCTGTTGATGCACATCAACACAAATTATTATAGTTTATAGACAATTAATGAACGAATTGAGTTGGGTAATTTTTAGTATTTTGTGTCAAAATTTAGAGAATGCTAGGCCAGTGGCGTAATCATGAATTTATGATGGGGGGAGGCGTTTATGGCCGGATGCTTGTTTTTCTTATATAGGTGAAAAAATAACTCTTTAAAGACTTTTTCCTAAGCCAATTGGGGGTTTAACCTCCAAACTCCCTTGTCTACGCCACTGGGCTAGGCCCACACTGAAAATAAATGGATATACTTAAGCTGCGGTGTGTTTTTGCCCCGTACGTATTTCTTCATCATAAGTGATCTTTGCGCCTCCTGGGATCTAGTTCTGAACATTTAACCGTAGCCTATATCTTAGGCATCAATAAAGCATCACGCTGTTAGCTTGGGGCATCAGATTTGCCGTTATCGCCATCTAGCTAATGTAAATGCATTTTCAGCATGATTATTTTAGAAGCTTCAAACAAAAGTGTTGGGCAGATGAGCAACTTACTTCACTGACTGTTAAAGTTTATAACCCGTCATTCTCACTGTGCCATGCAGGATTAATTGACAATAAAAGAATGTTGATATGTTGATCGACTGAAGAAAGTCGTGTCGGCAGTATTTGGACAACATATAATTAGGCGTAAATCTTTCTGTCAAGATGCCATGATTCCACTATAAGACGCCAATGTAACGGCATGGCTGTGTTACTGCGCCATATAAATTGTCTTAATAATAATAATAATAATAATAATAATAATAATAATAATAATAATAATAAT
>OX457043.1:10163905-10178905 GCA_949752735.1 Lumbricus terrestris | reverse complement strand
GTTTGTACGTACGTCCGTTCATCAGTACGCCAGCCTACGCGTCCTTCTGTGTGTCGACTTAACAGTAATTTCGGAACTCATAATAATAATATTGAAATCACCAAATCACGATAAAGTCTTCAAAGCATGTCGACTTAATAGTGATTTTGGAATTCATAATAATTGAAACCACCAGATCACGATAAAGTCTTCATAGTGTGTCGACTTAACAGTAATTTCGGAACTCATTATAATAATATTGAAATCACCAAATCACGATAAAGTCTTCAAAGCATGTCGACTTAATAGTGATTTTGGAATTCATAATAATTGAAACCACCAGATCACGATAAAGTCTTCAAAGCATGTCGACTTAAGAGTGATTTCAGACACAGTTGCCTTGATTCTGCTTGAACTTCATTGAACAGTTGAATGGCGCGAGATTACTTTTAAGGCTGTATGTTCGTGTCTATGTCTGTCCTTCCCGTTGTCTGTCTTTCTGTCCGTCCTTCGCTTTTTGTGGCCATCTTATCATCTGCATGTTAGTTCTTGTATCTGTCTATGCATCCATGAGATTCTAAGTATGCGTGTGTCTGTTTGACTGTCTGCCTGGATGGCTGAGTGTCCGTCTGTATGTCTGTCGGTCTGAAAACCTTCATTAGGCGCCTAAATCTTCCATCTTATTCTGTCCATGTGTCCACCTATTACACACCACCCTTAAGGAAGGCTCCTAAATCGGATAAACAAGTATGTTCTCAGTTAATGAGCGTTTTTTGTTTATATTATTATTAATATTCGAAAGACTCTCGTCGTCGTGTAGCATCCATGCAAGGTGCCGACGACCGTACAAAATTATATGCAATGCAGTTAAAAACAAAGAATTCATTTGAGCACGATGCAGTTAAAAACAAAGAATTCACTGAGTAGGCCTGCAATGCTAAAAACAATGAACACCAATTAAAGGCGTCAAAATAATGGTCTTCAATGTTACTAATCTTTGTTATTTAACAGCATAATAATTATATTTCCGCTAATAATTTATATGATTTTTGTATTGTGATAAGATGGTCTTTAAGGCAAATAATAAAAAATTCCAGCCATTATGAAATACACAGAATAAAGAAATTTAAATGTAAAAGGTGAACTATTAATTAACCTGCCATCTGAATCTAGTTTTTAAACTATAAGCTTAGTACGGCATCGGCCTAAAGTTAACAACATTTGTACTTATGAAGTGAGATTTTATAAGAAATTTCTATGTAAAATCTCTGTCATTGAATGCAATCACCAATCATAATAGATATACATTGTACAAACAGAATTTGAAAATCGCCGTTCCTTGTCATATAGGTCCATTACAGACATGACTGTGTCAGTCCTGTAATGCAACCTGATATACTTAATCTATAACTTTCCATTTCTAATACAGCATATTGTTGCTTATTATTGCAATGTTGACATGAGATTCTTATTCAAGTTATAAATGTTTACATTATAATAGTGAAAGCTAGGTATAAGGAAAGAATATTAACATTAGTAGGCCTATAGGCTAATACATTCAAACGCTTAAAACGAAAATAGTCAAAAACTTATAACACATTGATAGTGTTGGTAACATATAATAGTCAGACAACCTTAAAAGTCCACGCAAGGTCTTAGTTCATCCTAAGCTTCATTGCATAGGATTGACAAGAGAAAAACAATAAGGCCGTATACGCTTGTCCTTCTCCACATTTCTATAGGACCTGTTATGTCTGTCTCTTTGACCGTCTGTTTGTCCAGACCATTCGTCCGGTGCAGCATAATCATTTTTCATCAATCCGTCTTCTTATTTGCACAAATCCTTTTCATCAATAATCTACGCAAAAAATAGCTTCTGTCAAAGCAGCAACTTTTTTATCACTTCATCTTTTAATTAAAGAATTAGTGTCCATCCATCTAGTTCCAATTTTCATCGGCAAATCTTTTCATCGATTCAATTTAAATTTAAGTAGAAATTACCTCATCAATCCGGCATTTATATTGCAAAAATTCTTTTCACCAATCCAAGCGATTAGGGGCCGTCCATAAAGTACGTCACGCTATTTTTGACCATTTTTGACCACCCCTCCCCCTGTCACAAACTGTCACACATCTCGGACCCCCCCCCCCTAAAGTACGTCACACTTTCGAACAATTTTTTTTAATACATAACCATTTACCTAACCCTCTAAACCATAGGATACTATCCCTAATCCCTCTGATAGTGATGTGTGTCCCTAAACGCACTTGATAGTGACGGTAAATCAACTTTTATCCCGCCAGGCCGGGTTTTAGACACGCCTGGCCGGGCCGGGTCGGATTTTAGGTACTAAGAACAAAAAATATAGAAGAATTTAAAAAATAAATGTGTGACGTCACACATGTCCTGACCCACTCCCCCTACCACAATCTGTCACACTTTCCTACACCCCCTCCCCCCCTGGAGCGTGACATACTTTATGGACGGCCCCTTAGCGACCAACACTAAAACCCATGCGATGGCGATAAATTTAAAATGCTAAAGCGATAGATTGCCTAAAACCTGTAGCTCAACATAGGGCCTACTGTTTTAGAGCCCGAATGGCTAATAACAACCTTAGGGGCATAGCTGCCAAATAAAAGGTTTAATTTCCACCTTCAACTAAATCAATTTGACTTAGTTTCCTGCAGTGCAATGGACTTCAAGTAGGCCTAATAAACTTTTTGAAATGGCATCATTAAACATCGTCTTCTCTGCGGACCGATTTTGCTTGTCACTTGCAGCCTAAGTTATAAAGCAATGATGATAAACCAATAGCTATCCAGACTGATTTTAAAAATCCTTCTTTAAAAAATGAAATGTTAACATGCACATTTGAAAACATAAGACTTCTTGACAAAGTCAAGCTGCAAAACTCGAAAGTCAATAAAGTGTTGGCAGCCGATTGACTCATTGCAGCACTTTCTGCATTCTTCTATCAACTCGGCGCATTTAGTTGAACTTGTCATTGATAATTTTTGTGCGAATAGACTGCCAAGGCTGAGTGTATTGTGGATGAAGTTGCTTAAATTTCTCAATGACCATTTTTCCTGAAATAGAAAGCATACTGAAACATTTTGAATATTGATAATATGAAAAACAATTGTATACTTGAAACTGTAGCTTAAATAGGAATTGACATTAGGCTACATATCTAATTCTAACAAGCACCTAATCTCCTAACATACAGGGTGCGGCAAAAAAGTAATCCCCTACGGTTTTCAGCCCATATCTTGGCCAAACATACGAATTTTTAAATGAAGCTTTACAGTCTTAAAGACAATTCATATTTACGTACAATGGTCAAATTACAAAAAAATCTAATAGAACAAAAGTTATATCACTTTTAGTGAGGCCACCCACCGTTTTTTGACGATTCAAAAACGAAACGTAATGTTTTTGTTTTTCGCTAAGATCATGGCCAGAAGTAGGAATTTCAAAATGAATCTCCACAGGCTTAAGGACAATTCATAATTACACATGATGGCCAGATTTCATCAAAATATTGCAAACACAACAAAAGTTACACCACTTTTAGTGAGGCCACCCACCGTTTTTGACGATTAAAAAACGTTACGCAACAAAAAGTAACAAAAACGTGATTTTATCAAGTCATATCTCAAATAACTGTTTGGAACTGAACTTGATAGTGATTCACAACTTGTGTTCAATGTGCCCACCACCAGTGCCAAAGCTTCTTTTGAGTCTGTTTTCAAAGTTCTTGATGGACCTGTTGATTAATCTGACGGATTTCTTATTTGCTAATTTGATTGTCATCTTGCTAAGTGACTTCTCGGTGACGTGCAGCTACGCTCGTACGCTGTTCCTTTTTTAAATAGAAATAATAATGATCATCTATCAATATCAAGGCTATCTGATACCAATTATTTGAGGTGAGACTAAATAAAATCGTGTCTTTGTTACTTTTGCTGCGTTACGTCTACGAATCGTCAAAAAACGGCATGGGACCTCCTTAAAAGTCCCATAACTTTTATTCTTTTTGAAATATTTTGCTGAAATCTGGCCATCATGTGCAGATATGAATTGTCTTTAAGACCGTAAATTTTCATGTCAAAATTCTTACTTCCAGCCAAGATATTGGTCCGAATAATTAAATTGGTTTTTGTTACTTTTTGTTGCGTCGCGTTTTTGAATCGTCAAAAAACGGTGGATAGCCTCACTAAAAGTAATATACCTTTTGTTCTATTTGAAATATTTTGTTTGTAATTTGACCATTGTACGTAAATATGAATTGCCTTTAAGACTGTAAGGTTTCATTTAAAACTTCGTATGTTTGGCCAAGATATGGGCTGAGAACCGTAGGGGATTACTTTTTGCCGCACCCTGTATGGACATATCATTTCCCTTTCCAAAAATTGTTATTTATTCCAATTTGGCAATGGCCAGCGCAAAATTCCACTGCATGCTATCATGATACTCATGATTCAGAGGAAGTAGGCTATATAGCCAGCTTCTACACTAAGATTAAAAAGGTATACAGAGGTATAAATTATATGCTCAAGGATGGACATGAATGGTTGCACATGAGAAATATTCTGACAGCAATAACGTGTTTCATCAACAACCCGTACAGATTCTGTTGGTGGTTGGTTTTAATTCTTTACGAGAACAATAATTAGACTTGAGTAAAGCAACACTGCGCGATACAAAATGATCATTAGCGACTTCCTCTTCCTTCATCCAGGCCAATTACCCGGCAGACTGGTCCGCACCAAGGCACAGATTTCTATTGCTGTTGTCGCTGATATATTCGGCATTTCAAAACACATACTGGAATGTCTTGAAGCGATCAATGGCAGTTTAAATTTATATTGAGTTACTTATGCTCTCGGACATCGCGCAATTTGACACATTCTATAGTTTGAAGTATCAAACTCAGATTTTACAGGTCACCTGCATAGAACTGAGTAATGGTAGTCTAACTCCTGCAAAAACTCTGTCACACACTTTCTCATGATCTCTTCTCATGGCGTGCAGACATTTGAACGGTGGCCATTTGAACGGACGACACTTGACCGGCGACACTTTAACGGGCGATATTAGAACGGACCGACAATAGAACAGGTGACACTTAACCGGAACGCCATATTACCGGACCGACTTATGAACAATTTACAAGGAGCGGAGGTGTAGGCCTATACACTATACACGTTTATATAGGCCTAGTTTGAGCTTTGACTTAATGTTGGATGCGACGTTTGGTGAAACTCAATATTAGAGAAAGTTATAAAGTTTTACTGTTACTTTTACGTGTGAGACAAAGTTTTGTTTTTAAGTGTGAGACAGCGTTATTCCTTCATTCATTCATTCGTCCATTATTCATTCATTCATTATATGAATTTATATAGCGCCCTTCAAGAAACTACCCAGACGCGCTCCCAGGCAAGCCACGGCGAAAGAAAAGAGACTTGAGAGAATGAAGGTGTGAACGGAGTTCATTCCAGATTGAAGGCCGTATACAACCGAGAAAGCTCGGCGTTGTCTGGCAGCTAGGTGAGCCCATGGAACTTAGAGTTGCCCCTTCATAGCAGAGTGAATGGCCTGATGTGTGCTTCGGGTGCTAGGACAAAATGTGCCCGGACAAAATGTCCCGGACAAAATGTCCCGGACAAAATGTCTCTGGACAAAAAGTCCCCGGATAAAAAGTCCCCGGACAAAAATTCCCCGCATAAAATGTCCCCGGACAAAAAGTCCCCGGATAAAAAGTCCCCGGACAAAAAGTCCCCGGATAAAATGTCCCTGGACAAAAAGTCCCCGGATAAAAAGTCCCCGGACAAAATGTGCCCGGACAAAATGTCCCTGACAGAAAGTCGCAGGGTGAAAGTGGTGTCCCTATAGTATACGTCGCATAAGGTCTTTGTTTATTGTATACACGCATCGTTTCATATGAATTTCAGTTATTAACGAATACTAAGTGATCGTTTACTTCAAAGCATTCGTTTTCAAACTTAACGTGCCATATGTACAGTTGTCCGTGCCATGGGGAAATATCCTAGTCAAAATGGGGGAGGGCGTCCGGGGAAAATTGTCGGGGAATAAGTCCGGAGGAATATGTCCAGGGGAAATGTCCGTTCACCATCACCTAAGCTACGCATCGCCGGCCTGTTGGGATTTTGTGCGGCTGTAGTATCACGCTAGACTGCGTCCGTGTGGGTTACTAAGCCTACGTCCAAGATGGACCGTCTTGTCTGACAATGCCCTCACCTGAAGACAGCCCAACATTTGAAACAGCTGTGTAGAATGGCAGATGGAAACCTCTTAACTTCTATTTTAGAGGACCAGGGCCGTGTTCTGAAACCGCTCCTCTCAAGATCTTCTGCAAGACACCTCTAGGTTAGAACCCTATTTACTGCGTCCCAGGTCGCGCCACTGAATGGTCCAACTGCAATGGGCGGACAATTTCATGAGGAAAACGTCCTACTGCCAATTGAAGATATCTGAATCCACCATCTCAGAGGAAATGCTTGGTGGTCTTGCCCTTGTGAACAAAATCGAATGCATTGTTTCTGTTCATCGCTTTATAATAGCAGATAGGCCTGCTAGGGCCTTTCAGAAGCGCTGCCAGTGCATGCAATACCTAGAGAATAGGCAGGTTTTAAGACGAGAGAAAGATGACGAAAGACTACGAGAGAGGATGACAGAGCGAAGTGATGGAGGGTCCATTCCATTGGGAGGGACCTACGCATGCAGGCAAATGATAAGGATTGTGCCATGGCGGTCCTGACGCGGAGAACAAAGACGTCGAACCAATCAGAGACCTAAGAGGACGCAACGAAGTGGCAAAAATGGGGTGAGTACTGGATCGCAAAGATACTTCGAAGCAAGACTCAATTAGAGTTTGACGTTCAGGGGTTGTTGTCTCCAGAAATGGCATTTCCAGCCCCTCGCCATGACTGTGCAGAATCGTATTTTGTTCGTCTTGGGCCCAGTCCATGGTCGGGATAGTGACGCTATGGCCCTCCGAAGTCCGAACCCTTCGGTCGGTCGGGCCTCAAGTTGAAGGGGTCTCCAAATTAATTTTAGCTGCTCATTATACCTATTGTGTCTGTTTATTTCTTAAACTCATGTATTTACAACTTACAAATTGAAGGACTCAAATCGGAGTCGGATCGCGTGCCTAAAAAGTCAGGTAGGCATACAGCTTCAGCAAACCTAATACAAATATTATTGATTTTGCGCATAAGTAACGCCACTTAAACTGACTCAGGTTAGTTCATAGAGTTTCTAAGCCTACTTTCTTAAGCACAGCGTTTATAAATTGTAATTCCTAATAGGGTGGGCCCATAATAAGACATGCGTGGGGCATTCGAAACAATACCTCGGTAGGCACAGATGTCATTAAGACGCGCCTGGCCTCAAGTTTGTAGGGGGCCTCCACATTTATAAGTGTAGGCCTACTCCGAAACGCAACTGTAGAAATATAATAATTTTCTTATGTTAACCCCGTCATCACTTATGTAAATGTAGGTTAGGCCTAATTTTGTTGCTCAGCAGATATGCCACATTACATGCAAAAGGATGTAGCCTAACAAATGGACTGCAAAAGTATATTAGTGTATTCATTCATTCATTTCAGAGATTTATATAGAGCCTCTTCAAGCGTTTTTACTCAGAAGCGCTCCCGACCCAACCACGGCTAAAGAGAGCAGTCTTGCAACATTGTAGGCCTATGTGCAGTTAATGTCTAAGGGCCCCAAGCCTTTAAAGTGTCCAGGACCCTAAGGTTATCATGCCACTGCATAGTTACAGATAACGATAGAAAAAGAATTTTTCGACTGATCGATTGTCTCACCCAAAAAACTTATTATTAGGATAATTTATAAACTATAAAAATAATGAGCGATCCGGACACACACCTTCAAGGCTGCCTTTATGTAAGACAAACGCAGATACTATGAAAAATAGCGTAACCCCTTGGCAAATTTGTACATTTCTGACGCTAGAATCGGAATTCTTCTAAAATAGTGAACCAAATGCAGCTTGCAATTGGTTGATTTGCTAAATGACTCGTTTTCATGCGTTTAGAGAAGGTGGTTCTCTGACAGAAGGACTCTTTTTCTCAATGTAGGTGTGCCTACTGCCAGGCGCACATGCGCTTGGTTTAGGTAGTGTAGGGACATTACTTTTATCCTGGGACTTTTTGTCCGGGACATTTTGTCCGGGACATTTTGTCCGGGGACATTTTGTCCGAGGACATTTTGTCCGGGGAGTTTTTGTCCGGGGACATTTTATCCGGGGACATTTTGTCCGGGGACATTTTGTCCGGGACTTTTTGTCCGGGGACTTTTTGTCCGTGGACATTTTGTCCAGGGACATTTTGTCCAGGGACATTTTGTCCGGGACATTTTGTCCGGGGACATTTTGTCCGGGGACTTTTTGTCCGGGGACTTTTTGTCCGGGGACATTTTGTCCAGGGACATTTTGTCCGGGACATTTTGTCCGGGGACATTTTGTCCGTCCACGGTATCCGAGATTGGGCGACAGAGGTCACGTAGGTATAAAATGGAGCGCAACCAATGATACAGCGTGAAGTCAGAGCAGCAATTCGATAAGAGATACGTTGGGCTATAGGCAACCAGTGCAACACATCACGCATGTTATGACCACCCTGCCACAATTATGGCCATTTTTGACGGATCTCAAGAATGACATTCAATTGCAAGACTACTTTCATGCAAGGATCGAACAGGTTACACGTGCATGTCGCCAGCTACGGCAAAGGAGAAATTTTGATACATTTAAGCTCAGTTGCTCATTTTGTCACACAACTATACATTGAACTTGGTAGGCCAACAAGTCCAAGACAGTAAATGTTTGATTGCTTTAAATTTTACTAACTTTACCGATCAATTCTCCACCGGTCATCTGTCGCCCGTTCAACTGTCCGGCCGTTCAATAGTCTCAGCGGTCATTTATACACCGTTCTACTGTCGCCGTTCTACTGTCGCACGTTCTTTTGTCGTCCGTTCAAATGTCATGTAACCCTTCTCATACACAGCGCAATTCACGCGACGTTCGACAGCGCTATACAACATCGTTCAGTTGCTGTGATGCAATAGAGCAGTGCTTTTCAACGTTTTTGCCCCCACGGGCCGCAGAAGCAATAATTTTTAAGCCTCACCAGTAAACTCAAAAGCAACGGCTAGCATTTATTATAATTTTCGCCTATAGCTGGGGTACACGGCGTTGCCCGGGAAATTTAGGATTCGACCCGCTCCGGGCCACAACCATACTCCACCACACCACACCCATTCCACCACATTCCTACCTCCACCGGTACGCCACCCATGAAATTGGGTATTGGGGAAATTTCCACACCATCCCACCCTCAAATTTCTTGCTGTCCTGCGGCAGAACAACGGTCAAGGCAAAGGAATTTTATCAGGGCAAGCTGCTTGGCCGCCACAGTTTTACAAACTAACATAAATTTTCGCGGTTACGCCAGTTGCAGACCTTAGCTCAAACTCCATCCTTCCTATGTGAGCTTTTCACCCGGGCTTCTGTCTCTCTGGGCAGCCGTTCACTGCGCTCAGCTACCCGTTCAGGCCTCCTTGTTCTTTTTTCGTGCTCTGTGAGCATGCAACGAACAGGATCCTTGGTAGAGGGTCTCAGTATGGACAGCACTGCATTAGAAAGAGCAACAAACTAAGATGCATGACAGCACTGCATTTGAGATAGCAGAAAACTAAGATACAGCAACCTGAAACACATACCAGGATTTTTCTCTGCATTGAGCCAAGATTTGAAGTAATCTCGGGTAGTGTCAGTTTCTCCTTTAGACCATCGTAAATAAGCCCATCTCTTCCTTTTCCGCATTTTTCGACTGACATCTGATTCTTCTGAAGAAGGATCAGACTCCATATCACTTAGGAAATGTCTCGTCTAAAACGAAATTGAAAGAATATCCTGCAATAATTTGTACACTGCACAAAAAGATTACAAGAACGGTTATATTTAAACTGAATTTGCACTTTCATTCTGCAGTAAACGCCTGCAGCGGCAAAAACCGCTGTCATGGTGAACTCCCTTCAAGTAGAATAGTAGATTACAACGGCTGTAGCTGTAAAGCCGTAAAAGAGTTGAGAGCTTCAAGTCTCTGATCAAACTGTTCTGAGCTTAATTACAATTTCATTTGAAATAATTTATTCATCCAATTATCATCTTATAAAATGCAATACAATACAATTGATATCTGATATCACCTTCCTTACAAAGCTCAGAAGTGCACACACAACTAATAGAATGCATTTGCGAGAACATGAGGTAAAAACCATGAAAACACCAACGAAATGGAAAAATGTGAAAAAAACCCGGATTATTTGGTAAGGGGAATTGGTGACTTTTTTGAAGATTTCGGCCGGATGACTAAAAAAGTCGTTAGTATTTTTAGGAAGGAAAATTGGTGAAACTTCCCCGAAATCAAATCCTGGCCACGGCCTTGCGGGAGGCTCTTCGCTGCCCTCCTACTTAATCAAGGAAATGTGTTGAATCCACTCCCCCATCATTGAGGCCCCAGCCTTATTCCATGAAGCCAAGACTATATGACAGAATTGTCCATAATTATAGGGCGAACAACCTAATGAGGAAATCGTTTTTAACGAGAATGCTTAATTGTATTTAAATGTCATACCATATAAACCAAAAATCAGCATAAATTGTTGGTTTTTAAAAAACATAATATTTTAAAAATTATTTTAGATTTTGTACATAGCATTTGTGCTATTTTAAAACACTTGTAATTAGTTGGATATAGAAATGATGTAGGCTACGTTGTTTATTATACCATGTCTGTACACACAAATGAGGTTAGCAATTGGTCTATTAAAGAATATTCTCATTTTATCTTATCTTCGCCAGTGCCGGTGTCGCGTGACAGTTCGTGACACCGGCGTTGGCACCCCCCGAACCCCCCGGCCGGAGGGGGTCTCGAGTTTGAAGGGGGGCTCCCAAATTTAGCTGGTCAATATGCCTAGTTGGGACTGTACAGATTCGGCCTGGTGCATGCCTCAACTAATCATATGGCACTGCCATAGCAGACCTAAAGCAAATGTCATACTGATTTGGGCGTAAGCATAAAACCATTAGAGTTTTAAAGGGGCCCCCATATTTAGCTGGTCATTATGCCTATAATATGTAACTGTACAGATCCGGTCTGGTGCACGCCTCAATTAACCATATGGCACTGCCATAGCAGACCTAAAGCAAGTATCATACTGATTTTGGGCTTAAGTATAAAGCCATTCTAACAGTGGTGCAGTGGGGCGGGAACGCGGGGGAACGCCGTTCCCCCACTTTTTTCCAGGGAGGGAACGCGATCCCTCACTATTTTGCAGCATTTCTGCTGAATACTTGAATACAATATGTTACAAATAACAAATTCCTATGTATAAATTTACATAATTACATTTATTAATTTATTTTTTATTTTTTTACATTCAACAGTTTCAAAAATAGCAGCGCTCGCACTATGCAAAATTCTTGCAAAATTGCACTTTTTGCTACAGTTGCTACTTCAACTTCCAGGCGTTCCCCCACTTCGTTTTTTAGGACTACACCACTGCATTCTAACCAAATCGATCAGGCAATTTCGTCCACATTCTCAAACACAACTTTTGTAAATTTTAACTTATTCTAATTGCTAATTGGAGGCCTCAAAATAAAACCTGCGTAAGGTCCAAACATTAAAGCTTGTGTAGGCTCCCAGATGTCCTTGGTATGTGTCTGATCTCAAATTTGCAAGGGGCCTCAAATGTAGCTGGTAATTATACCTTTCATGACTGTTCATTCCTGAAACCACGCACCAAATTATGTTTTAACGCGAATCATACAAAATAATATTACGCAAACCAATAGAACATTGTCCTTCAACCAAAGAGGAGACTTGGGGGGGGGGGGTGGACAGAGGCATGGCCCCACAATTTGTGGTTGGGAGTTGGGACGGAATCCCTGTATCCTCAATATTTCAGAAATACTTCATAAGTATCATCCACTGCCCATCAATAATTTAATAGATCTAATCATTTTGTTAAGATAACAGCCTATAAATGCTACCATTACAGTTGGCAAATCAGACAAATTTAAACAATGGAGAGGGGACAGTCTGAAGTCCTAAACCACGACTATAACAGCATTGAAAAATGAGCAATTTTTGTAAAGCCGACAGCTTGAAATTCTACCATTACAGCATGGAAATGCGAAAAAAATTAACAATTGGGAGGGGACATTTATTGAAGTCTTTCAGCCCTTATATTATGAGAAATTTTGCTGAGGTGACAGCTCAAGGTATGGGGCCCCAAGTGGTTTTTTTGGGGGGGGGCCTCCGGTACCCTAGCGCCGGCACTGATCTTCGCTTATGTAGTTCGAAAATAAGTTGGTTCCAGAGGAGCTGCACATCACTGTGACACCATTTTACAAAATTGCTATCAATTGGTAAATTAAGAAATTGTTCACATCAATAATTGTTTATTATTTTAAGCAATAAAATGGAAAATTGCAAACATTAAAATGGCAAAGGTATCAATTACAAAAAATTTGTTCAGAAACTTCATGAGCAAGGTAGGACCATGCTGGGGAAACATCACGTAGATAGATAGATAGATAGATAGATAGATAGGTAGGTAGGTAGGTAGGTAGGTAGGTAGGTAGGTAGGTAGGTAGGTAGGTAGGTAGGTAGGCAGGCACGCAGGCAGGCAGGCAGGCAGGCAGGCTGGTTGGTACGTAGGTAGGTAGGCAGGCAGGCAGGCAGGCAGGCAGGCAGGCAGGCAGACAGGCAGGCAGGCAGACAGACAGACAGATAGGCAGTCAGGCAGGCAGGCAGGCTGGCAGGCAGGCAGGCTGGCTGGCAGGCAGGCAGGCATGCAGGCATGCAGGCAGGCAGGCAGGATGGATGGATGGATGGATGGATGGATGGGTGGGTGGGTTGGTGGATGGATGGATGGATGGATGGGTGGGTGGGTGGGTTGGTGGATGGATGGATGGATGGATGGATGGATGGATGGATGGATGGATGGATGGATGGATGGATAGATGGATACATCAACTCGTTTATTGAACCCAGCAAAATCTTTTTTACAGTTGAGTATAAATGCAATAGATCAAATGAAACAAAGAAACGATTAAAACATCAGATTTAAATGAGTTTAAGTGGGAGGTACAGGTCCCGTAATGGGCGCAGACTTGGGCGGAGAATTGAGGGGGACGAAAAGGCGGCTGAAGAGTTTGGGCTGACGAATGGCTGAGACGCCGACGAAAATTTTCCATCTTGTTGACGGCAAAAATTTCTGACGACCTTTTTTTAGTCATCCGTACGAAATGGGGAGAAAATTCTGATTTTCGCTGCCAAAAAAGTTAACTACGTTTTTTAGTCATACATGACGACTTGACTTACCAATTACAGATTATTGAGGAGGGGACAAATGCATGGGCCGCCCCCTACCATATCCATTGAGGAGGACCGGCTCCCATGTCCACCTCTAAGTCTCCGCCCATGGGCCCATTGAGCAAGTGAGTGACTTAGAGAGGATAGACATGCTGTCGGGAACTGGATCGGGTGATTATAGGTTATGTGTGTTAAGTGTATGGATTCGGATAAGTCCTTTGAATTGTGGTAAAGTGGGAGATTTTTTTTATGTCACTGGATAGTTTATTCTACACAAAGGGCCCTGGTAATGAATGGAAAATTTACGGGTCTTGGTTTTAGCATGCTGGTAGATGAAGACACGGTTACTTCTAGCTAATCTAGTAGTAATAGCTGATGAGACTGGAGTGAAGAATGACAGGAAAGCGGGTTCCACGACAATTGGTCTACAGACAATTCGTCTAGCGACAACTCGTCTACAGACAATTGGTCTAACGACAACCGGTCTACAGACGACTCATATTGATGAAATAGAAGCTGGATTTATGATAAAAAAGTGAAATGGCTTCATGGGCGCCCGCAGAAATGTTTGCAGGGTGCCAAATTTTTACGACAGTCACGGTTAAATTTTTCAGTAGCATGAGCTTGAAAAATGCAAAGCTGGAAATTAAGAATACGGGTATTTTTTCAAAGAGGTTTCTTATGCAAATTTCTCAGTTTCATTTTGTGTATAATTTTTAATAAGAATAGTTTTCTTATAAATTTGTTAAAAATCAAAAATATATGTTAAAAAGTAGCTTCCTAAAGGTGTGCTATGTAAGTCTATTGAATGAACGAATGAATAAATGAACGAAAAATAGGTGTCAGTTTTCAAGGGGCAAGTGCTCCTCTAGCTGCTTCTAAAGCGCCACTCGAAAGTCAATCGCAGGGCACCAGCTTTTTCATATGTGCTGCATAGAGTCAGAAGCCTAATCCAAAAAGCAGTCAGAAAGAGGTCCGAGTATCATGGTAGCAAGAGGGCCAGAGTAGGGTGAGTGATGGGTAAGTGGGACACTTAAGGGAATGACGTGCAGTCGAGGAGTCGATATATTAAAACAGACCAAACCAAATGCATACACAGACAGTTTAGACTGTGTCTGATTCCAGGAGCTACTAAAGTGGGACAAAATAGTTATTAAAGTGGTCCATAACTTGATTTTGCTTAGGAAGGCACGACAAATTATATTTTCTTCGGAAAACGGTAAAGTGGTCCACTATTGCTACTAAAGTGGTCCAAGACTGATAGGCTCTATGAGCATCAAAACTTAAGGGCCTATAGGCCTAGTTAGCATACAAAAAAGATAGTCAATGATAACTTAAGGCTAGAAGGTAAGTTGTTGCGCACAGAGAGCACACACAAAAATCATCATCATCTAAAATTCCATTTATCAGCAGATCGATGTCCCACTTTGACAACAGCTGTCGCTAAAGTGGGACACCTATACACCAGCAGACTTTGTAAATGCATGTTGGCATTTTATTGAGCACTCTTCCCATCGAAAACAATCAACGTAATCGTAATCTAGGATTTATATAGGCTTATATTTAACAGGCCTTTCAACAC
>OX457043.1:10151405-10158905 GCA_949752735.1 Lumbricus terrestris | reverse complement strand
CCAACAATTCACGTTTCTAAATAAATGTTAAGATGAATACGGCAAAAATTAAAAATGTTTTCTTAATGGTTTAAAAATTGGGAAGTCTGTATTTTTCGTCTGTCCATGGACAGACAGACAATCAGACAGACAGACACTCAGACAGACAGACACTCTGACAGTCTGTTACAGTAGGCCCTATGCCTTTAGCTATAACCTTTGCAAGTCTGCCTATTGGGCCTCCATTCCGTCATAAAGAAAATGGCTCGTATAACTTCGGTCTACTTTTAATCGGTCTACTTTTAAAAGTACGCTTGGCGATTGTTCTGATCAAATTTTCAAGCTTTTTACAGCGCGGGCTGTATGAATATTGGACTGGGGAAGATAACGATTAAACTCACATGTCCATCTGCATGCCCTATAGGCCATAAATTATGTCTGCACAATGCACTTGGGTCTGCTGTTGCTTCTGTATGATTCTGGAGTGAAGAGATTTAAGTTTTCAGCTGGCACAGACAGTCCACGGGCAGGCCGTTTGAACGCCTAGGCAAGCGAGGCACATGCCTAGAGCCCCGCGCAACAGAGGGCCCCGCGGCGACCCAACCATAGGCCTACCATATCGCATAACAACTTAGCAACATGTTATACGAAAATTTGACGTACCGTATGTTAAACTTACATTTATTTTACACTGCTTAGTACAAGGATTGTTATGCTAGCTGTGTCAACAGCATACTAGCCTATTGCCTATTATTCACAAATGTAGACAATTACACACACGCACATAGGCTATATATAGTAATATAATTATAATTACAATAAAAAAATATCTTTGTTCATCGAGTTCAGCAGCTCAGTTCTGCTGTTGCTGGGTTATTCTAATGAATAATAGCAGATATGAATATAAAAGTATATAAGCTCTTACTTTTCATCACTATCATCAGCTTATTCCTGTGTCAAAAATGGTCCTGAATTGCTGACCAAGATACACTTTCCGAAATCATATTTAATGGTACACAAATCAACCAAGGACTAATGAACTACCGGTTCCAAAATCGGGAAGCCACATGTAGTAGGTCTGATGATGTTGCTTTACTAGGTGTTCAGATAATACGACCAAAACATTTTGAAATTTGACAGTTTAAAATTCGAAGGATAGCACTGGAGAGAAGCAATTCAGTTGTACAAAAATAGTATAAATTGTACAAATATTAACAGTAAGTCATACTCATTTTAGCAGGATAGTGTCATATATTATAATAGTAAATAATTACTATAACCATGTAATAGTAAATAATATTAGAAATACGGTATACATGTAGTATATTATAACAGTTCATGTAATGCGATGATGTGAACAGCAACTAAAAACTTATCCTTTTGTCAAATATTTCGGGAGGGATGTCACCGAGAGGTGATAGGATCAATTGCCGAGATGATTGGGGGTTTCAACCCCCAGTCATTCCTAGAGCCAAACAGTAAAATTTGTCTTTTACACCCAGATTCCAAGTGGGTAATGGTCCAACCACCCAGTCATTTTTCCACAATTCTTGCACTGGTCATCTCTGTTTTAGTCAGGCAAAAATAGTGTTTATACAAATATATACAGTAATTTCTACTCATTGCAACATGATAGTATCATATATTATAGTAGTAAATAGTGTCATTATAGAATCATATCATAGTAATTAATATCGCGGTAATATTATTACACTTCATGTAAAACAATGATGAAAACAGTAACTAAAAACCAATATCATTTTGTCAAATTTTTCTGGGGGGGGGGTAAATGTCAATCCTGGGAGAGGAACTTTCCCCCCAGAGACGTCTAGATTAAAACTGCCCCGGACATTACCCCCCGGGGTAGGAAATTATCCCCCCAGTCTATGATTTCATTAGCTAAACATGATGCACAAAATGTAACAATGGGCCTATGTTAAGTGAATATCTATACATTACACATTAGTTTAACATCCTGCAAGAATATATTAAGTTAATTGAAGGCTTAACATATATATTATATAACATTTTAAAGGTCTGAAACGACGCTAAGAAGTCTACGAAGCTCATACTCAAATGTCGTTAAGATGACACCTTAAAACGCTGTCACTGCAATGTGGGAATTCAATAACAAGCCTTCGTTGTAGCCAAATCTGACACTAACAATTAAGCTGGCATGCTTACTGTATACGATTCCCATTCATTTCTATAATTTATTTAATCTAATTTTGAATAGAAACGACTCTAATAGCCTTAAGTCTACGAAGCTCGGACGTAGCCTAACTGACGTTAACAAACCTTTGTTGTAAGACACTAAACAAATAGACTATAAAGGCCCTACATATAATTCCCATTCGTTAATTTCAAATCTACGTTTAGGCCTAGGCTTACTGATACAATTAGGACTTAAATGACACTAAGTACTTTTGTTTGCATGTGAATGCCAGTGACAAGTCTTATCGGTTACGGCATTAATCTACGATTTGCACATAGGAGGGGGGACTTTGTCCGGGAGCGCTAATGTCTTATGCAAAATCGGGCGGGATATGTCGGGGGTCTTTTGTCCGGGAGATAATGTCCGAGCGATAGTGTCCAGGGGGGGCTAATGTCCTACACCCGCTTGAACCGTTGCATGTCATTGTATATTACAGGACGCCAAATATTATTTCGTACTAGGCGGCCAACGTGTTAATGAACTTAAAACTGTTATTTTTGGGCGCGCTGAAGCTGGGGGGGACTCTGAGTAGTTTTTTCCTGAAAGGGCGATATATAAATTTCCGAATGTATGAATGAATGAATGAATGAATGAATGCATGCATACATACATACATACATACATACATACATACATACATACATACATACATACATACATACATACATACATACATACATACACACATACACACATACATGCATGCATGCATGCATACATACATACATACATACATACATACATACATACATACATACATACATACATACATACATACATACATACATGTGGGGCGCGGTGGTCTAGTGGTGGCGTCGTTGCCTTGAAGCCGGAAGGTTCGAGGTTCGAATCCACCTCCCCGCGTAGGGACCTTGGGCAAGTTCTCTACTCACAATTGCTCAGCGCTTCGGCGTGAAACTCCGATGCAGTGTCCGCTCTGCATTCGGGAGCGCCTCTGAGTAGAAGGAGCTTGAAGGGGCGCTATAACAAGTACGCATACAAACAAACATACATATATACACACATACATACATACATACATACATACATACATACATACATACATACATACATACATACATACATACATACATACATACATACATACCAGTGATATTTTCATTAACGATAAGTAAAATTAGAACTGAAAATATTGATTTCCGTTCAGTGTAACTTTAACTGTAACTGAAATTATTTTGAGAACGAGAACTGAAATAGAACTGAAATTAAGCACAGTGAACGAAAATTAAAATAAAAACGGAAATTAATTTTAGAACGGAAATTGATGAAAAAATTGGAAATTTTAGTTCATAGCTTTCCTAAGCAACTGAGTTTGCATCTAAAAGGCGCACATACTTTCTGACTCTAAAAACTTTGGTATCTTTGGCTTAGCACGTGCTTTCGTTTGCAATTTATAATGGTCTTTTGCATGTGGACCTTTCCTGTAAGTTAACAATTTTCAACTTCATGATAAGAATGTGGTTATGTGAAAATCACTTTGAATACCGGAGTGCAAATATTTCAATCATGATAACTTTGTGCAGCTTGCTCACTGGGCTAAATGAAAAAATCATGTATTGGATTGTTTGAATAGGCCTACTGTAACGAAACAGACAAATAGGCTTAGCCTAACCATACAACGCTTGTACCCTAAAACGGACGTTTCTGGATGTTTCTGGTAAACTTTTCAACAATTTTTTGTCTTCTTCAGTGAATAAGCGCACACAGGATGCTAAGAAATATATTCAGGGTTGGCGCGAAACTTTCATGTGACTGATTCGAGTCAACGACTTCACCACGGAGAAAGCACAAGCGCTGCACAAATACGTCAAAGAAAGAAATGTAACGTGGAATATGATAAGGGGGTGTGATCATCTATTGTCAACATGTTAGCGGACTGGTGCCATCCAGCAACTATTGACAATTAAAATTTTCAGGAAATTATACAAACTAGATCTGGAGTTCAAATTGCTTGGTTTTTTTGTAAATAAATTACGCATAATTATTATTGGAGGGAAAGACAGAAAATCTACGGCAGCACTGCCCCACTTGCAGAAGATGTTGAAGCTCCTGCTTTTCAAACTTATAGAAGAAACAAATATTTTTTCTGGCTGAAGAATTCTAACAGGTGGGAGAAGAAACTGTCAGCTAATGTCGCTGAAAATAGGAGTTTGAACTTTAAAATTATGAAGCATATCGATAAGGAAAATGTTCGAACTTGATTAAATTTGAGGCAAGTTCTAGGCCTATAAAGAAGTAAAACTGAAATTATTTCTATGTAAGAACTGAATTGAGAACTGAAATTATTGTAAAAACTGAAATTGAAGTGTAACTGAAATTTTTTGAAGAACTGTATTGAACTAGAACTGAAATTGAGGACGTCCGAACTGAAATAGAAGTAAAACGAAAATTATTTGCTGAAGTAAAATATCACTGATACATACATACATACAAACATACATACATACATACATACGGGTGTAGGACATTAGCCCCCCTGGACATTATCCCCCGGACATTAGTCCCCGGACATTAGCCCCCCCGGACATATTCCCCCCGATTTTGCGTAGGACATTAGCCCCCCCGGACAAAGTCCCCCCCTATGTGCAAATTGTAGAATAATGTCGTAACCGACAAGACTTGTCACTGGCATTCACATGCAAACAAAAGTACTTAGTGTCATTTAGGTCCTACTTGTATCAATAGGCCTAGGACTAGACTTAGATCTGAAATGAACGAATGGGAATCGTATATACATTATTATACATTATTATACAGTAAGTAGGCCTACTTGTTAGTGTCAGTTATGCTAAAACGAAAGTTTATTAACGACATTATTTTACGCATGAGCTTCGTAGACTTCTTAGTGTCGTTTCAGACCTTTAAAATGTTTTATAATATACATATTAAACCTTTCATTGACTTTACATATTCCTACAGGATGTTAAACTAATGTGTAATGTATAGATATTCATTTAACATAGGCCCATTGTTACATTTTGTGCAACATTTTTAGGTAATGATATCATAGACTGAGGGGGGTGATAATGTCCTACCCCGGGGGATCATGTCCGGGGGGGGCTAATGTCCGGGGGGGGATAATGTCCCGGGGGAATAATGTCATGGGGGGCTAATGTTCGTACCCCATACATACATACGTGCATAAATAAATACATACATACATGCATACATACATACATACATACATACATACATACGTACATACATACATACAGGCACACAAACCAACATACATACACACATACATACCACCATACATGCATGCACATATACATGGATACTGTATTCATGCATATAGTCATGCAAGAATTCTGACCATCGTCAGCAACTACAATGAGCATATTGTACTTGCAGAGTTCTTTATTACTATTGTAGGCTATGTGTAATAATTAATGCAGAAACTGAATGAATATTATGCATTATTATCGAAATTATGTTATTAATATATGATACAGACGTTGTTTGGTTTTTCGTTCAGCATGGGGGCGGGGGGGTAATTGTCCGGGGCAATTGTCTGGGGGGTAATTGGTACGGTGTAATTCTCCGGGGTAATTGTCCGGGGGGGGGTAGTTGTCCGGGGTATAATTGTCCTTAAAATGTTGCCATTAAAGTTTGCAAATTGAACATATTTTAAACAGTAGGAGAAGACATTTATTGCAGTTTTAAACCATGTCTCTAAGCACTGAAATCATGAATAATTTTGTGTAGATTACAGTTTTAAAAGCTACGGCTACAGCTTGGAAATCCAGAAAATTGTAAGTAGGGCCTAATTTGGATGTGATGCTCTGAAGTCTTAAAGATTTAAACCATGAGTATAAGCATTGAAAACTGAGCCATTGTATTAAGATGACAGTCTGAATTCTCACAATTGTGATATGGAAATTGAAAAAAACTTATAGGCCTAGTGTTGTTGGGCCACTTATTGAAGTCTTAAGCCATGTTTCTCAGCAAATGAAATTGTGAGAATGTCTTAGAACAGGACTCTAAATTGTTAGCACTGCTATTATGAGCAATTTCATCGAAATGAGAGCCCAAAATGCTTCCCCCTACATGTTGGTACAAGATAAACACTGCATCTACTTCATTACACACGTACATCCTGCGCACACATACACAGCTCAGGAGCATAATGGGTTGCATAGCATTGCTTATCTCTCTCTCTGGCGCGACGCTTCTATCGGATAGCCAGGCAGCGGGGGTCAAACGAAACCATACTAGCCTAATTATCAACCGTGGACGGAACGACAATGCACCTAAATAAACCAGATGCCCGGTCAACTCATCAACACGTGTAATCGGAACAGTTGTCTGGAATGGGTTCCCACAGGGCTACGTCTACTTCCTGGGGTTCTTACAGAAACACTTTTTTTTATTAAACTCAAAACTGTCCGTTTTGCCGTGCTAAAGTCAGGAGCGCTTCTGAGCAGTCCCCATGAAGAAGTGCTATGTAAATTCTTGAAGAAATGAATGAATGAATGAATGATAGGTCTATTAAAAGATAGGCCTTAATTGTACTTTTAAATTAACCCAGCAGTCAGTGCTATGATCCAGTTTGCTTTTAGAAATGATTTGATCCTTCTCTGCTTTCCGTCCACCACTTTAAATTTCTTCCAAGCGTAATTCGCTTAGTTCTCTTTAGAATTTCGTTTCTTCAGCTTTTCCCAGCTAATTGCTAGCCACGTCTGTAGTTGCTTCGACAATGCCGTATACAGTCCTCACCACCATCCTAAATACCACTGGAATGCAGTGATGACGACGATGACAGCGACAAAATGATGATGATGATGACGACAACACCGAGTGTGATTATGAAGACGTTGAATATGACGATGAATATGAATGTGATGATGATGATGATGATGATGATGATGATGATGATGATGAAGATGATGATGATGATGATGATGATGATGATGATGATGATGATGATGATGATGATGATGAATATGAAGATGATGATGATGATGATGATGATGATGATGATGATGAATATGATGATGATGATGATGATGATGAATATGATGATGATGATGATGATGATGATGATGATGATGATGATGATGATGATGATGATGATGATGATGATGATGATGATGACGACGACGATGATGATGATGATGATGATGATGATGATGATGATGATGATGATGATGATGATGATGATGATGATGAATATGATGATGATGATGATGATGATGATGATGATGATGAATATGATGATGATGATGATGATGATGATGATGATGATGATGATGATGATGATGATGATGATGATGATAATGATG
>OX457043.1:9783905-10146405 GCA_949752735.1 Lumbricus terrestris | reverse complement strand
TAGATTAGACAATTTGACAGGGAGATATACTACGGAAAGATTTTTACAAAATTGATTGTAAAACGATTGGCGGCTCGTTTTAGTAATAGGTGCGAATGACTAAGTCAGAAAGAAACCTCTAGTCTGCTTGCCCTCTAGTCTTTTTGCCCAGCAGCCCAGTGGTCAACGTAAACGTTGATTTGAGCATTTTAATCGTGGAATTTTACTATCATTCATCGGATTAAAGCATAGGCCTTTGGGAGTGAGACACTATAAACTACAATCATTGCCATTCTCTAAAGAGGTTAACCTCCGACAGTCGCCATGCTGGCGAGCAAATTGTTTAGATTAGACAATTCGTTGAAGAAGGGGTTCTGTGAAGTGCTTGTCATCGTCCCCAGCAGGGCTTCTCTCCTCTGTTTATGCCGGTCAACGAGTCCAGTGTTGCCATTATTACCTGGAGGGTCAAGCAGCCGAAACGTCATTAACGTCATAGCAAGAAGCCGACAACCGATCTAGACTATCTGTATATAATTACGAGCTTCATTATGTCTTTGGACTGCCTCTTGGTTTGTGCCACTGTGCACCTGAATACCTTTCTATCCGCTTCGATGACAGCCCATTTTTACGACTGTACGTACACTGTAGGCCCCTATACATACCTAAATGTATGTACGTACATCTGACCGTGGGCGTCTATGCATGTGTGTGCTTCTGGCTATCTGCTTCTCCGTCTATCCGTCTGAATATCTGTCTACCTGTGGCTATCGGTCTCATCCTCTGTACGCATGTCTCTCTGTCCATCGCACACTGTCCGTCTAAATGTCTTTCCGTCGTCCTTATGTGTGTCTATCTATAATGCGCCTGTATGTTTGTTCGTCCGCCTGCATGCGTGCATGCCTGTATGTCTCAAGCATAGAGTGTATAGAGAGGAGAGGAGGACGAGGAGCAGAGACCTATAGTTTAACCCTCGAATGTTCAAGGGGGGGTCCGACCGGACCCCAGGCCCGTTTTTTCCGGATAACTTTTTAACGGCTATAGATCTGCACAAATGCTTTTAGGTATTCCTAGAACAACCATTTGGGCATCGAATGGTATATTTTGCGTGAGTATTGTCCAACCCTGTACCCCACCACCACAGCATATACTAAGGGTACCCTACGATATTCGGTTATTTGTCATACATGCGTATGGTTACTGGCCAATAAATAAATGGCCAGCGCACGTTATATGAACGAAAGATTCATATAAATTGTTGAACTTAGAATTACTGACATTGTAGCACTATGTTTGGTCAATGTTTGCAACACAGAATTTGAAAGTCTGCAAGTCTGCGTAGGCCTACACAGCAATAACTGCATGCAACAGGCGTGCGTCAAAACGGAACGCTTAGGACAGTTCATACAAACGGTGGCAACCGTTCTGTCAAGGTTAGGCTACGCAAATAAATGGCTCAGCTTTTCTTCTTAGCCGGTGGTGTTGTAGACGGTAGTGGCCTACCCTTCTTTCTCAACACACAAGTAGGCCTAACACCACACAGTGACACAGCCGTTCATATATACTTCCATTCCTCCGCAATTGTTTGAAATTACCCCTTTCAATCGTGGCATGGTGTTATCAGGTCAGGAACCCGTCTGAGGAGTTTCTCTTGAAGCGGCGCTATACAAATTTACAATTGCGATTATTATTTAGTCTACCATAATGCAACTGGTCCGTCGATAGCTGGAAGTGAGAGAAGCACTGCTGACTGGCATGCGGACGCACCGGACGTATAGGCTTCCTTCGGTAAATGATGCAAGCAAGCATAACACGTGTATCACGAGATTTTTACACTATTATTTTGCACCAGGTGGTGATATTGTGATATACGATACCTCAATCGATTGCAAATTCATTTGGGATTTCATAGAACTAAATTCGGTTACGATATTCCAATCCCTTCTCAATAATATTAACATGAAAACAATAGGCTTCCTTCAGTAAAAGCCGCAAGCAAGCATAAAATGTATATCACGAGCTTATTACACTGTTATTTAACACCAGGTGGTGCTATTGTGACATAAGATACATCAATCGATTGCAAATTCATTTGGGATTACATAGAACTAAATACTGTAACGATATTCCAATCCATTCTCAAGATATTCGCAAAAAACGTCGGGGTCCGCACGGACCCCCTTGGGCCTTCGTGTACCTAAAAATACCTTGGGCACTCGAGTGTTAAAACCTCGAGGGGTTATCAATGGGATGAGACGACTATTAGACAGAAAGGCATCAGTGCAAGAGTCGCGGAAAGACTTGGTTTTGTTTGTACTATAATCTTATTGGACTCAGTCACTGCTTTTAATTGGGAAGAGCTTTTGGTAAGTTTTCCAGTTATGTGCTCTGATCATCTCCAATGCCCTTGAATTGACAAGCTTTCACCACGACCCACACAACGCTGTTGATGATTATGTAGAAAAAGAGAAAGAAGAACATTACGATGATGAGGATGATGATGATGATGATGATGGTGGTGATGGTGATGGTGATGGTGATGGTGATGGTGATGGTGGTGATGATGATGATGATGATGATGATGATGATGATGACGGCTACGGCGACGACGGCTACGACGATAGTGGTGACGACGACGAGATGTCGATGAAGCTGGTGATGTCGATGATGAAAATGATAGTGAAGGTGATGACGAAGATGACGATTACGACGATGATGATGATGATGATTGTGATGATGATGTTGAGGACGATGATGATGATGATGACGACTACGATGACGATGATGATGATGATGATGATGACGACGACGGCTACGGCGACGGCGGCTACGATGATGGTGGCGACGACGACGGCGACGACGACGACGACGATGACGATGACGACGACGACGATGATGATGATGATGATGATGATGATGATGATGATGATGATGATGATGATGATGATGATGATGATAATGATGATGATGCAGGGATATTCACGCCAGCGATAAGCATTGTTCCCGGAATTGTTCCTTAATCTGGAACTCTCTGCCTCCTTATGTTCGTAACTCTTCTAGCGAGACTGTCTTTCGCTCTAAACTGAAAACTTTCCTCTTTGAGTCTGCCTATAATTCATTCAATTACCCCTACACATGTGCAGAAGTTGTCGGTCTATTATAGGGCCTATATTGAAATCAGAAGTTTTTTCAATAATTGACAATTTGTTCCGAGATTTCCCCCTCATTTTTGCTATAATAATAAATGACGATGAAAAATAATTGTATTGCATGCGTGGGGCCACCTAACGCGTAGAGGATCCGGTTCGGCCAAGCATGTTGAACATAATATTATCTGCAATGCCCTCCACTCGCAGCCATCGAGGCCCCCGCAACATGCAACGAGCAATAGGGGTCCTCACAGATTGGATGTCCTCAAATTGACTCCGACTCAACGCCCAAAAATCCCAATTCATTTGATTGGGCACTAGGCAACAGGCTAAGCTCAAACCGATGATGATGAGGGCTCGACCTTCACAGTTCCCATCTATGACTTTTTTGCCGCGACCTTGGGGTGCTCCTGGTCTCTGAACTCACCCTTGCATCTCATATAGATCTGGTGTGACGTAGCTGCCACTATACCAACTGCGGCAGCTCAGGGTCATTGCTCGCTCTCTGACTTCTAAAGTTGCAGCTTCTCTTGTCCATGCATTTGTGTTGAGCAGCCTCGACTACTGCGCCTCCATATTTGCTGGTCTACCGCGGGTTCGGATTGAGAGGTTGGAGAGGGTCCACCAGGCTGCCGCACGACTTATTGGGGGCTTCACCAAGTACGACCGTGTATACCAAATATATGCGTGAGGTCTTGCACTGGCTTCCTTTCCCGCAGCGCATCTCATTTAGGATATCATCTTTGGTTTGGCGATGCTTATCAGACTGGGCACCTCTTATCTATGTGAGCTTTGCCTCCCTCTTTCCACTTGCATAGGCCGCCGCGCACTGCGCTCTGCTGTCCATAGTGACCTAATGGTTCCTTCCACTCGCTCTGCAACAATGCAGTGGCGGTTTTATTCTCTGTGGGTGGTTCAACAACCTGCAGAAATGGACGTCTTTAACTACGCGACACCTCCCAAGCTGTTCTCAACTTCAGAAACTGTTGAAGACTGTTTTTCGCTTGATCTCGACCGGGAGCGCCTTTGAGTAGGTACCTTGAAGTGGTGCTATATAAATTATGATTGATTGATTTATGGATGCCTTAATCCGGCCCCTGTATGATGATTTTGACGATGATGATGATCGTGATGGTGACGACGATGGTTATGATAATGATGATGACACTGATCATATTGGCTATACTCACAATCATGACGATACTGAAGTCGATGATGGTGATGATGATGAAAATAAATACGATGATGGTTCTGACAAAGAATTCCACAATGGGAATGATTGTGGAGCCTATGATGATGACCGTGATGATTATTATGACAATGATGATTATGACGAAGATAATGACGACGACGACGACGACGATGATGATGATGATCATGACGATGATAACAGTGACAATTTTAATGGCACCTTGACAGAGCCATATCGTTACAATAGCGCCTGACAACAACGACGACGATGATGATGATGATAAAGATGACGATGATAAAGACCCTGATTATGACACTGATTTTACCTATACACTATATTTTGACGGCCACGACAACGACGATGATAATAATGCTGATAACAATGACGACTTATATGGCTTTTGATAATGATGATGACGACGAAGACGAGATGATGATCATGATACTGATTTTAGTTATTTTTTAACATTTTTACGACGATATTGAAGATAAAGATGACGAAGATAAATATGATGATGATTGTGATAATGACGATGATAATGGTGATTATGATGATGACAACGACAATGATGATGGTGATGACATTGATTGTGATACTAATTTTACATATTATTCAAAATGTTAACGACGATATTGAAAATAAAGATTATAAGGAAGATAAATAATGATGATGATTGTGATAACGATGATGCTGACGAACACGATGATCTATGATCTATTGTATTGTTGTTCCTGTTGTTCGTATTGTTGTTGCTGTTGCTGTTGTTGCTGGTGGTGGTGATGATAATATTGGTGGTGGTGGTGGTATTGGTGGTGCTGGAGTGGTGGTAGTGTTGTTGGTGGTAGATGTGGTGGTGGTGACAATAATGATGACGATGATGATGATGATGATGATGATGGTGATGATGATGGTGATGATGGTGATGATGATGATTAAAATGAGGATTTTGATATTGATGACAATGTTGTTGTTTTTGGTGTGGTGGTGGTGGCGGTAGAGTGAGGGTAGTAGTGGTAATGCTAACGATAGCGATGACGACGACGATGACGATGATGATGATGATGATGACGACGATGACGACGATGATGACGATGATGACGATGATGAAGATGATGATGACGATGACGATGACTATGACGATGATGACTATGACGATGATGATGATGATGATGATGATGATGATGATGATGATGATGGTGATGATGATGATGATGATGATGAGGATGAGGATGAGGATGATGATGATGATGATGATGATGATGATGATGCTTATGATGATTATGATGATTATGATGATGATGATGAATATGATAATGATGATGATGATGATGATGATGATGATGATGATGATGATGATGATGATGATGATGATGATGATGATGGTGATGATGACAACGACATCCATACCCAAACCCTTCCCTGGTCGATGTAGCGTGCTTTGGCGATTGTTGCCAGACGGTCGTTGGTTATCTAACGAAATCTTGGTTTCAAGAGGTGAGGGGGTGTAAATTAGACAATATTATTGGGAGATGCTCCACGAGAAGATATATGAAAAATATTTGATTGTAAAAGGATTGGCAAACCGTTTTAGTAAGTATGTGCGATTGGTAAACCGTTTTAGTAAGCATGTGCGGATAAGTAAGTCAGAAAGAAACCTCTTGTCTATCGTTGCATCTGAAATTGCATAATTATGCATGTCACTGCATACGACTGAATAGGAGCCTCTAGCCGAATCAGTTTATAATGATGCGGATGCACAAAGTCAAAATGTCGCAGCAGACGATAGTCTAATTATAATTAAATAGTATAATAACATTTCGTATAAACAGGATGAATATGCCGTGGTGGGTAACATTAAAGGAAGTCATAAAATTATCTTGATTTCAGCACTGGAATTATGTAAGTTAGGAGCATACATCGAATAAATAACATCGTATTAAAACAAGGCTTATGAGAACGACACTTTATGTCTCCATGAACTACAAGCATTGCAATTCTCCAAAGTGATTAGCCTACGACAGGATTTCAGTTTCGGGGGGGGGCTGAAGCCTCGACCGAAATCTCATGAAAAATTCCCATTTTCGCCGCCAAAATTTCTGACGACCTTTTTTTTTTAGTCATCGACCGAAATCTCATGAAAAATTTCCATTTTCGCCGCCAAAATTGCTGACGACCTTTTTTTTTAGTCGTCAGCCCAAAATCATGTTGTATGTCACTGTAAAAAAATTTAAAATGGCCCTTTTTTAGGGGGGCTGAGCCTCTTGTAGGGGGGGCTTAGCCCCCCCAGCCCCCCCTAGCGCCGCCACTGACTACGGTGCCGGTTTCGTGGTGAAAGGGGTGTTTGCCCAGAAGTTCTGTGAGACATCTCTCAGCGCCAAACCCCCTCCCACAACAGTGCTCCTATCCTCTGTCTTGGCCGGTAGAACAGTCCAGTGTCGCCAATCAGCTAGAGGCCAGCTGTGCATTAGCGTCATACTGTGATAACGCGCTATTAGCCATGCTAAGAAGCCCGCACACGGCGCACAGCCGATCTGAACTATCTGTATAATAATTTATTATCTGAGCGTCATTATGTCTTGCACTGCCTATTGGTTTGTGGCTTTGTACTTCTGAATGTCTTTCTCCCCGTATCGATGACAGTCCGCTTCTGCGACTGTACGTAAGCCATAAGTATGTTTGTGCATCTATCCCTGCGTATATATGTGCGTTTGGCTATCTGCTTGTCCGTCCACCAGTCTGTTGTTCTCACCGTCTATCTGTCCGTCTAAATGTCTTTCCGTCTGGCCGTCGTTATGTGTGTCTATCTTAGACTATTTAGACATCTTGGCTATATGTTTGTATGTCTGCATGCCTGTATGTTAGGAGGTGGAGGTGAAGGAAGAGGACCGAGGAAAAGGAGGAGGAGAATAAGGTGGGAGAGAAGAGGAAGTAGGAGGAGAAAGGCAAGGAGGAGGAGGAGCATAGACCCAGTTGAAAGCCACAAGGGGGCTAACTCAGGAATGAGATGACCAATAAGCAGAAATGCTTCAGTGCAGAGTTAAACACTTGTGGTTGGTTTGGCTGTTTGCACAATCTCACTGGACTCTATTATAACTGATTTTAATTTCGAAGAGCTTTTGGTAAGTTTCGAAATCATTATGTCCTGATCAACTCCAATGCCTTTGACTTGACGAGTTTTCACAACGACAGTTGCACATAACACTGTTGCTACTGCTACTGCTGCTGCTGCTGATGATGATGAGGAAGGTGATGATGATGATGATGATGATGATGATGATGATGATGATGATGATGATGATGATGATGATGATGATGACGACGATGCTGATGCTGATGATGATCGTCCGTGGTGACGATGATAAAGAATTTCACGAAGAAGCAGATGATGATAACGACAACAACGATGATGATAATGATGATGACGGCGATGATAGTGAAGTTAAAGATGCAGATGATGATGATGATGACGATAATGTGGATAGTGAAGATGACGATGATGACGATGATGTTGACGACGACGACGATGATGATGATGATGATGAAGACGACGACGACGACGATGATGATGATGATGATGATGATGATGATGATGATGATGATGATGATGATGATGATGATGATGATGATGATGATGATATCGGAATACGCTCGCCAGCGATAAGCATTGTACCCGGAATTGTCTGCCATTCAAATACTCTATAGACTGCACGAACAACATTATCATGCACGCATTTATGATGCGACCTAGAGCCCATCGGCCAGTAGGCGTCTCCGCTTATTAAACTGTAACCTGCGCTGCCGCGCATGCGCACGGTTTGGACATTGCTTTAGAAGAGACGAATAATAACTTACGTAAAACAATTTTAAATTTCCCTCTGTCGTTCCGGCGAGTTGTGAACAAAAACTGATATATCTAGATTGGGATTAAATCAATTAATCGCAATCGGGGTGTCCCGCACATATGATAATTCCCAGTTTTTCATATATTGGTGATTTCATGTGGTGAGGATTTTATGATGAAAAAGTAAAAGACACGTAATAACAGGTCTGATTTTCATCATAAAATTCCAAAAGATGGAAAGCCCAAATATGAAACTATTATGAAAACAAACTTACTTTACTGGACTTAACGAAAACCAAATATTACTTTTTCGTTTAATGGTCGGATAAAAAAGAAATTTGAAGACAACTTTAAAGAGCTCACGTCGAAGAGCTCTTTAAGTACATGACGTCCTTAGCTGGAGGGTTTGCCATCAATTGATGAGTTTCGTATAGGATAATAATAATAATAATAATAATAATAATAATAATAATAATAATAATAATAATAATAATAGTAAAAGAACCTTTCCGGACTGGTGATAAGTCCCCGAGGGATCCTAAATACCTCGGGGCCAAAAAAATCTTTTCTTTAACTGGGTGCCTGCAAACGCACTGCTCTTTACATGTACAAGTTATGCAGTAATCTTAAACATCAAATTTAGCTATACTAACTGAACAGACAGCCTGCAATACACGGCGCTAATTTGGCAGCATACATGTCCGTTAAAACGGGGGCTCGAACTCATTACCTCTCGCTCTTTACGCCAGCGTGTTATCCATTACTCTGCCATAAGGGTAACCGCCATGGATATCCTGCTCCTCCGCCTTCTCTCCGACATTTTTAATAGTTTTATGTGGTTAACGATAACCTTAAGTCTCAGGTCACACTTTTAGCATTGTTCGATGTGAACGCTGCATTCGATACAGTAGACCTAAACCTTGATATTCTTCTGCAACGCTTATCTGCCTGTTTGGACTTCCCTGACATGAGGAACGTGAACAACTGAGCATTAGCCTACTCGTGCACACAAATGAAACCAGGTCAGATCTTGGGACAACCATTAATAGACGTACTAGGATTGTCCCAATTTTTATATCTGTGCAATGAACGAACAGAATTGTCCAACATTATGTGACGATTTTGAATCGTCACAGGCCTTACTTATTTACGTACACTTGCGGACTTAGGCTATAGTTAGATCATGGGTTTAAACATTTTTTGTAACGCTGCGTGATCAGTGCAAAGACACTGTGTTTTCTGACACGTGATCGCCAGCTGCCCGAATTGCGATTGGCTAGGACAGTGCTGTCCAACGTTTTTGGTACTACGGGCCGCAAAAGCAAGATTGTTGAAGCCGAGGGCCGCAAAAGAAAACTCAAAAGCAGTGGCAAAAATTTATTGATAACATATTGCATTAACATTGAAACGGGTAGGCCCTATTGAAATTTAATATGGAATGATTACAATCTATCTATCAATCTAGCTATTTACATATGAAATTTATTTACCGCCGGTTCAAGATAACTATTCAGAGATTTGCTCCCGACCTAAGAATGACAAAAGAAAATGATAACGCTCCTTGATCACTAATAATCTACTGCATCTCTAATTTTACGCAGAGCTGTAGTGAACGCTAAGAACGGCAGAGAAAATAGCATTCGACATGTTTCTAAAACGTGAACTATTCTCCGTGCTGATGGTATGAAACAGATTCAGAACATCTCCGCAATTACACCTACTCTGGTACACGTGCAATTTATTTCTACAGCGAAATCGAATATACTCGAGAAACTCAATAGAACAAAGTTGAAAAACAAGCTCACTGCCAGGTAATCCTTGGCGCGTTGCACGTATCTCAGTCTGCTTCATGGTAGTCACACATAGAGTCAAAAAGCCAAAAATAACCTGGATTCCCGCATCGTATATTGCAATATATTCGTGACTCATGAAGACGCACAGGATTTCATTTAAAAAAGTATGTTCAAGCCTATTCATAATAAATTCTTTGTTCAATACTTTGACAGATGCAAGCGCTTCATCACATATTTTCAATGCCTGTCGATAATCGTGGAGACCAGTGTAACAGAAATTCGCATAATATGCGGCGCTGATAAAGTAGGACGGATTGTGATGATTATTTTCCATAGTCGATATCATGGTTTGACATATAGCTTCCATGGCTTCTTTTGTCCAATTGCCTTCATCTGTTCGACGATAGCAACACATGCGCTGCATCTGCTCATCGGGTGTTCCGTTCAAAAACTTGTCTACGTTGCGCGAGAGAGAGTCCAGCGATGAAATATAAAATTCTGAGTAACTGTTAGTCTCTTTCCTTTTGCAACTCATCCGGAAAAAGCTCAGAGCATCGGTTTCGTATGTTTTCCTTTCCCCGTTGATCTCTCCATCTCCATGTGTAGACAGATCGGACATCAGAAGCCGATGCAATTGTATTGCTCTGAATAAATGTTCCACTTCGTGACTCAGCAAAGGACTTGATGATAATTTTTCCACAACACATCTTCCATATTCATGATTCAATGCATTGCTATAAAATTTTCTATTTATTGCCAGCTGAGCGAGCAATAACGCCTTATCACTAATCAGAACTTTAAACACCTTCCCACGAAATATCCGTGGCTGGAAAGCAATAACTTTTGGAACGAATTTGAGAGCATAGTGCAAGAGCAGAACTTCGTTGCTTACATCATCTTCGCCCTGCAAATAGTCAAGCATGTTGTTCCCTGGGATGAAATAATTTGGACAATTTTTGTCAATTAGCCATTGAATCATCTGCAACAGAAGTTCTTCAATGGCTGCCTCAATTCGATCTTCATTCCAAAAATCAGAAGGTTTTTCTTCACCAGCCCACAACATCAGAGTTTTGAAGTGGTATGTGCATAGGAATGTTTCCGTCTCTCCTCCACGCTGTGCAATTACATCTGATTTAAGAATTCGAAGAATGTGATAGATATAAGTTTGAATTTCATTCCAGGTATTGAGCAATATTAACTCTGCCTGAGAAAACGAAAACCTCCAACTGGTGTCATTGTCAGGATTGCTTTGGTGTGACTTTGGAACAAGATGACATCCACCTGCGACAATTTTCTCAATCATGTCTCTGGTTGGCCAACCATGACATCGTCTACGAGTTCTCCACTCATCGGCTTCCAACGGCCAATGAGGACATAAAACGGAGCGAACACTGTCAGTCGTTAATTCTGTAAATGTCATTAAATTCGGTTTATGCTTTCGAGCATCGCCGTATATGTAACTGACCTGGTTATGCGTCATTAGACGGTTTTGGATTGCTGGACCGTGAAGGTGTTTTATACATGTACACGCTGGGCCGTGATCAGATTTGCGAATGCATCCGAGATATTTAGTCTTTCCTTCTCGACGCCGAAGCAACCGAGCAAATCCCAAATGACAATCTTTAGTCTCAAGTGAAAGTATTTTCCCGTGAAATGATTTACAACTGACGTCGGTTTCTGCTGCAGCAATGACGTTGCGGTCGAAGAACAACTGGTCAACATCGGTTAAATTCAACATCGCATATTCGAGCGGTTGCTCAAAGAAGCTACCGCAGAATAAGATGCCCATGTTACAACTGTGAGGTAGAATATGTCTGCAAAATTGCTCCATATTTTCGTCTGTGTGTTTAGCCGATGCATCCATTTGTTAGATCATTGAGTTCAGTTTCTTTCAGCCTTTGCTTGAACAATCTACGCTGACATAGGATTTGAACCAGAAGTTCTCGCTTTGTCAGTATACGGTCATAGCTTCAGGATTCTTGTTTTTTATTCAACCACCAAAATTTATAAATTCGATGAAAAATATTTCCTGACGAAATAGAAGCGAGATTTATCACGTGAGGGTCGGTTAGGGCTCAGGTTAGGCGTCGTGAGGGTCGGTTAGGGTTAGTTTTAGGGTTAGTGCAGTCATTCTGCTGAAATTGAAGTTGGATTGATGAACAATAATTTTCAATGAAAAAATATTTACTGACGAAATAGAAGCGGGATTTCTCAAACAAAATCTTGCCTAAACAGAAGCTGGATCGATTAAAAGGATTCTCGACAAACTAGAAGTTGGATTTATTAAAGGTAACAACGCTGCAACGTTAGTTGTTGGTGTCTTGGTGGTCGTATAAAAAACATGTACCGGTAGGCTACCTATCTTCAGTTATGCTCTACGTTTTTGGCGTAAATATGAACCAGCTCGAAGAAGGCTATATTATGAAGATTGATTATTTTATTCTTGAGCACTGCTGCGCTTCATTTTGTCGATAGAAGGTGTGAACTTAGTGTAAAGACTCTTGTTAAACATTGTCAGGTGTTTAAATTATATCTAGACCTCATGCAATATAAGAAGGCATAGGTGTAGGCTATATCATGAGATTGGGCGATTGTTTCTTGTTTCAAAGCTTCATTTGAAGAGCTAATGATTAGGAATTTATCGAAACCCTTCAATTTGTGATATTAAGTTTTATGAGGTTTAAAACTCTTCGACAAAGGTCGTGTCATCTAGCGTGCGAGAAGAACAGCAGAAAAGCTTCACATTATTCAGATTCAAAATCTTCATTGATCAACAAAACCCAAAGGGGCACCCGCTACTCTGACATACTGGCGCAAACGACGCCAACCTGAAAGATCAACAAACGTATCTAACTGACGCGCAGAACAAAATCAAAGTACACATGATGCATATTGTTTCACAGGTGAACTTTAATTTGATATCTTACAGCTAAACTCTTTCATTGCAGTTATGGGATGGGCTCCGCTGTTGGCCGCCATATTTGTCCTTGCATTTGTTTTTGCATACGTTTTTGCTTACCTTTTTTAAGTGCACGTAAACCATAGGGCAGTGCTGTCCAACGTGCGGCCCGCGGGCCGCATGCGGCCCGCGAGTGGATTTCAAGTGGCCCGCCCATGCTAACAAAATTTGTGCACTTTGTGTAAAATGAGGTAAGGAATTATTGGTCGACTTGATCGTATATATTTTTTAATTGATTTTCCTACAGTCTCCGATTTAGAATGCTACCAGGAAGGCCAGTTAGACTATAGACTATCTCTTCTTTCTTTTCCTGGGGGTTAGGTTCCCGTAGTCTATCCGGAGATTGAAATACGACTTCTGGTTTTAGCAACTGTTATTACTCTACTCAACTAAACGGACCTCGCAAATCCTCCCAACCGTTCACTTCTAGTCAGTCCCTGAGATGTGTACACTACAAAGTTAGGCTACAAGTGACTGCAACCAATCTTTCAAGAGATATAGTCGAGATTTAGTTATAAGCTTACATGTAGACCTAAGGATTAGAAAGTAACAATCGATAAGAGACCAGCTGCAGGGCCGACGAATGGCGATGTATTGGCTCTTTCTGGCCCGATTACTATGACCGAAACTCTGGCACCGACGATTTTTTATGAAAGCCAGAACAGTAGGTTTGAAATAATATTCGCCCCAATCATAAAGTGGATCTTAGCCAAAGAAATTGACTGGGCCACGTAATGAAGAGCTGAGCTGGCCAAACTGTGTCTGTGCGACGAAACCGAGTGCAAGACAGAGATAAACACCACCTTGCACATTTTGGTGCTCAGCTATATACTGTGAAGCATGACAATCGTGGTTTGTGTAGTCTACATGCTATTGTTCATCATTATTATTCTTGTGGGACTTGTCGAATTCTTTCAGAAAATTGCTCTTTGAGCATTTCTGGGTCGGAACTTGGGAGCATATCTGAATAGAGTGAATAGTCATCTTGAACCGGCGTTATATAAATTTCATATATGATATAATAATTACCGATAGCTAGATTGATAGATAGATTATAAGCATTCCATATTAAATTTCAGTTGGCTACTCTTTTCAATATATTAATACAACAGACCATGTATTATCAATAACTTCTAGCTACTGCTTCTAAGTTTACTGTTGCGGCCCTCGGCTTCAAGAACCTTGCTTATGCGGCCCGTGGTACCAAAAAGGTTGGACAGCACTGCCATAGGGCGTTTCGGCAGTTGGTATAACAAAGGTACTTTCTGGGGTATTAGTTATTACTGAAACTTTTTTTTATTAAACTCAAAACTGTCCTGTTTCGCCGTGGTAGAGTCGGGAGTAGTCCCTTTGAAGAAGCGCTATATAAATTTTTGGATGAATGTATGAATGAATGAATATATTTACTTACTTAGTTGCCCTAATTAAATTAGAATTTTAAAATACATTTTTTGCATTATTGTATCAGATTAAACCATTGCACTTACTGTTTCAATAGAATAGACTTGTCGCACTTCAAATAGCCCCGTGAATAATTCGGTGACCTATAGGCACAGTGTCTACAATGACAATTGAATCGAATGGACCTCTGTAAAATTTAATTTAATTCTAAACTCCATTTAACAGAGGTCCATTTTATTCAGTAAGCAGAGAAGGCACTGTGTTCAAATTTTAAACATCGAGAGAAAGATCCGAAGAGGAGGGAATTAGAGCTGATTTTTTTACTTCGCTGAAGGTTTCATATTATTCCTGCCTTAGCATCTTTATATATGATCCGGGACACTGACTGGGATAATTATTATGTCACATTAATTGTTGTTATAAAATAGTGTTCTGCGAGGGATTCAGTTATAATGAAGTTGGCTTGTAGGCGATTACAGAAAAAGGTTAAAAAATCCAAGAGCCTCGTCGTAGGCTATATAAAGAGATAGAGGCTGGACGGTTTCCGATATAATATATATATAATATATGCAATATAATAGGCCTGTTATATATTCATGTCTAAACATATAAAATATTAGAGTGTGTGTTCGTGTGTAGGTGTGTTGTACGTACGCCTAGAGAAAAACAGTCAAGAGGCACATAGAAGTTCATTAAGAAGCTTTTATTTAGCATATACCTTATTTGCACGCGAAAAATACCTTTCCAATGTGAAATTGGGTACACAAACTGATAAGCAAGGAACACGATATCGATAATGATTAAAAAATATAGCATGCCTCGTTCGGAAAACTATTAGAAATGTCAGGATGAGATGAGACCCAAAACAGCAGCTCGACGTGACTGGAAACGAACATACAGAGAAACAATTTACAGGGTGGGCCAGAAAGACCCCTAATAATATTAAGGTATTTCGCCAATGTCTTGGACAGAAGTAAAACTTTTTAAAGGCAATTCATATCTACGGACACAATTCAAAGGTCACAAAGATATTTAGAACAGAACAAAAGTTACATCACTTTTAGTTAGTGCACTCACTACCTTTTGACCATTCAACACATAGAGCGATAAAAAAGTAGCAAAAAGCGATGTTTTAATGTTTCACCTTAAACAATTGCTATCAAATAGCCTTCATCGGTTCCATGACATTTGAACGGACGACAAAAGAACGTGCGACACTAGAACGGCGACAGTAGAACGGTGTATTAGATGACCACTGAGACTACTGAACGGCTGGACTGTTGAACGGCTGACAGATGACCGGTGTAAAGGTTTCAAATTACCCCCTCCTAAACATTCTACTTTACCGTAGCTGGCGACGTGTAGCCTAACTGCGCGTGTAACCCATTAGCTTAATTCTCGATATTTCGTCCTGAATGGTTGAAGCATCCCGGTCGATCCTTACAAGAAAGTAGGTCTAGTATTTCGTTGCGTTTGAATGTCGATCTTGTCCATGTAGTGGGGGGGGAACGGACATTTCCCCCCTGGACATTTCCCCCCCGGACATTTCCCCCCGGACATTTCCCCCCGGACGTTTCCCTCCCTACCCTAGGACATTTCCCCCCCCCGTATGCGGAAACCATATATTGCTTTTGTCGTCTTCAACAATTTAAACCAGAATATTTTCATCAATCCAGCTCCAATTTAAGCAAGAATATTTTCATCAATCCAGCTCAAATTTAAACAAGAATATTTTCATCAATCCAGCTTCCATTTAAGCAAGAATATTTTCATCAATCCAGCTCTAATTTAAACCAGAATATTTTCATCAATCCAGCTCCAATTTAAACCAGAATATTTTCATCAATCCAGCTCCAATTTAAACCAGAATATTTTCATCAATCCAGCTTCCATTTAAGCAAGAATATTTTCATCAATCCAGCTCCAATTTAAACCAGAATATTTTCATCAATCCAGCTCCAATTTAAACCAGAATATTTTCATCAATCCAGCTTCCATTTAAGCAAGAATATTTTCATCAATCCAGCTCCAATTTAAACCAGAATATTTTCATCAATCCAGCTCCAATTTAAACCAGAATATTTTCATCAATCCAGCTCCAATTTAAACCAGAATATTTTCATCAATCCAGCTCCAATTTAAGCAAGAATATTTTCATCAATCCAGCTTCCATTTAAGTAATATGTTTGTGCGATTTAAACGTATAGCTATTTAAGTGGATTCCTTAGCATTTACTTCAAAGGAATCGTTGTAAAAGTTTCAGATTTAATTATACAGGCCTAGGCGTAGGTCTAGAATTCAGGGTAGGACTTGTATGGTCATTTGAGGTGGTATGCACAGAAGGGGGGAAATGTCCGGGGGGGGGAAATGTTCTAGTCAAAATCAGGGGGGAAACGTCCAGGGGGGGAAATGTCCAGGGGGGAAATGTCCGGGGGGAAATGTCCAGGAAGGGAAATGTCCTACACTCGTAGTGGGGTGGGCAAAACACAACTTTATCTCGCACGTAGAAGTAACAGCAGGACTTTGTAACACTTTATCTATATATCAAGTGTCACCAAACGTCAAACCAAACATTCAATCTAAATTCAAGGTAGACGTACGTGCATAATGTAGCCTGCAACGCGCACCTTTTGAATTGTTCATTAGTCCCCCGGCAATTATAATAGCGTTTCGGTTAAGTGTCGCCTGTTCTATTGTCGGCCCGTTCTAATATCGCCTGTTAAAGACTAGTGTCGCCGGTCAAGTGTCGTCCGTTCAAACTACCACCGTTCAAATGTCTGTACACCCCTTTATCTTGCCAGATAAGCATCATTGTCATTGTTTAGAAAAGAAACATGTACCGGTAACCTACCGTACCAGCGTAGCAGCACGTCTCTGTGACATCTATTAGCAAGATGACTATCAAGTTGATAAAACAAATTTCAGATGAATAACTTGGTTATTAAAACAATAAAATCGAAATTTCTAACAAGTTAAGATGCCCAATGGCCTCAGATCTTCGAATTTGAACCCGATGGATTATCAAGTGCCGAGAGCTATCGGCGCTTTTGGAGTTTTGATAAATGCTTGGCACAATCTGTGGCCAAAGCCAAGAGCGATAAGAGAATTGATGGTGCTCGCATTGGAGTTGGTATAGGAAAATGTGATATATGGAACACATCAAACAATTAAGGCCTTCGAGAATTTTACGAAGAGATTCATTGGTGGTGAACACATTGAATGCAAGTTGTGAAGCATTGTTAGGTCTATTTGATAACAATTATTATTTGTCCTGGGCACGACGTTAAACTGCATCCATCCTCCGCCACAGGGAACCAACAACGTCCCTGTGCCGGTCCTAAGCCCGGACAAAAGGAGGAAGGTTTGCCAGATGGGTGGCGATACGCTGGCAGTAAAAGAACAAGACGATTGAAATCCGCAAAAACCACGGCACAAGTGACATAGCGACCCAGATGCTTCAAGGTGTCATGATGTGGGGCAGACATGCACAGGCCGGTCAGGACAGACCGGTGGAGAGAGTCGGAGGAGAGAGCGTGGGACACATACGGGCATTGACCCAGGTTGTCCTTCATGCCTCTCTCCCAATATTCTCTTCATTCAGGCAAGGTGGTCTATAGCTGCTCCAAGATGTTAATGGTGTGGAGCAGACCTGCTGACTGGACCGGTTGAAGCTGGGCAATATGACGCGAGACAGACTCAGACAGAGAGTGGCGTCGGACTCCTACGGGCGCTGAGCCTAAGGATGTTGATGATGATGATGATTATTTGACATATGACTAAGTGACATCGTTTTTGTAACTTTTTGTGGTGCGTCATGTTTTTGGATCGTCGAAAGCGAGTGCATGGTCTCACTAAAAGTGATATAACTTTTGTTCTACTTGACATTATCTTGATGCAATTTGGCTCTTGTTCCTGAATAAGAATTGCCTTTAGTCCTGTTAAATTTAGTTTAGAAATTCCTATTTCTGGCCAAGATCTTGGCAAAACCTCAGGCGTTTTGGTCCACCCTGTAGTCTGACGCTACTTAAAGTCTTTTCGGTTTTCCCACCACGAGCACAAGGCGTGCAAACAATTCATTACACAAGCATTAGGGTGACCTTTTTCATAAAAAACCTGGACAATTTGGTGGAAAAACTTTCGATTTAAATCCTTAGCCACAGGGGATATAGGCCTATGAAGACCTTAAATAGTCCAATAGGGTTTACTATAACGGGCAACAATTAGCTGTAATGCCAAAACAATTTATGTCGACATCAACGGCCTTTGTTGTCATAAGCCGCTGTTAAAATCTGGATCCATCCATCAAGGGTTTAATCCAAAGGTTGCAATCAAGAGAGCGAAAATGAATGGAGTGAATGTTCAATTTGTCACAACAGAAGAGAAATATAGTACTATATACTCTCGACTTAATGACTGTCAATCAAGGATCGAAGTATTATAGCACGCCAGAACAGTGCACGCCTTGTGTTGCTAGGCCTATTATAGTTTAATGTGTCGATCGCAGGCGACACAGAATATTTATTGCGCCAGAATTTCTAAATTAGCTTTGGAGTTAGAATTATTTTTCCCAATTTCTGGATTTTTCTTATTTCAATTCAGACAGTCTAAATTTTTTAGAGTGGACCGTTAGAGTAGGCTGCCGACCCCTATAGTCTAAGACTAAGGTTGGGAACTGTTAGAGTTAGACCGTTAGAGATAGGCTGCATCGGTAGGCTGAATCATTAGGCATTTGATAGCTGCATAGGGGCGCTGTACGGTTGCGAAACTTGGACTTTGCGGGCAGAGGACAAAAGAAGAATATCAGCTTTCGATATGACGACATATAGAAAGATGCTGCGAGTCAGCTGTCGGGAGTACCGAACAAACGAGTCTGTACTGGAGGATCTACAACCGGAGTTGTTGGAAGTGGTGAAGAGAAGGAAGTTGAACTACTTTGGACACAAGGTCAGAGCGGACAATCTAGATCGGCCTTCATAATGTCAAAGATATGTGGATGGAAGAAGGGCTCGAAGTATTCCAGGGAGACGCTGGATGGACGATGTGGAGGAGTGGATGGGAATGCCGATGGCAGATTGTGTAAGTAGTGCAAGGAACAGAGAGGGATGGAGGAAACTGACGTCGTTGGCTCTGGTCTCCGATCCGCAGCAATGAGCAATATAGGCCTGATGATGATCAGGACCGTAGGCCTATATCTGTTTTGACAAAAGGGGGGAGGAAAAACTGTCTCTCCGAATTGCCTGTTCTTCCATTAAAGCCCATGTTATGGCATTGCGTAAGAATAACAGCCTAATTATTATTTATCATTGCATTAAGCTTATTATTATTTATTTAGCTTTTTGCATTGAGTTCATTCTATTCAGAACTTCCACTAGCGGAGAGGAAATTACTTCACGTTCCCGCTCCAAGCTTAAAAGTGAGGAGGAAACTTCCACCCTTCCCTCCTCAGGATTTGCGTCTCGCACTGCATTGATGGGTCTCAGCAGGTGAAAGTAGGCCTATTATTTATGCAGGCCCCATGGGCGCCCGCACATAGGGGGTAATGGGGGCACTTGCCCCCCCTGGAAAATTGACACCTATTTTTTAACTACAACTTTTGGGTTTTTAACAAATTTCTTTGCATTAATGCACAAATGATACGAATGATACAGACAGTGAAAGCAAGGAATATACGTTTAGAGATCTCTATAGAAATAAACCTGCTCTTATAACTTTCTGCCTTGCATGTTCAGGCTCTTTCTAAAAACTGTAACAATGACTAATGGCTTTCAACCCTCCTGTGGGCGCTCATGCTAACTGAGGCCTATCGATTATGACCTACTTGAGTGGAATCTAGCTGCAATGCAAATAATCACAACTGCCAAAAAAGTAAATACTAATGCAAAGATTTGAAAAATTCTCAAGGCACACTGAAATTGCATCAGGGAGATCTGCTTATTCACCAGCATTGTAATTATATAAACCAAGTCTGCTATAAGCCAGGCTCCATTTTGTCCATTTTGCAAGCTGCCAGTACAGAATCCAGGAGGTCAAACTGTAAATAGCCTAGACTTGGATAAGGGACTCTGGTTCAAAAGAATTGACACCCACACTCATTTGATCCTCGGATCCTTCACCTTCCTAAACGACATAGCTACTCAGCCCCTCTGGCTACCAGACTCGGACCTCTTTCTAACTACTCTTTTGAATAGGCTTCTGATTCGATGCAGCACATGTGAAAAATCTGGTGCCCTGCGACTGACTTTCGAGTGGCGCTTTAGAAGCAGCTAGAGGAGCATTTGCCCCTTGAAAACTGACACCTATTTTTCGTTCATTAATTTATTCGTTCATTCTATGGATTTATATAGCGCACCTTTATGAAACTATTTTTTAACATCTCCTTTTTGATTTTTAACTAATTTCTAAGGAATCTATTCTTATTAAAATTATACAGAAAATGAAACTGAGAAATTTGCATAAGAAACTTCTTTGAAAAATACTCGTATTCTTAATTTCCAGCTTTGCATTTCCAAGCTCTTTTTAAAGAAAATTAACCATGACTATCGGAAAAATTTGCCCCCCTGCAAAAATTTCTGCGCGCGCCCATGACAGGCCCATACTATTGTACAATGTCTACATTATAGTCGGCTACGACCTTTAAAATTCCATATAGGCCTCTAGGCCTAAATTGTCAACTTCACTTTCGTTAGGACTTCTTTTTGAGTTACAAACTATAATTTGTGCAGTAGTCCAATTGCAAAGAATTGCTCTTTCCAAGATCCAACTGACAATTTATTTTCCTTCTTGTCAATTTTGAACTTTTGCCAAAATCGTCGCGACACCGGTGTAAAGGTTTCAAATTACCCCCTCCTAAACATTACCCCCCGGTAACTTGAAACCGGTTTCAGACCCCCTGGACACTAGATTTGCATCAATCATCGCATTTATTGCACTAAAAAATCAGAAAAATCATCCCGCCTCTTGTTTTGGTCTGAAGATTTTCATCCGTCATCCCACTTCGTGCTTTGCTATCAATTTTTGATCGAAAGAAAAATAATAGCCTTGAAGCCATTTCTCCATTGTAAATTCAGCGGCGATTAGTATTTTAGTTAGGCCTACATATGAAAATATTGATAACAAACCACGAAGTGGGATGACGGATGAAGATCTTCAGACCAAAACAAGAAGCGGGATGATTTTTCTAATATTTGTAGTGCAATAAATGCGATTATTTATGCAAATTACAGTTTGCAGGGGGTAATGTTTAGGAAGGTGTAATTTGAAACCTTTTCACCGGGACACGCCACAAACAACCGGGGCATGTCCCGGAAAACCGGGACGTATGGTCACCCTAGCGGCTCTATAGCCTATAACCACACGCCGAAATATGACGGATGAACTTGAATTATAACTATGTTTGTCTATTTGATTTACTCCTGCAATGTTTAATATGTTGATGGATTTGACGCAGGGTAGCAAACAAGCTTCCTTGTTTGTTTTATTGACTGTTATCACCGAAAAAACGATACATACTGAGCCAGAAGCCATACCAGTATTGGTTAGATAAATTATTATTTATCATAAATAGGAATGAAATAGACTGAATTGGACCAGAATATGTAGCCTATAAGCCTAATTATTGTCATCTGCAAGTCATAATTATGGTAACTTGTAGACATATTAATTGAGACTTTCAGTAGGCTTGCTTAAGAAGGTCTGCGTTATAATTATCTTGGGACCTAACTACCTGAACTAATTAAATGGCTTTCAGGGAGACGAAATGGCATATAATATATTAGGCTATATGAAGTAGGCTACATGTATTTAATAAACTATTAACAATTGGCAGTAAACGTGATTCATAAAGGTATTGATAATGAAGGAATCTAGGCTATTGTAGTTAATTAACTAGCAATGGTAAGACTTACCAAGAACTTAACAAAATTCGTAGGTTTGAGAAATTGTCAGTGACAACTTAAATGTTTAATATCAAATCTGAATAATTAGTTTCACCAATGTAGGCCTACCAAGACTCACCCCAGAACGACGACCAATAGCCCTATAAGTAGAACATTTTCTCCACTGAACGAGCCGAACTAACAAAAGGTTCCGGGGCGCTCTAGTATTAAGTCTTTTCATAGCAGCCAAAAACGCCAACCAATGAGAATCGAGTTGTCCCTAATTATAGTATCATGGGAAGAAAATACATATCTATATATAATATATATATATATTCATGCATTGCATATATATTGCCGATACATGCAGATATAATTATTAATGCACAAGCTAAGGATTAGTAGGCCTATATAGCGATAGATCCATTGGTCAAGGGAATAGTTCAATCAAACATTGATATTAATTGACCCCTCTCCAGATAGTTACCATTGTAGCCTGGAAGGATAGACCTTCTGGATGCGATTGATTGGAAGTTGCTATCGCCTCCTACCAACTCTACTATATAAGCGCCTTACCTTGGATAGATAAGGAACCCAACCTGGACCTGGACTGGACTCGGACCGTGCAACTAAGGACACGACAATATACAGAGGGACTCGACTGCAATTTGACTTCGTTTGGGTTCCGTGCTTGCTAGATAGAGAGGTTCGTAATATTAACTTTAATCTCTCATATCTAGGTTAGCATGAGATCGGTAATTAGTCGATGAGTAGATTAATGGAAGATTAGTGGAAATAGTAGAGGCGACTGATAGTGGATTAGCAGGAGATAGTTGAAACTTCACTGTAATGTAAGTTATGACCTGTTGTTGTTATTAAACATTTTATTATCTTGATATCTATAATTTCTGTATGATTAAATGTCACGGTGATTGCAATCGCTTCTTACTTTCACCCTTAACGTAACTGCATCTATCGAAGCATTTATTATATTCAAGTGGGTTAGTCTTTCCCCTATTAGGGCTCATTAGATTATTTGGAGACCCGTGTCTTATACCGTTAGATCATGTGATAAATAGGATCGGGGATACAATCATTAGAATACCTGTCAGCTAGCTGTCTAGCTGTCAACGTCCACTTGTATAGATTAGGCAATAATCTTAAAAGCCATAAATTCGTCGGCTTGAGATGATTAATTATTTTATTATACTCGATCAGGGCTGTATTCTAGGATATACGCGGGTATACAGCGTATGGCCTACTCACCCTCGTGAAAAATGACAGCGTGTAGGCTACTCCCCTTTGAAAACGAGGGTATACGCGCAGGCCCGGCCTTAGGCATAGGCAAAGTAGGCAGTTGCCTAGGGCGCCGTAGTCTTTGGGGGGGGGGGGGGCGGGGGGGCGCCGCGGCACCGGCGATTTTTATTTTTTTACACTATATTCTTTCAAACTGAAGACTTTAGAAAGAATTTAAGATAATTATTGATTTCATTGCACCAATTCAGGAAGTCCTAATTCAATTTCTAGGACTGCATAAATTTTAAATCGACTCATAATATTCGATTTTAACGGCATTCTTTGCTCTGTGCTCTGTAGTCTATGTCTATAATAGACCCGATGTCTATGGACTAATACTGACATAATGACATCTTTAGACCGAATACGGCAACAACTGAAGAATAATTGTTGTGTTATTTATAGTCGTTGTGTCTGCTGTGAATCTTTTGATCTTAAAAGTTAAATGATATCAAACAATATGATTCCATGAAGCGTCAAAAGTTATCGGGTGCCCAAAGCCGTAAAAAACAGAAGACATAAGTTATAATAAAAACAAAACTGAGACAAATTTACCTGTCAATATTAGTGCCCAGTCGTCAGCAATAGCAATTCAGACTACGCGACGATCAATTTCGATAGTGAAGATCAGGGCTGACCTCAGGCACAGGCAAAGCGGGCGCCAAATTCTAGTGGGGAGTCATTTGCACAAAATGTATGTTAATAGCCATTTTCTGTTTTAGCCATTGTGCACGAAATATGAATTTAATCCCGTCTTCAGTGTACTAATAAAAAAAATTCAAATTTCTCAGCTGAGTGCAAAGGCTCTGGATGGTTCATCTTTTGATTCTGACGTGGGCTGAACAATTGAGTTTAGTGGGGATCTGAGGGCGCGAAATGTATGCTTTTCCTGGGGTGTCCAACGCCATTTTAGCTAAGGCCGGCCCTGTATACGCGGGTATACATGCAGCTTATACCCAATTTAGCACCTCACAAAGCCCATGTGAGTGCAAGCAGTGAAATCGCGATTTACGAAAGAAAAAGCATGAATTTCGAGCGTCGCATTACGCCGTGGTGAGGGTTTTTCGGACGAGAAATCCTGGAAAACTACCTGAAGACCAAAAAAGGTCGTCAGAAATGTTACGCCCAGAAAGTCGATTTTTTCCGGTGGCAGCGTGTACACGCCTCAAAATTTCAGAATACACCCACCCCTTTCGCGATTGAGGTGAATGGTTAATTTTTATGCGCTCACATTAAAACCTTCATAGCCATAATGCGATTAACCAACATCCAACATCAATTGATGACCCTAGCAATGCACTAAACAACAAGATGAAAATAATGAACAAACAGTTTGAATATTCCAGCCTTATAATCAGTGTTTAATCTAATCCCCTGCTTTGGGGGTGAGGGGATTCATGTTTCTGGAGGAAGCGAGGACAAACCACCGTTTGGCGAACGGCCAATCGCTGAGGCACGTGCGTGGCGCTGACCAGTGGAAGGTTTTTACTCTTGTCATCTCTCATTTTCTAATGACTGTTTTTTTAAAAATAGTAATTATACTAATATTATCATTTAACTTTTTCCTCTACTTCTTAATTTTACTGGTGGATAACTTTACCCACCACTGGAGACGTCTAGATGAAACAGTAAACACTGATTAATTATGTTTGCTATTACGCAACTTTTCAATTGATCGATTCCCTGTCGCGCGAATTGCAGGAGATTGTCTCTTTTTAAATTCCGATCCCAAATCGATTTTTAAACAAGAAGAGCTTGTTTAGAAAAAAACCAGACAAGCATGATTGTTCTTCAGATTTCATTTTGTTTAAAATATTCGGTGGCCAATTATCCATTGATGCACAATAAAACAGAATAAATTGTCCACACTGAAAATAACTGGATATAGGGCCTACTCAAGCTGTGGAGAAATTTTGCTCTATAAGCTTATTGCTTTGGCATGAGTTATCTTTGTACCTCTGTCATGGGATCCAGTTGTGAACATTTGAACGTATAATTATGGCACACTGTTGATTCTAGGCATCAATACAGCACTACGCTGTTAACTTGCGGCAACAGATTTGCCGTTATCGCCATCTGACGAATGCAAGTGAATTTCTAGCAATATGATAATAAGAAATTGCGCAGATCACTTCACTGAATGTTAAAGTTTATGACCCGTGATTCCCATTGTGCCATGCAGGGCCAATTGACAATAAAAGAATGTTGATAGGTTGATCGACTGAAGAAAGTCATGTCGGTAACTTGACAATAATATCCTTCTGTCAAACTGCCATGATTCCACTTTAAGGCGCCCTTGTAACAGCATGGCTGGTTACTGCGCCATATAAATTGTCGTAATTAATTATTAATATTATTATTTCATATGCTATAGGCACCAGAGACCAACTAACAAATCTTAGAATTATAATGCAGAAAATGCACGACCACCAACAGCCGCTGTACATGTGTTTCGTGGACTTTACAAAAGCGTTTGACTGCATATCACATGAACAGCTATGGGCGACAATGGCAGAAATGGGTTTTCCATCACATATCATCGATCTACTGAACAAATTATACTGCAAACAACAAGCTAAAGTAAAGGTTGCAGGTACACTATCAGGAGGCTTCAGAATAAAGAAGGGAGTGAGACAGGGATGCGTGATGTCACCTCATTTGTTCAACATCATGGTAGAGACGGTTATGAGAGAGGCACTGGAGGGATGGCAGGGAGGAATACGGATAGGAGGTTCATTACTAACCTAAGATACGCAGACGATATAGTACTATTAGCGGGAACAGAATTGGAGTTGCATGAACTGACAGAACGACTACACCAAGCAGGAGAAAAGAGAGGTCTGAGGATAAACATAAATGAAACCAAATTGATGACACAAAAAGGCAGAACGTGTAATATTGAAATTGGAGGACAAAAACTGGAACAGGTAGACACCTTTCATTACCTAGGATCGTTGATAACTGAAGATGCAGACAGCAGCACAGATATAAGAGAGAAATTAGCAAGAGGACTCAACACAGGGACAGCGTTGAAGACGCTATGGAAAAGTCATAATATAAAAATGATTACCAAGATCAGACTCATGAAGGCTTTGGTATGGCCAGTGGCGACATATGGGTGTGAAAGTTGGACGATCAGAAAGAGAGAAAAAGACAGAATAAATGCTTTTGAAATGAAATGCCTAAGAAAGATCTTGAGAGTGCAATGGACAGAGAAAAGAACAAACGAATGGGTATTGCAGAAAACGGGAACAGAAAGGACCTTATTGAGCACGATAAAAAGAAAGAAACTCATTTACTTCGGTCATTTGATGAGGAAACAGGGAGGCTGCTTGGAAAAGGAAATAATACAGGGTACAATTTCGGGAGCAAGGGCAAGGGGAAGACCGAGGATGGGATGGATCGCTAACATCATCGCGTGGATGGAACTACCTTTCGAGAGGATACTGAAGGAGACGGAGGACAGGAAAAAGTGGCGAAAGCATGTCCATGAAGCGACCAACCCTCGAATCGAGGATGGTTAAAGACAAGACAAGACATATGCTATAAGGGAACCGCAATGGAAATCCTGTTCGTGCGCCTTCTCTCTGGCATCATTAGGCCTATTATTTCTATGTGACTAACGATACGTATCAGACCGCACTTCGAGCATTGTTCGATGTGAACACTGCATTCGATACAGTAGACCTAAATAATGATATTATTCTGCAACGCTTAGGCCTATCTGTCTTTTTGAACATCCCTGACCTGAGGAACGTGAACATTCTTCATACTCATGCGCAAAAATGAAACCAGGTGAAATCTTGGGACAACCATTAATAGGCGTACTAGGATTGCCCCAATTTTTATATCTGTACAATGAACGAACAGAATTGCCCAACATTATGTGATGATTGTGAATTGTCGCAAGCCTTAGGCCCCCTACTTAGGCTATTTACTTACACCTGCGGACTTATATTTAGATCATGGGTTGAGCTATTATTAGAGCGCTGCGTGATCAGTAAATAGACACTGTGTTTTCTGACACGTGATCGCCAACTGCCTGAGTTGCGATTGGCTAGGATGTATCGAGTGACGTGTCAGCGTTATCACGTGCCGGAAGCAGGGATGCCACTCATAGCTTTTTCCACCTAGATCTAGGTATTTTTGGTCTTGTCTAGGTTTCTAGGTTTTTTTGGTCAGGATTTAGCCTTTTTTCTCACGGCGGTTTTTTCGACTTTTTACATACAAAATTATTATTTTTTAAGTGAAAATGCACAAAAAACGTGAAAAAATCGCACATTTTGTGAATTTGGACCAAAAATTGGAAATTTTGGAGCAAAAGACTAAAAAATAGGTCATCAGAAATTTTTTCGGGAGGAAAAAGAGAGCAAATTTTAATCATCGGACGACTAAAAAAAGGTCGTCAGAAATATCAAGCCGGAAAATTGGGAAAATCCATGTATTTTACATGAAAATCGTCAATCTAGCCTTTTCTAGCTTTTTTTTCGACCGGATCTGACCTTTTTTCAAATTCCAGTGGCATCCCTGGCCGGAAGTGAGCTCTGATTTGTTGCTGATCGAATAAAGGACGCAAAAATGACAGATCTCTTCAAGTCGTTGACTAGGGATGACCTGTGCTGAGTTGAGTGTTGAAATACTGCGATTTTGGTGGACTTGTGCAAGATAATTGCTTTCTGGACATTGGCATTTGGTAACAGTAAAATCAAAACTACACCATGCGTCCATGATACCCAGTCCTGGTGTGCATCCATGCGTCTAAAGTTAAATGCCTCCGAAACAGAGGTCATTTGGTTTGACCGTCGGAATGGACAAAACGACAATAGGACCTAAACTAGCGAAAACTCTCGACTTTAACCCAGATTGCTCCATTCTACCATCTGACGTGATTCGCGACCTCGGTGTGCTATACTGGACTGGTTTAAAGATGAATCAACATAATTATGTGACCCATCTGACCAAAACCAGGCTTAAATTGCATTGTGTACAATTTGAGTGTCATATAGCTATCTTCTAAAAGAATAGAGTATCTTCTTTAAAATGGTACAAATCTTATTGCTCGACCGTGTTTCTGTCCAAAGTTATCGTTCAAATTACAATTCTGAGAAAAATGCATTTTAAGTTTCCTATAACTTTGGAATGCAACACAGATTCTGGCAAGAAAGACCCCAGCCGGCGAGGAAGGCGCGCGTTTCGATTACACTGGGAAACTCTGTAACGCAGAGTTTTTCAATAGGATGAGCGGAGACAAAGTCAAACATAAAGGCGATAGGCCTCGGTCAAATATTGCTTTATCACAGTCAGGTTGGAAAAAATTAACAGTATGTTTATTTTTTGTAAATGGAAATAAAAGTAGATACTATAGTAAAATTAACATCCTGACAGAAAACGGTACAGCTCCTCGATCGATTATAACCTGATGAATGTCTAGTTTCACACAAAGCTGTAGTGAACGTTAATGGCGGCAGATAAAATAGCATTCGACATGTTTCTAAGACACGTTTGATTCTCCATGGCGATGTTACGAAACAAATTCATGACATCTACGCTATTACTCTGGTTAACGTGCAATTTGTTTCTACAGTGAATTTGAATATACTCGAGAAACTCAACAGCACAAAGTTGAAAAACAAGTTCACAATCAGATGATAATCCTTGGCGAGTAGCAGATATCTCAGTCTGCTTCATAATAGTCACACAAAGAGTCAAAAAGCCAAAAATAACCTGAATTCCAGCATCGTATATTGCAATATATTTGTGATTCATGAAGACGCAAAGTATTTCATTTAAAAAGACATTTTCAAACCTATTCATACTAATTACATTGCTCAAAGCTCTGAAAGATGCAATCGACTCCTCACATATTTTCAGTGCTTGTCGATAATCGCCAAGACAAGTATAACAGAAATTCGAATAATATGCGGCGCTGATAAAGTAAGACGGATTGTGCTGATTATTATCCATTATTGATACAATAGTTTGACACAGAGCTTCCATGGCTTCTTTTGCCATACTGTCATCATTTGCTCGACGATAGCAACACATGCTCTGTCTCTGCTCATCGGGTGTTCCGTTCAATAACTTGTCCACGGTGCGCGACAGAGAGTCCAGCGAGGAAATATATACATCCGAGTAACTGTTTGTTTCTTTCCTGTTGCAACTCGTCTGAAAGTAACTCAGAGCATCGGTTTCGTAAGATTTTCTTCTTTCACTGATATCTCCGTTTGAATACAGATCAGACATTAGAAGACGATGCAATTGTATTGCTCTGAATAAGTCTTCCACTTCACGCCTCAACAAAGGACTTGACGATAATTTATCAACAGCATATCTTCCGTGTTCGTGATTCAATGCATTACTAAAATATCTCCTATTTATTGAGAGCTGAGCTAGCAATAACGCCTTATCACTAATAAGAACACGAAACACTTTGCCACGATAAACCTTTGGCTGGAAATGAATAACTTTTGAAACGACTTTGCGAGCGTCATGCAAAAGCAAAACTTCGCAGCTCACATCAACTTCGCTTTGCAAATAGTCCAGCATGTTGTTCCCACGTATGAAATAGTTTGGGCAATTTCTTTCAATTAACCATTGAATCATCTGTAGCAGCAGCTCTTTAACGGCTGCTTCAATTCGATCTTCATTCCAAAAATCAGAAGGTTTTTCTTCACAAGCCCACAACATCAGAGTTTTGAAGTAGTATGTACACAGAAATGTCTTCTTCTCACCCCCACGCTGTGCAATCACGTCAGATTTAAGAATTCGAAGTATATGATAAATATAGGTTTGAACTTCAGGCCAACTATTGACCAGAATTAACTCTGCCTGAGAAAACGAAAACCTCCAACTAGTGTCATTGTCAGGATTGCTTTGGTGTGCCTTTGGAACAAGATGACATCCACCTGCGACAATTTTCTCAACCATATCTCTGGTTGGCCAACCGCGACATCGTTTACGAGTCCTCCACTCATCCGCTTCTGACGGCCAATGAGGACATAAAACGGATGTAACAAGGTCAGTCGTTAATTCTTTAAATGCAATTAAATTCGATTTACTCTTCCGCGCAGCATCGAATAGGGAACTGACCTGATTATGCGTCAGTATACGGTAATTGGTTGCTGGCCCATGAAGAGATTTTCGACTATATCCGAAATATACAGTCTTTTCCTCTAGACGCCGAAGCAACCGAGCAAATCCCAAATGACAATCTCTAGTCTCAAGTGTAAGTATTTCCCCTTGAAATGATTTAGAAATGACAGCGGTTTCTGCTGCAGTAATGACGGTGCGGTCGATGCACAACTGGTCAATATCGGTTAAATTCAACATCGCATATTCGAGCGGTTGTTCAAAGAAACTACCGCAGAATAAGATGCCGATGTGACAACTGCGAGGGAGAATATGTTTGCAAAATTGTTCAATATTTTCATCTGAGTGTGCACCCGATGTATCCATTAGTTATTTCATTTTGTTCAGTTTCTGTTCTGCTTTTGCTCGCAATATCTACGCTGACATTAGGTTTGAGTCAGAAGTTCTCGCTTTTTCAACATAGTATTACGGTAACATCTTCAGTTATTCCATACTTCTTTGTCCCAGGCCTAACGCTACATGAACCAGCTCGAAGTGCATGGGCTATATTATGAAGATTGATTTATTATTGAGCACTGCGGCACTTCATTTTTTCCACAGAAGGTATGAACTTAGTGTAAGTGTGGCGTTTCAGCCACAAGACGATAAACTCCGACCGGCGGCCTTGTCAAACTGAAGCTGGAGACAGGCAGGAGCCACGGTGACGCTCCTAAAGCAGCCCAACCGTGTAGTTAGAGTCAATTATAGGTAAGGCGTAATTTCCCCTAGCAGAAATGCGCTACGAAAATATGCGCTATTAGAGCGCGACCACTACGCTATTAGAGCGCGACCGTTAGTTAATGCCTGTGGAACACAGCTGGAAGCAGGCGAGAGCGAAGATGAGGCATTTATAGCCAAATCGCTATGGAACGCTCTTAGGTATTTTAGCACCCGTAGAATAAATAAATTTCTGGCCGTCCAATAATCTTAATTTAGGGCGTAGGTTACGTAGAAGTCGTTTGGGAAGCGATAGAAAGATACCCGGTGACGATCCGACAACAAATGGATTTTTGGCGAATTATCCAAGATTTTTCACATGCTGAAAAATCGCGTTTAAACAGTGACATTCCGGTGGAATAAAGCCTGCCACACGGTGTTCTGCTACTAGTGTAGAGTGATGGCGATCACTCTATGGGCAATGAATATTAACTCTGTTCGTTTCATTGCTCTCCACGCAATCTTGGCACGTTGAATTGACATTGCTACGTTGGTTTGTTGGTGTCCAAACGCTTTCTGGTGAATTTGACGAGAAATATTGTATCCGGAGCGAATCCGCACCCGCGGAGGTTAAACGTTACCTGCGGTGACGTTCGAACGGCGGCTGACTGGGCATCGCCCCGCTTCGACGCACCAGGGAGAGTTGGTGGTGGCTCATCCCGTCTTACTTGCAACTGTCTCCTGGCGTACAGCGCCGTGTTCTCTGACTGTTGGAGGAGTTTTACTGACTGTCATAGCCAGTGGTATTGGTTTGTCGAAGACGTTGAGTGCTTGTAACGTAAAATAAAGCAGTTTTACCGCCCTGATCGAGGCTCCGGCGTCGTGCAGGCCTAGGCACCCTGTCCGCCACGAGCCCGTCAGCATCATACGTATCGAATATTGTCACTCGTAAAACTCGTTAGTGCGCTAATCCTCGGTACAGGAAAGGCAAGTGGTTGTTTCGGACTTTCGTCCCCTGTTGTCCATAATACGCCGTTCGCTTTCGGAGCGGCCGGAGGCTCGATTGAACGTATTGCCTCGTGCAGTAACCATTTCTTTCCTCCTGCGACAATTCGCGTTTCCATCGTATCTGGTTAAACTTCCAGTGTTTGCGGCAAAGGAATTGCCCTGTACGTGTGACACAGAACAAAAATTGTCACTCAAGGCGAGCGCGCAACCGTCGGTGAACGGTAAGGCCTCGACCGAGATAACCACCGCGCCAGGAGAGCGCAAGACTTGGACCTTCGCGGTCATCAGACCTACGACTCCTCGTTGGTGTCCATTGCATGTCAGCAAGACAAGGTTTCTGAATAATTCATATAATATAGCGTATACACTCTTGTCCAGCATCTGCTGCTGAGCGACGGGCCCGGTCTCGTAGGACTCAGCCCCCTACGGACCTCGGCCACGCCAGCGAGCGTCTCGCCGCGAAGGCGGTTAAAAACAGAACACGGGTGGAGAGAGACCCGTTGATAGACTTGGTTACTCATAACATTTCCGCCTACGATTGGAAGGCGCTGTTGGTGACTGCGGTGAAAGCTTCCACACCGTCTGGCGCATCTCATTTGGACACCGTCCGCCCCGGACGTGCCGTCATTCAGTGTCGCGGGCGCTGCCCGGACGATCGACGCCTCGTGCGCTCAGTGTATCTTTCGTCATCCCAGCTTGGTTGTGAACTTTGATTCGGATTCAGTGGTGCTTTGAAAGCGATAAACCTGGTTCCAACAATACGAGTGAGTGAAATACAGTGTTGCCATATTTTGCCGTACTTCGACTCTTCGGCGAGAGGTCGGTGCTGCGCCTGACGGGGCATCGACGTCGAGTCCTAGTGTCCGTGAGTGCCTTACTCGGTGAAAACTTACCTGATCGTCTTGAAACCTGCATCGGATCGTGCAGCGCCTACGATTTGCCCGTGAAAGTGTCAAGAAAACTGGTCTAGCTCGCCCCGTTCGAGAGTTAGAGCCGAATAAGTGAATTTGCCTTGAGAGTGGCGAAAGTGCGTTGCTGTTCTGTTCGCGTGCTATCCCAGCGGTCGCCCGGACGAAGTAGTTGCGCACGGAATAACTTTGTAGCCTGTGGTCCAATCGTTTTGAACTAAGCGACAATCTGGTTCATCTCGACGAGTAGAAGACTTGCCCTGTGGGAGGTTTGTCTGTAGCTGTTACGGTTTCTCCGGTATAGTCTAGAGAGAGAGCGCCTCGCGCGTGAAAGGGACTTAGCCGATTTCTCCAGTCTTTCGCCCAGGCCGCGAAGACCGGCCGCGCTTTCAGCGGCTTTGCCATCTGTCGTCCGATTCGTTCAATCTTGGTGTCCTATTGTTCGTCTCGACGAGGAGAATACTTTACCTGTGAAAAGTTAGTCAGTGACGGTTACGGCTTCAACGGTAGAAGCGCGCAAACTTGTTTTCCCTCGGCCTTCGCCTAGCGAGTACAGGCCAGCAACGCAAGACCGAGCGACCGCGAGAGAGGTCGAAGGTTACCGGAAAACTTTGTCAATTGTTACCCGATCCTTGCAATCTTGGTGTCAGATTGTGCGTCTCGTTGAGTGGGACAAGTCAGTCGGAAGAGAGTTAAGCGATATCTGGAAGGGTTTCGACGGTAGGAGCTCGCGAAGAGTTTCCCCCGATCTTTTCCCGTAGAGTTCGGTTACGCGGCGCCGCGACCAAGCGAGTGACCGCAGCCGACAGGTCTGTGTGGGCAACGCGCAGTGCCCTAGGTCTGCGAGTGTATTGCGATATTCTTTGACTACCGAATATCTTTTCTTTCACCTCTGGTCTTTGAATCGGCTAGTAGCAGAGCCGTTGATACGATCGCTTGGCTATATCGGCCGCCGTTGATCAGCGTTGGTTGAAGTCCAAGGTAGATACCGGCCACGACTGGTCGAGTGAGTGTAACTTTGTGAGTTGTTGTACGATTAACGAAAAGTTGGTGTCAGATTGAACGTCACGCCGAGTTCTATCTTGTATACGTGCGAGTGTGTTACCTATTCCTTGGGAGGGGCTTCGGAAAGCGATTCTTTGGCCGTCGCCCGTGTATTTCCCTTGTGTTACGTATCTTTGTGAGTTCTTGTACGATTCCGTCGATCTTGGTGTCGATCGACTCAGCGCACCAAGACGACCGTGTCTGTAACGTCTGTGAGTGAGTATCCTTGGTGGATTAAACGGTGAAGGCTCGACAAGCTTTACTTCGCCGAACCTACGGTTTTCCTCGCCAGGTCGAGGAATTCGTAGTTGCAAAGTCAGGGTTAAACGTAGCTGCCCTGACCGCTCCCTGTAGTTTACGCAGCGTGTCCCGGTTCCATAAGTCATAAGTTAATTTAGTTAAGGAAGTTGTGTATCCCTTAGCTAATTTTTAAGCCCCCTATACGGGAGCGATGCTGGTCTGTGGACAGTAATCGCGGGCCAGAAGCGTTACGAAAGTCAGTTACCGTTGGCGCCTGTTGCGGCGAAAGAGTCGACAGTTCCGAGTACAAGTGTGCGCCTTCCCTGTGGGATAGTGCAGGACTAAGTGTGAAACAAGCACGCGAGCGCCTGGCAAGCGCCGTATTCCTGGTTACGAGTGACTTCGCTGTTGCGCGAATTGTGAAATAGTTTCGCTTCCCAGCGAGCTATACGGGTGGTCTCCCTAAAGGCCTGGTACCAGAAAAACATATACGAAGAATTTGACTGTCCTGTTGCGGACAGAGGACAATGGTTGTGTCTCAGTATCGGTTAGGGTTGGATCCCCTAGAGTGGAGTTGGTGTCGCCTTCTATGGCCGACCTCATGGCAGCGCCAGGTATTACCTGTTAGAAGTGACGGCGCGTCGGCAACTCGCTGTAACATGGTGCGAAAGAACACAGTGCATGCGGAGGAGAAAGCGAAGTTGGCAGCCGCGAAAAGGAGCTCTAAGCGAGGGACCTCTGCCCGAAGAGTGAACCCTGTTTCGAGGATTGGCCATCCTGGAGCTCGGGATGTTACCCCCAAGGTGGCCGCGGGCGGGGCAGCATCAGGATCCGACGCTACAGAGCTATACACCTTGTTCCGGGCCTCTTTGCCGAGACGTTCTTCTCCAGTGGCGCAGATGCGAGTAGAGGATATGACCGATGGGTCAGATCACGAGGCAAGGCACCGTGTTGCCCGCGAGCGGACCGACGACGAGCGCCACAGTGGTACCAGAAGTGGGGTCTTTGCAAACACTTCTGAGGTGGTACCTGCGGTTGAGTCCGGTCGGATTGAAGGTGATTCGGAGGCTGAGAGAGATGCCTATGGCGATCTTGGGCGTCTTGACTACCGGCCTGTTGACTATTTTGGTGCACGTCCAAAGGTTCGGCCACAAGTCTCGACTGGTGATTTGATAACGCTTGATGGAGTTGGTTCGTTTGAATCGGTTGGTGGACGTCCACGTTCTGCAACGTCTGGAGTTGAGAACTGGCTCCGATCTGTTCCTGAGGTTGGCGCTGGAAGCCAAACGAGAGTATTGCGGAGTCATATTACGCCTGTGCCTAGTAGAGAAACTGTACGGTCCCGGTTACCTGTGGTGTCTGAAGACACGAGAGCGTTGAATTTGGTTCGCGACACGAGCGAAAGGCAAAGTCCTCGAGCTTCCCGCTCGGAGGCGAGCGAACGTGCTTCAGCTGTGGGTGAAGCGGGTGGTGAATTTCGGTCTCGACGGAGAGACGCGGAGGTGATTGATGTGAAAGAGGAGCTGTTATCCTTACGACAAGGTTTGGCGTGGTTGATGAGGAAGTTGGAGGAACGGCCAGCGCCAGTGGCACGAGACAATGATTCGATGCGAGTGCAGCTGTCGAGAACAGAGAGTTACCCCGAGTATCGAGAGGCCCGTAGAGAGACGGTGCCGATGGAAGTATGGTCTCGCGTGCAAGGACCGCCGGAGGTCCGACGCTTGACAGAAAGTTACCGTGAACAAGAAGGTACGAGAAAACCTGAACGGGTCCGTGGCTCTACGGTTCCTATGGAAGTACGGCCGAACGTTGAAACGGAATACCGTGACTTACCGAGTGTGGCTCCGAGACCGGTGAAAGCCAGGGCACGGATAATGTCGTCAGACGATGCATCTACCGAGGCGGATATTAATTATCGGAAGATGACACCTGACAGGAAGAAGGTAAGCCGGCAAGCTTACAAAGCGGGTGAACGACCGCGTACGTTGAGATTTGACGACGAAGATGGTAACAAAAAGGCAGCCGCGCCGGTGCCTAAGAGTAAAGCGGTACGAGAATCTGGTCGCCCCGTTCGTGAAGCAGTGGAGCAGAGGCCGCGTCGGTCGGCGAGGCTAACCAAGAAGCCTGACAAAGAACCCTCAAGCGACGAAGACAATTCACCGATAAGGCCCTCTGGTCGAACGTACAAGAAAGCGACGGCGCTTGGGAGGAGCAAACCCAGCGGCCATCGCGGGAGTCCGAGTTCAGGAGATGACGACGACTCCGGTGACGACAGTGATCGCCCGCGACGAGGTCATCGCAGGGTGGGAGTACGACGGTCACCTATTGATCGTAAGAAAAGCACAACAGCGGCTGATCGTGGAATTCGTATAAAGTTAGAAAAGTACGATGGGAAGACAGCCATAGCCGCGTTCTTGGCTAAGTTTGAGGTGTGTGCACGGTGCAATAACTGGAGTGATCAGGAACGAGCCGACCAGTTGATGTGCGCACTGACGGGTCCTGCGTCACAGTTGTTATGGGACATGGGCGCCCAGAAGGATGTCACGTGGCAGGACCTCGTTGATAAACTAAAGGCCAGATACGGGTCTGACGAACAGACGAGTCTGTATCGGGTAAAGCTTCGGGCGTACCGACAGGGTCCAGGCGAATCGTTGAGTGCGGTGGTACAGGAGGTAAGACGCTTGATGGTCTTAGCCTACCCAGGTCCGACGAATGAAGTTGTCGAGACGGTCGCTTGCGACGCGTTTATGGATGCGTTGTTGAACCAGGAGTTGGCTCAGAAGGTGAGGGAACGAGAACCCGTTAACCTAGAGTCGGCTTACAAACACGCAGTCCGGTTAGAAGCGTACGGTCGTCCGGCCACGTCTGGAGTGGAGGTCGACCGGAGACATGGCAGGGTGAAGACGACGAAAGAGGCCCCAGCGACGAGTGAACAGCAGAATCGTCGCGTGGAGGATCTCGAGCGAAAGTTAGAAAATCTGACAAGAGAACTGGGTCGGATAAACATGAGACAGGATTCTGGGGTACAGACAGGAAAACCGTTACAGTACGAGCGATGGAATAATCCGGGTAGGGCACCGGATGGGCCGTGGCGAGGCGAGCGGCCGGCGTTTCAACGTCGCGACGTTCAGCCGGATCGCTGGCGAAACTCAGAGATTGAATGTTTCCGGTGTCGACGTAAGGGGCATGTGGTCAGAGATTGCCCGCAGCCTGCGCCTGAGCGAAGAGAGGATACGAAAGGCGCGGAGCCTGTGAAGAGTGAGCCGGTGCATGAGCAGGCACAGAATCGAATGGTGCGAGGTAGCCGAATGGCTTACGTTGTTGCCCGCCTGGAGGGGACACGTCGAAACTGTCTCCTTGACTCTGGTAGTGAATTGTCCCTGGTTCCACGGTCGTTTGTGTCTCCTGGCAAAGTGACGTCGTCCAGTCAGCGGTTACTGGCTGCGAACGGTAGCGAAATACGAGTAGACGGTGAAGCTACGTTGAGACTTGGTATTGGTAAGCAATGGTATGCCTTGCCTTGTCTGGTTACGGACCAAGTGACTGAGGTCATCTTGGGATTGTCATGGCTAGAGGTGAATCAGGCTCGATGGGACTTTTCTGGTCGTTGCGTCTTTTTGGGCGACAGAAAGATCCCGCTAAAAGAGTTGTCTACCGAACTTATGTGTCGTAGGGTTATCGTACAGAGCGACATCATGGTTCCGGCTAGATGTGAATTGAACGTCCCGATGTCTGTGGTGTATCCCCATTTGCAAGCTGATACGGAAGCTTGGACGACTACGCCTACCGAAGTGTCCAGAGGCTTGGTGATTGGTCGAACTCTAGTGACAGGCAAAGAGTCGACGGTGTACATTCGAATGGTGAACGTCGGTGACAACGATGTGGTGGTTGGCAGCGGAACCGAGTGTCGGTTGGAGCGAGTGGAGTTACTCGGTAGCACCAGCTCGTCTCTGGAAGCGTCGCGCCACACTGGGCGACCGCCGGCAAGAGTGTGTATGACGGCTAGTCAGTCGGTCGACACGGAGGCCGAGACAGTCTTGAAGCGACTATGGGAAGAGGTCCCTGACACGGTGTCTGTGAGTGAAAGAGCTCGGTTGCGGGAGCTCATCCTGAGGTATCGGTCCACATTTTCGCTTGGCGAAAAAGATCTCGGTTACACAGCCGTTATCCAACACGAAATAGATACACAGCAAGAGAGGCCTGTTCGTCAGACACTGAGGCGACAACCCCTTGCGATGATACCTGAAATCGACCGCCAGGTCGAGGATATGTTGACCCAAGGGATTATCGAGCCCTCCATGTCGGAGTGGGCGTCGAACGTTGTGATGGTGAAGAAAAAGGACGGAAGCATGCGCTTTTGCATCGACTACCGCCAGTTGAATTTGAAGACCCGGAAAGACGCGCACCCGTTGCCGTTGATCCGCGAGAGTCTGGATACTCTCGGTGGTGCCCGTTGGTATAGCACGTTCGATCTCCGGGCAGGTTATCACCAGATGGCCTTGCACCCACGAGATAAGCATAAGACTGGGTTTATTACGAGAAGAGGTAGCTTCCAATTCAAGGTTCTACCCTTCGGTCTCTGTAACAGTCCCGCCTCGTTTTGCCGACTCATGAACCTGGTGTTGACTGGTCTCAATTACGATATCTGTTTGGTCTACCTAGACGATATCATCGTGTTTTCCCGTGACGTCGAGACTCACATGAAACGTCTGGAGATGGTGTTTAAGAGGTTGCAGGAATACAATCTTAAACTGAAACCGTCTAAGTGCCACTTGATGCAGCAAGAGGTACTGTTCCTTGGTCATATCCTCAGTGAGGAAGGTGTCGCGACGGACCCGAGTAAAATCAGGGCCGTCGAGGACTGGAGTGTTCCGAAAAACTTACGTGAAGTAAGATCCTTCATTGGCCTGTGTTCGTATTACCGGAGGTTTATCCACGACTTTGCGGTAGTAGCGCAGCCTTTGCACGTGTTGACTCGAAAGAATGTCCCGTTCCGATGGTCTGAAGAGTGCCAGACCGCGTTTGTGGAGCTGAAGCGGAGATTGGTGTCGTCTCCAATTCTAGCGTTACCTGAAGACGAGGGTCAGTATGTCCTAGATACGGATGCGTCGGCCTACGCGATAGGCGCGGTCTTATCTCAGGTACAGGAGGGCGAAGAAAGGGTTATCTGTTACGCCAGTCGGTTACTGTCTACGGCTGAGCGAAACTACAATGTTACACGCCGCGAGTTATTGGCCGTGATCTACTTTTTGAAAGAGTTCCGCCAGTACTTGCTTGGAAAAGAATTCTGTCTGCGAACAGACCATTCTGCGTTGCAATGGCTACGGAGAACCCCCGAACCCATTGGGCAACAGGCCCGTTGGCTTGAAACGATTGAGGAGTTTGACTTCGAGATTGTTCATCGGGCTGGTACAAAGCACGGTAACGCGGACGCGATGTCCAGAGGTCCCATGGGAGCAGGACCTGAAGAGGAAGACGTTGCGGAGGAGAGCGCAGCGTGGATCTGTCCCGTCGCCGAGGCAAAGCCTGTTGCGGCCGCGCCTGTCGAAGACGTGGGTCAGGATCTCGGTTGGTCGAAGGAGTCGTTGCGAAAGGAGCAGCTAGACGACCGAAAGATTGGTCCGGTTTTAGCTTGGAAGGAGTCAGGTCGTCAGCCCACGGAACTGGAGGCGGCGGCGCTGAGCGAAGAAACGAAGACAGTGCTGAGTCAATGGGAACTGTTGGAAGTTCGCCAGGGTGTCCTGTTTCGAAAATGGTTAAAAGGGAGTACTGGTGAGACTGAGAGATACCAGTTGGTTGTACCATTCATGCTTCGGCATGAGATGTTTAAGGTTACACACGGCAGTTTTGCTGGTGGGCATTTCGGTGTACGAAAGAGCCTAGAGAAGTTGAAACGAAGAGCGTATTGGCCGAGTTGGAAGAACGATGTACGCCGTTGGTGTCAGCGTTGTGACAACTGTGCCCGGTATCGTAGAGAGAAGCCTCCGAGACAAGGTCTTCTGCAATGTCCCGTGATCGGTGAACCTATGGAGAGATTCGGAATTGATATTACCGGACCTCATCCTGTGTCGAACAAAGGCTACAAGTACATTTTGACTGCGATCGATTACTTTTCGAGATGGGCCGAGGCTCTGCCCATTAGGAACCAGGAAGCTACTACGGTAGCAGAGACTCTGATGGTCCACGTCTTTTCACGCTTCGGGATGCCGCGTCAGATTCTGACTGACCAGGGCTCGTGCTTTGAATCGGCGTTGTTCCAGGAATTGTGTAAACGTATGGAGATCGACAAGGTGCGGACGACTCCGTACCATCCGTCTGGTAATGGTATGATCGAACGCTTCCACAGGACTTTGAATTCGTTGCTTGGTAAGGTTGTGTCTGTACGTCAGCGTGATTGGGATGTTCATCTTCCCTACGTGATGGCCGCGTACCGCTCGACTGAACATGATGCCACTCAGCGAACGCCGAATTTTCTGTTCCTTGGTCGTGAAAACCATACTCCGTTGGATTTGATTCTTGCCCAATTGGTAGACTGTGATCGACCGCCTGAGGTAGAGGTGGAGGAATATGTTGCGAAGCAACAAGAGACTATGGAAGTCGCCTACCAGCTGGTGAGAGAGCAGCTGGGGAGGATAGCTGATCGTCGGAAGAAGGCTTACGACCTACGGGTCAAGCCGAGCCAGTTTTCCGTCGGAGACTGGGTGTACTACTACTACCCACGGTTACGGTGTGGCAGGAAGATCAAGTGGACGCGAGTCTACACTGGTCCGTTCCTGGTTATACGAGTCTTGAACCCGGTCCTGTATCGAATACAGAGGAGTGTCAGATCGCTGGCGATGGTCGTTCACGTGGATAAGCTAAAGCGATTTCACGGTGATCACCCGCGCAGCTGGTTGTCGGAAGTGGTTGAGGAGTCCCCCGTGGACGCTGGCCCATTTCCAGGAGACACCGAGTTGGTGGGATCCAGTGCAATCCCCGCGGAGTCCCCCGCGCCTGTTGAGGACAGCGTCGAAAGTCCCCGTCGGCGCGCAAACCGACGTGCTTGCCGGCTAGACTAGCGTCTGGGCTAGCGGTGAGTAACGTCGCGTAATGGCGATGACTTTGGATGTGGCAGTGAAAGATTTCAGTTTCCATTTGACGAGTTTTCTTTTGTAAGACGTTTCAGTGGTACAAGGTGAGTGCCAGGAGACGCAAGAGACACGAACTGGGTCTCTGCGCCGCTTGATTGCGGTGAGTTTCGACTTCTGTCGGTGAACAGTGCTTTTGGTTTCCTTTTGATGACTCTGGTTGGGTTAGCGTTACAGTGGTACCGCTTCGTATTGGGAACGCGACCTGCGTTTCCTGTATTCGCGTAATGGCGATGGTTTCCTGAGACTGGTGAAGTTTCGTTGAGTTCTTTTGAATCTGCTGACCGCTGATCACGGTGGGACTTTCAGTGCGGTTTGCCTGAAGACTCTAAGTCCGAGTCACTTTACGTTTACGATCACCTGTTTCTTTTAATGGTAGGTGATGGGATGGACGGACATCCCAGGTGAAGAGATAGTGTGGCGACTTTTCTCTTCTTAAGGTCCCCTAGCCTACGGGTTAGGTGGAACCTAGGTCTCGAGACAGAGGGGCTCCTAAGGTTGGTAGTCTAGGAGGGAGGCTAGCTACCAGTAGAGTGGCGTGGAATTCTCGCACCAGGTAGTGCTGGGGAAGAATGTCCGGTAGTAGTTGGGATTGTCTTGCACCTGCCTAGCTGACGGACGTAGGTAACGTCGGGCGGGGTCTTAAGTCAAGCTTTCCTGTGTGTTGAGGTCTTGCGCCGTAAATGCCAGTCAGTGCTTGGTTGCGGATTCTCGTGAGGTAACGGATTGGAGTAACCGTCCGTGTACCCGGGTAAGCGTTTTAGTGGTGCCACTCTACAACTGTCTTTACGGTTCCTTGCTCGCTAATCGTGCTTAGGGTGAGGATGTTTCTGTCGCGAGTGAAAATCTCTGATCCTGAAGCCGGTGCGTAGCATCGATGAACGGCACGGAAAGATACTGTGGACAAAGGCCGATGGTTCGCTTAATGCGAAGATTATTGAAATTGTCGGGTCGACAATAGTTATATTTCTTTTGATGAATCCGTACTTATGAAACGCCACTGTGCTAGGGAGCGTTTCAATTGACTTGTGGTTCCGGGGACACAAGGGAAGCTGCTGGAACGGACAAACTGTTGCTGTCGTAGGTTCGGTCCTTGAACGTTTTGGTTGGCCTATGTATTTGTATTAGGTCCTAAACGCGTGCAACTGCATGTATCGTTTTAAGTTACTATAAATCCCACTTCTGGACTTGGCGGCTCGACAGCGCCCTGATCTGCAGATGTGAGGGAGCACGAGAGTTGCCATGTGACAGCCTGTGTTGGCTAAAGGCCGTATCTACCCCACTTCTAGTCCTGGCGGCTCTCTAGCGCCTTGACTGCTGGATGTGCGGAAGACGAGAGAAATGACAGAGAATGGAGTACCCCATTTCTGGTCTGGACGTCTCAACGGCGCCCGGACCGCGCAGAGATGAGGGGAACGGAAAAAGGAATTGACGGTGAAAACGGAGTACTCCACTTCTGGTCTCGGCGTCTCGTCAACGCTCTGACCGCGTAGAAGTGTGGGGAACGAGGTGGACCTGACGGTGAACGTGTGTGTGAAGAGTACCCCACTTCTGACTCTGGTGGCTCGCAGCACCTTAGTCGATAGAGTTGGTGGTCGAGGAAATTTGGTAGTGCAGACCCTACCGCGAGAGGAAGAGTCGCTGAAACGACGTGAGTGAAAGGATACCCCACTTCTGACTCTGGCGGCTCGCAGCGCCTTGGTCGCGTAGAAGTTGGTGGTAGTGAACGTTGGTAAACATGGCCCCACTTCTGATCTCGGCGTCTCGACAGCGCCTTGATCACATAGATTTGGGCGAGCCAGACGTTTGGTAGCGCAGAACCTACCGGTGAGAGAGAACTGTAGTACCGTTAAGGGTGGACTCCTTGGTGGAGCTGGTATAAGTAATTTAAGGGAACTCGACTTCTGGTGTTGGACAAACTCCTTAAGTTAGGGCCCTGCGTGAGAGATTACTTGTGTGACTGTTTTGCGTTGTAGGTGAAGCCGAGGAACTGGAGCTGGATCGGCTAGAGTACGAGAGATCTCGGTGAGGATCGGAAGACGAAGGCGGATCTACGTATCGAATGACGCCTAGAATTGATACATTGCATAACATTGAAACTTTGCTGGAATTGTTATGTCTTTGTATGTGAATGTTGTCTGATCGGAGGACAGCGTGTTAGTGTTTTCCTCCGAGGGGCTTAAATCTAGGTAGATAAGTCCCGGGGACGGGAGGGTAAATATCTCGTGAAGAGATTGTAGAGTAGTTGACCCCGATGCTCCGCATCAGCCGGAGAGGTGGAGAGTGTGGCGTTTCAGCCACAAGACGATAAACTCCGACCGGCGGCCTTGTCAAACTGAAGCTGGAGACAGGCAGGAGCCACGGTGACGCTCCTAAAGCAGCCCAACCGTGTAGTTAGAGTCAATTATAGGTAAGGCGTAATTTCCCCTAGCAGAAATGCGCTACGAAAATATGCGCTATTAGAGCGCGACCACTACGCTATTAGAGCGCGACCGTTAGTTAATGCCTGTGGAACACAGCTGGAAGCAGGCGAGAGCGAAGATGAGGCATTTATAGCCAAATCGCTATGGAACGCTCTTAGGTATTTTAGCACCCGTAGAATAAATAAATTTCTGGCCGTCCAATAATCTTAATTTAGGGCGTAGGTTACGTAGAAGTCGTTTGGGAAGCGATAGAAAGATACCCGGTGACGATCCGACAACAAATGGATTTTTGGCGAATTATCCAAGATTTTTCACATGCTGAAAAATCGCGTTTAAACAGTGACATTCCGGTGGAATAAAGCCTGCCACACGGTGTTCTGCTACTAGTGTAGAGTGATGGCGATCACTCTATGGGCAATGAATATTAACTCTGTTCGTTTCATTGCTCTCCACGCAATCTTGGCACGTTGAATTGACATTGCTACGTTGGTTTGTTGGTGTCCAAACGCTTTCTGGTGAATTTGACGAGAAATATTGTATCCGGAGCGAATCCGCACCCGCGGAGGTTAAACGTTACCTGCGGTGACGTTCGAACGGCGGCTGACTGGGCATCGCCCCGCTTCGACGCACCAGGGAGAGTTGGTGGTGGCTCATCCCGTCTTACTTGCAACTGTCTCCTGGCGTACAGCGCCGTGTTCTCTGACTGTTGGAGGAGTTTTACTGACTGTCATAGCCAGTGGTATTGGTTTGTCGAAGACGTTGAGTGCTTGTAACGTAAAATAAAGCAGTTTTACCGCCCTGATCGAGGCTCCGGCGTCGTGCAGGCCTAGGCACCCTGTCCGCCACGAGCCCGTCAGCATCATACGTATCGAATATTGTCACTCGTAAAACTCGTTAGTGCGCTAATCCTCGGTACAGGAAAGGCAAGTGGTTGTTTCGGACTTTCGTCCCCTGTTGTCCATAATACGCCGTTCGCTTTCGGAGCGGCCGGAGGCTCGATTGAACGTATTGCCTCGTGCAGTAACCATTTCTTTCCTCCTGCGACAATTCGCGTTTCCATCGTATCTGGTTAAACTTCCAGTGTTTGCGGCAAAGGAATTGCCCTGTACGTGTGACACAGAACAAAAATTGTCACTCAAGGCGAGCGCGCAACCGTCGGTGAACGGTAAGGCCTCGACCGAGATAACCACCGCGCCAGGAGAGCGCAAGACTTGGACCTTCGCGGTCATCAGACCTACGACTCCTCGTTGGTGTCCATTGCATGTCAGCAAGACAAGGTTTCTGAATAATTCATATAATATAGCGTATACACTCTTGTCCAGCATCTGCTGCTGAGCGACGGGCCCGGTCTCGTAGGACTCAGCCCCCTACGGACCTCGGCCACGCCAGCGAGCGTCTCGCCGCGAAGGCGGTTAAAAACAGAACACGGGTGGAGAGAGACCCGTTGATAGACTTGGTTACTCATAACATTTCCGCCTACGATTGGAAGGCGCTGTTGGTGACTGCGGTGAAAGCTTCCACACCGTCTGGCGCATCTCATTTGGACACCGTCCGCCCCGGACGTGCCGTCATTCAGTGTCGCGGGCGCTGCCCGGACGATCGACGCCTCGTGCGCTCAGTGTATCTTTCGTCATCCCAGCTTGGTTGTGAACTTTGATTCGGATTCAGTGGTGCTTTGAAAGCGATAAACCTGGTTCCAACAATACGAGTGAGTGAAATACAGTGTTACCATATTTTGCCGTACTTCGACTCTTCGGCGAGAGGTCGGTGCTGCGCCTGACGGGGCATCGACGTCGAGTCCTAGTGTCCGTGAGTGCCTTACTCGGTGAAAACTTACCTGATCGTCTTGAAACCTGCATCGGATCGTGCAGCGCCTACGATTTGCCCGTGAAAGTGTCAAGAAAACTGGTCTAGCTCGCCCCGTTCGAGAGTTAGAGCCGAATAAGTGAATTTGCCTTGAGAGTGGCGAAAGTGCGTTGCTGTTCTGTTCGCGTGCTATCCCAGCGGTCGCCCGGACGAAGTAGTTGCGCACGGAATAACTTTGTAGCCTGTGGTCCAATCGTTTTGAACTAAGCGACAATCTGGTTCATCTCGACGAGTAGAAGACTTGCCCTGTGGGAGGTTTGTCTGTAGCTGTTACGGTTTCTCCGGTATAGTCTAGAGAGAGAGCGCCTCGCGCGTGAAAGGGACTTAGCCGATTTCTCCAGTCTTTCGCCCAGGCCGCGAAGACCGGCCGCGCTTTCAGCGGCTTTGCCATCTGTCGTCCGATTCGTTCAATCTTGGTGTCCTATTGTTCGTCTCGACGAGGAGAATACTTTACCTGTGAAAAGTTAGTCAGTGACGGTTACGGCTTCAACGGTAGAAGCGCGCAAACTTGTTTTCCCTCGGCCTTCGCCTAGCGAGTACAGGCCAGCAACGCAAGACCGAGCGACCGCGAGAGAGGTCGAAGGTTACCGGAAAACTTTGTCAATTGTTACCCGATCCTTGCAATCTTGGTGTCAGATTGTGCGTCTCGTTGAGTGGGACAAGTCAGTCGGAAGAGAGTTAAGCGATATCTGGAAGGGTTTCGACGGTAGGAGCTCGCGAAGAGTTTCCCCCGATCTTTTCCCGTAGAGTTCGGTTACGCGGCGCCGCGACCAAGCGAGTGACCGCAGCCGACAGGTCTGTGTGGGCAACGCGCAGTGCCCTAGGTCTGCGAGTGTATTGCGATATTCTTTGACTACCGAATATCTTTTCTTTCACCTCTGGTCTTTGAATCGGCTAGTAGCAGAGCCGTTGATACGATCGCTTGGCTATATCGGCCGCCGTTGATCAGCGTTGGTTGAAGTCCAAGGTAGATACCGGCCACGACTGGTCGAGTGAGTGTAACTTTGTGAGTTGTTGTACGATTAACGAAAAGTTGGTGTCAGATTGAACGTCACGCCGAGTTCTATCTTGTATACGTGCGAGTGTGTTACCTATTCCTTGGGAGGGGCTTCGGAAAGCGATTCTTTGGCCGTCGCCCGTGTATTTCCCTTGTGTTACGTATCTTTGTGAGTTCTTGTACGATTCCGTCGATCTTGGTGTCGATCGACTCAGCGCACCAAGACGACCGTGTCTGTAACGTCTGTGAGTGAGTATCCTTGGTGGATTAAACGGTGAAGGCTCGACAAGCTTTACTTCGCCGAACCTACGGTTTTCCTCGCCAGGTCGAGGAATTCGTAGTTGCAAAGTCAGGGTTAAACGTAGCTGCCCTGACCGCTCCCTGTAGTTTACGCAGCGTGTCCCGGTTCCATAAGTCATAAGTTAATTTAGTTAAGGAAGTTGTGTATCCCTTAGCTAATTTTTAAGCCCCCTATACGGGAGCGATGCTGGTCTGTGGACAGTAATCGCGGGCCAGAAGCGTTACGAAAGTCAGTTACCGTTGGCGCCTGTTGCGGCGAAAGAGTCGACAGTTCCGAGTACAAGTGTGCGCCTTCCCTGTGGGATAGTGCAGGACTAAGTGTGAAACAAGCACGCGAGCGCCTGGCAAGCGCCGTATTCCTGGTTACGAGTGACTTCGCTGTTGCGCGAATTGTGAAATAGTTTCGCTTCCCAGCGAGCTATACGGGTGGTCTCCCTAAAGGCCTGGTACCAGAAAAACATATACGAAGAATTTGACTGTCCTGTTGCGGACAGAGGACAATGGTTGTGTCTCAGTATCGGTTAGGGTTGGATCCCCTAGAGTGGAGTTGGTGTCGCCTTCTATGGCCGACCTCATGGCAGCGCCAGGTATTACCTGTTAGAAGTGACGGCGCGTCGGCAACTCGCTGTAACATGGTGCGAAAGAACACAGTGCATGCGGAGGAGAAAGCGAAGTTGGCAGCCGCGAAAAGGAGCTCTAAGCGAGGGACCTCTGCCCGAAGAGTGAACCCTGTTTCGAGGATTGGCCATCCTGGAGCTCGGGATGTTACCCCCAAGGTGGCCGCGGGCGGGGCAGCATCAGGATCCGACGCTACAGAGCTATACACCTTGTTCCGGGCCTCTTTGCCGAGACGTTCTTCTCCAGTGGCGCAGATGCGAGTAGAGGATATGACCGATGGGTCAGATCACGAGGCAAGGCACCGTGTTGCCCGCGAGCGGACCGACGACGAGCGCCACATAAGCACTCTTGTTAAACATTGCCAGGTGTCTAACTTATATCTAGATATAAGGCATAGGCCTAGGCCAAAGCTTATATCATATTTTAGGTTAATGTTTCTGGTTTCAAAGCTTTATCTGAAAGGCTTGATGATTATGAATTTATCGCAGCCCATAAATTCGTAATAATAAGTTTTATGAGATTTTAAAACTCTTAGACAAAGGTCGTGTCATCTAGCATGCGGGAAGTCCAGTAGAACAGCAGAAAACTTCACGTTTTTAGACTCAGAATCTTCATTGATCAGCGAAACCCAATGGGGCACCCGTTACTCTGACACATTGTAGCAAATTATGTCAACCTAAAAGAAACAATAACAGTATCTAACTGTGCCACAGAAAAACTCAAAGAACACACGATGTAGATTGCTGCACAACCTAACTTTAATTTGATAGCCCATCATCTTAATCTAATAGAGGTCCATTTAATTCAGAAAGCCTCGCAGGTGCTGTGTTCAAACGTTTAACAGCGAGAGAAAGATACGAAGAGTGGGGAATTTGAGCAGAATTTTTTTTTTTACTTCCTTGAAGGTTTCATATTATTCTTACCCTTAATATCTGTATGTAGGATCCGGCGGTGTCACGACAACTGGTCTACAGACAACTTGTCTAACGGCAACTGGTCCACGGACAATTCGTCTAACGACAACTGGTCTACAGACAACTGGTCCAGCGTTTGTGAAATGGAAGCTGGATGAAAGTTTTTATAGGTGAAATGAAGATCGGATTGATGAAGAAACGCAAGAGAAACGGAATCTGGATGAAGGTTCTTTTACAGGTGAAATAGAAGCTGGATTGACGAAAATAATGCATGAGAAATAAAAGCTGGATGAAGGTATTTCTAGATCTGAAATAGAAGCTGGATTGATGAAAAAACGCTTAAGTAATGGACGTTGGATGAGGGTATCTTCATATCTGAAATAGAAGCAGAATTGACGAAAATAACGAGCGAGAAATAGAGGGTATTTTTAGATCTGATGATAGAAGCCCGATGCATGTTGAAATACATTCATCAGAGGCGGATCCAGGATTTCTGGTTAGGGGGGGCGTAAATACTACCAATCCAATCCCGTAAATATATATATATATATATACACTGTGTCCGGATGAAAAGTAGTACACAACTAAAAGTGTCATAACCCGGTCAAAACTTTTAGGATTTGTCTGAAATTTGTAATACAGCAACAGTGACCATATGTACACGAGATCCTAAAACCGATTAGAAATATTCGTGAGTTTGTCAAATTTATGAGCGTTTAAAATGAAGTACCAAAAAATTGAACTTTCTAACATGGAAAACCTGAAAAGAAGTGAAATTCAGCTATATCCGGTGTTCAAAATGTCTTCCTTGTTCACGAACACACGACCGTAGACGTAGTAGTTGTCCAGGGATACACTCGGCTTCATAACTCGCAGCTGTGGCCGCCCAGTAGTCCAGATCTCGATCCGAAGTACAAATGCATTTACTGGTGGGGCGCTTTTTTCGTTCACGCGTATTCAAGGCATCGATAACCGTAGGGCGCGTCTGATTGAAGAGTGGCAGATGTTTGACCAAGTGATCATCGACCGGAACATCAAACAGTAGCGTCTATGTCTACGGTCGTGTGTTCGTGAACAAGAAGGACATTTTGAACACCATGCAACTGTAGCCGAACTTCACTCTCTTATGTGAGGGCCCATGTTGGAAACTTTAATTTTTCAGTGCTCCATCGCAAAAGCTCATAAATTTGGCAAACTCGCGAATATTTGCAAACGACTTTGGAATCTCGTGTACATATGGTCACTGTTGCTGTATTAAAAATTTCTGACAAATCCTAAAAGTTTTGACCGGGTTATGACACTTTTAGTTGTGTACTACTTTTCATCCGGACACAGTGTATATATATATATATATATATGTGTGTGTGTGTGTGTGTGTGTGTGTGAAATTAGATCACGCAAAACTATAATGATCCTTTTTAAAGAAAATGTGGTTCCATGACAATTCGGCGACAGACAATTCGGCGACAGACAATTCGGCGACAGACAGTTCGGCGCCCAGACATTTCGGTGCCAAACAATTCGGCGCCAGCATGTAAATTTATTTAAAATAGCGCTTAATCTTCCAGCTTCTATTTCTCTAACCATCCAGCTTCCATTTAACCTATAGAGAAATTACATCCAGCGTCTATTTCACCTATAGAGAACCTTCATCCAGCTTCCATTTCACCTATATAGAATGGAAGCTGGATGAAAGTTCTCTATAGGTGAAATGAGATGAAGGTTCGAGGATTGGAAGCTGGATGAAGGTTAAAGAATTGGAAGCTGTAGGAAGGTTCCCGATTGATGAAATAGAAGCTGGATGATGGTTCTCTATAGGTGAAATAGAAGCTGGATGAAGGTTCGAGGATTGGAAGATGGATGAAAGTTCTCTATATGTGAAATGGAAGCTGGATGAAGGTTCGAGGATTGGAAGCTGGATGAAGGTTAAAGAATTGGAAGCTGTAGGAAGGTTCCCGATTGATGAAATAGAAGCTGGATGATGGTTCTCTATAGGTGAAATAGAAGCTGGATGAAGGTTCGAGGATTGGAAGATGGATGAAAGTTCTCTATATGTGAAATGGAAGCTGGATGAAGGTTCGAGGATTGGAAGCTGGATGAAGGTTAAAGAATTGGAAGCTGTAGGAAGGTTCCCGATTGATGAAATAGAAGCTGGATGATGGTTCTCTATAGGTGAATTAGAAGCTGGATGAAGGTTCGAGGATTGGAAGCTGGATAAAAGTTCTCTATTGGTGAAATGGAAGCTGGATGAAGGTTCGAGGATTGGAAGCTGGATGAAGGTTAAAGAATTGGAAGCTGTCGGAAGTTTCCCGATTGATGAAATAGAAGCTGGATGATGGTTCTCTATAGGTGAATTAGAAGCTGGATGAAGGTTCGAGGATTGGAAGCTGGATAAAAGTTCTCTATAGGTGAAATGGAAGCTGGATGAAGGTTCGAGGATTGGAAGGTGGATGAAGGTTAAAGAATTGGAAGCTGTAGGAAGGTTCCCGATTGATGAAATAGAAGCTGGATGATATGGTTCTCTATAGGTGAAATAGAAGCTGGATGAATGTTCTCTCTCTCTATATATATAGGTGAAAAAGAAGCTGGATGAAGGTTCTCTATAGGTGAAATGGAAGCTGGATGATGAATAAAGAAATGGAAGCTGGATGTAGGTTCTCTATAGATGAATTGGAAGCTGGATGAAGGTTCTCTTCCCCTTATTTGGTATCCGATCGTATCAAGCCCTTTCGATGCCATCTACAAAATTTAGATTGATTTTCGCACATGTAACTGCGTCCGTTTTATGTTCGTCATAAAAAGGCGCGCGCAAACGGCGCCGAATTGTCAGTCCCCGAATTGTCTGGACGCCGAATTGTCTGTCGCCGAATTTTCAGTCGCCGAATTGTCTGTCGCCGAATTGTCTTGTCACCAGAAAATGTTATGGAACTTTTAAAAAATATATAGTTTCTCATATAAAACCACTGGTCTCCACTGAAGGTTAACAGTGAAACGATTATAAATCAGTTATCGGTTTTGATCATGCAACCCTTGATCCAAAAAGGAAATAATTAAGTGTCACATGCCAGTGGATTAAGCAGTGTCATTCTCCTTGGATGCTTTCTGGCGTAGGCATTGATAATGTCATCAATGTCCAACTTGATGTCTTTGTGGACAAACAATAAAATGAGTGCATTAAATCTGTCCTCGTTCATTGTACTTCGGAAACACGACTTCACAAATCGCAGACTAGAATTTGCTCGTTCAACACTGCAAGCCGTGACAGAAGTGAGCAGCAAAATGTGAATTATTGTGGTAATATTTAGATACATAATACGACAGGAGCGGCTGTCAGCGAGGGTGTCCGACAGGGTGCTTGGTGGGCTCAGCTGTGCTGTCAGCGTGTCTCCACATCTGCTGCCAAAGCTTTAACTCTTGATGAAAAGAATCCGGCGAAGGCAGGTCATCATGATAGTAATGAAGTATACCATCAGCAGTGAGTGCGTCGATGTTTGAAACATTAGATGGAATGAGACTTAGACCACGAATTGCTTGTTTTGCAAGATCTCCAAATCGTAGGCTAAACTGCTGAAGCAGACTGTCCAGAAATGGAAGATAAATGTTTCGTTTGAAATGTTCATCTGGCGTTGCAGCGGGTGTGTTGCTTCGGTGAATCTGTTTTGAGCATATTCTTGGTGCAGTAATTGGTCAGCGCCAGCTGTCTGTGCCATTTTAGTAGCTTTCTGGAAAACATGCTCCCATTCGCTGTCATCCTGTCGGGCATTGTTTATTGCTGCTCTAACACTCGTCACCATTTCATATCCTTGGATCACGTCTAAAGATGAGCCTTGCAACTTTGCGCTGAGTCCTTTGACGTAGCGGCAAAAGTCATTGGTCACGTGGGCAACCTCTGCTAGCAACTCAGGTGAGTAGGTAAGAGAGCTTCGGTAAGAGAGCTCCATTCTGCCGGTCCAGCTACTTCAAACATCCTATTCCCAAATTGCAATTATATAAGTTTTAGGTCAATTTAGTTTGAGAACATTTGGTGCAGGTTTAGGGGGGGCGTACGCCGGCTCCGCCCCCCTCTGAATCCGCGCCTGTTCATGAATGAAAATCATCAATCCAGCTTCCATTTAAGCTAGAAACCACTTAGGTTTTTTCATAAATCCATCTCCTGTTTCATCAATACGATTCGTCTGTAGACCAGTTGTCGTTAAACGAATTATCGGGACCACATGTCGTTAGACGAGTTAATTGCCTGTAGACCAAATGTCGTGGAACCGGATCCGTCACACAGTCTGAGATAATTACCATGCCCTATAACTGTTGTCGTAAAAATATGTTCTGCGAGGGATTCAAATGTAATGAAATTGGTTAATTACAGAAAAATGTCCATAAACCCAAGTGCCTTCACGTATATATATATAAAAAGATCGAGGTTGCATGGTCTCCTATAAATATAATATATATAATAAATACATTCATTTACAAACATAATATAGCAAACATAATATAGGGCCTATTAGAGTGTGCGTGTGTGTGACTGTGTGTGTGTGTGTGTATTGTGGTGACCCGTCAAAATAGCCCCGTCAAAACAGCCCCGTCAAAACAGCCCCGTCAAAACAGCCCCGTCATAATCGCCCAATGACAAAATAGCCCCGCCATAATCGCCCATGGACAAAGCAGCCCAGGAAAAATCAGTTCCCGACAAAATAGTCCCGTCAAAATAGCCCCGTCAAAACAGCCCCGTCAAAACAGCCCCGTCATAATCGCCCAATGACAAAATAGCCCCGCCATAATCGCCCATGGACAAAGCAGCCCAGGAAAAATCAGTTCCCGACAAAATAGTCCCGTCGAAATAGCCCCGTCAAAACAGCCCGTGTAAACAGTTCTGTGAAAATAGTCCAGTCATAGACGGCACGGACAACTCAGTTCCAAAACTTCTATTTCAGATATATAAAGATATTCATCCAGCTTCCAGTTCTTAAGCGTTTTATCATCCATCCAGCTTCTATTTCAGACATATAAAATACCTTCATCCAGCTTCGATTTCTCATGCGTTTTATCCTTCATCCAGCTTCTATTTAATACATAAAATACCTTGATTCCGCTTCCTTTTCTCTTGCGTTTTGTCATTCATCCAGCTTCTATTTCAGACATATAAAATATCTTCATCTCGAATCGATTTCTCATGTGTTCTATCATTCATCCAGCTTCTATTTAATATATAAAATACTTTGATCCCGCTTCCATTTCTTAAGCGTTTTATCGCTCATCCAAGGATCAAGGTATTTTATATCTCAAATAGAAGCTGGATGAATGATAAACGCTTAGGAAATGGAAGCTGGATGAAGGTTTTACATATATGAATTAGATGCTGGATGAATGATAAACGCTTAAGAAATGAAAGCTGGATGAAGGGATCAAGGTATCTTACATGCTAAATAGAAGCTGGATGAATTATAAACGCTTAAGCAATGGAAGCGGGATAATATATTTATATCTTATATAGAAGCTGGATCGATGATCAAACACTTGAGAAATCGAAGCTGGATGAAGGTTTTATAGATCATAAATAGAGGCTGGATTGACGAAAAGGCTTAAGTCCGACTTCTATTGATAGTTCTATTTAACAACGTGATCATTTACGAAAGCCATCCTAAACTTTACAAGCATTATTTTCATCAATTCGGCTGCCTTAAAAAAGACGTTAATTTCGTCGGTCTATTTTTTACGAAAATCGTGTGTTCTTCCGCGACTTTGTCGGTCCCCGACAAAATAGCCCCGGGCTGTTCTGACGAGGTTATTTTGACGGGGCTATTGAGTCGCTGAGCGATTTTGACGGGGCTGTTTTGTCTTTGGGCGATTTTGACGGGGCTGTTTTGACGGGGCTATTTTGAACGGGCTATTTTGACGGGGTGCCGTGTATTGTATGTAGGCTTAGATAGAAACCGCCAAGAAGTCCATGCTCAATGATAAGCTTTTTTAATGTAGGCTATTCTTTATTTGCACGCGAACAATTATACCTTTCCTAGGTGAAACTGTGTAAAAAAACTGACCAGCGAGGAACAAGAACATATAGTTCTTAACCCATTTACCGCCGACGTTGCGAAAACGCAACATACTACTTAAAAATTGCGAGAAATAGAAGCTGGGTTAATAAAAATATTAGAGCTTAAATTGGAGCTGGATTGATGAAAAATAATCATTATTGAAACAGAAGTTGGATTCATAAAACAGCTGATGCAATTGAAAAAGCTGGACTTTTACTTACTTTTTTTATTATTTAGTAGTCGATGTGAACGGTTTGTAAAGTGACGGTGAGACAAATGCTGTGAAATAATTTGGGACCGGACTTAGGAGGAGTGCCTAATTTTCATTAATAGTCAGATAAATCGGAATGAAATAGACTGAATTGGACCAGAATATAGAACTGGCATCTTCACTTGTAGACCTATAGGTCAAGACTTAGGTTCTACAGTAGGCCGACTTAGGAAGTATCAATTATAATTATCTTGGGACCTAAATAGAACCACATGTAGCCTACCTGAACTAATTAAATGGCTCACAGGGAGATTAGATGGCACACGAGAAGTATTTGATAAACTATTAGCAATAGACAGTAAACGTGATTTATAAAAATATTGATAATGAAGGTGTGTAGACTACATAGTAATCAACTAGCGATGGTAAGACTTAACAAGAGCTTAATATAATTGGCAGGTTTGAAACACAAACTTTTTACATTTTTACTTATGTAGATTGATAATGAAGGTATGTAGGCTACTGTAGTTAATCAACTAGCGATGGCTTGACTTAAAACAAGAACTTAACATAATTAGTATAGGTTTCAGAAATTGTCAGTGATAACTTAGGTAATAATTGATAATTTGATATCATTCTGAATAACAATAACTGTGCCTCAGTTACAACAATGTACATAGACTCACCCAGGAGAGACGACGAACCAATATAACCCTATGAGAAGAACATGTTCCTCCGCTGAAAAGCCGACCTAGTTAAAGATAGATGTAGTAGTCTATTTATTAAGTCTTTTCATAGCAGCCAACACGCCAACCAATGAGAATGGAGTTGTCCCTAATTATACGAGAAATCTAGCTGTCAACATCCACTTGGATAGAGTTACTGTAGGCAATACGTCGGTTCAACCACGCGACAACCTTTAGCTACGGCCAGTGCCTAAAGTGTAAAAAAACAAGTGCCTGGACGCCACTAATTACCTTCCTGTCTGTCTGCCACTAATTACGCTCCTGTCTGTCTGTCTGTCTGTCGTCTGTCTGTCTGTCTGTCTTTATCTCTCTCTCGCGCGCTCTCACTTTATCTCTATCCGTCTCCCTGAAGCCAACGCACCGTCTATAATATATATATATATAAACACTGGGTGAGTCAATGGGAAAAATTAGCTTCAGCTGCTAAAACTTGCGACCTCGATCCTCTTCCATCATTCCTTCTGCAAGACTTCATTGACGTCTTCCGTCCTTTCGGCCTTAGTCGTTAGCCATTCAACAACATCTTATCATTCCGTTTAGAATTTAGCTGTAGGTATACTTACCTTATAATATGCCTATAAATTACATGTAGACTTAGCACAGAATTATGGACTAGGCATATGCCTACTGGCACAGGCTGTGGGTTTTATTTGTGTGTCGGTTTTTTTACCACCAGTAAAATTCATATGAGGCGAACTCCCACCATAATCTTTTTTAAAGCAATCATTCGTCAGCTTGAGATTAATTACTTTATTAAACGCGATTGAGTAGAATGGTTATTGTTAACTTCTATGCGATCATATTGAAACTAACATTGCCCAGATGCGGTTAACCAACATCTAACATCAACGAATGACCCTAGCAATGCAGCAAACAAACAAGAAGAAAATAATAAATATACAGTTAAATTCTTGTTTGAAGATGGCACACAGCGCATTTTATAACTAGCGTTTAATCCAATCCCCTGCTTCGGGGGGGGAGTGAATCCATGTTTATGGGGGGAGGACAAACAGCCGTTGAAGCCAAGTGGAAAGTTTTTACTCTTCTCATCGCTCTTTTTCCGATGAATGTTTTGTAAAATTATACTAATATAGTTATATTATCGTTTAATTTTATCCTCTGCTTCTTAATTCTACCGGTGGCTGAATCTCCCCCCAATGCAGACGTCTGAATAAAACACTGATTATTATTGCTAATGAGAAGCAACCTTTGCAATCATTTCCCGATCTCGTAAATTGCAGTTGATCTGCTTTGTTTACTTCGATCTCAAATCGATTTTAGCAAGAAATCTTTGACATGAAGAATTTGTTTAGAAATACACCAGGCAAGCACAAGTGCTCTTCAGATTTCATTAGGTTTAAAAAATTATCTGTGGCCAATTATTCGTTGATGCGCACCAACGCTAGGCCTAAATAAATAGCCTAATAATAATTATTATAACATAAGCTTAGACAGTAAATGAAGGACGTGAGTCGGGTAATAATTATACGTCTCTTGTGTGAAAGTTTAGAGTGGGCCTACACACCGAAAATAACTGGCTATAGGCCTACTGAAGCTGCGGGAGTATTTTTCTCTATAATTTCTACGCTACAAGTTATCTAAGTTGCACCTCTTGGTATCCAGTTGTGAATATTGACCCTATAATCATGGCACATTGTTAATCCTAGGCATGTTATCCATTAGGCTACTTAATTTACTCCGCTAATATGTATCGGCCTATTACATGTCATGTATATTTCATTTAATTGTGCTATATCCGTAAACCAAAATGCTAAAGCAAGTAAAGTAGTTCTTGATTTTCTATCACAGTGAGCAAATTACATAATATTATCATACAAATATTTAAAAACGAAGTAAAACTATAGCGGTTTAACACCTGTTACTACCAAGCGCCTTACAACCTTTAAAAGACTACAATAAGTAGCCTACTTATAGTATAGTCAAAGCAAACAGCGGCACATTATTTATTGATCAGCAATTGACTCTACAAAGGCTGTTGACGTCTTTAAAGATTTTACGTAGGCCTATGTCCATTCACTTTTGTTCAACAGTTCATCAGTTTTTGTCCTTTTTCTCTCTGTTTTAGTTTCCTTTTTCCGAAGTTTGATGGCAATATTATTAGGCTATACATTTGCACATTTCATGATGTTCACATAATACAACATCTAGGTTACTTAATTAGATTAACATCAAATATTTATCGCATGTTTACAAGCAATATTGAACATTCATTGACCAACAATGAAATTACATAAAGCATATATAGGCTATATATCATTCAACAGTTTTGTAATACCTTTAAAAGACTACAATAAGTACTTAGTATAGTCAACGCAAACAGCGGCACATAAAGTTAGTTAACTATCGCTATATATCATTCAACAGTTTTGTAATACCGGTGTCTCTCCTTATTAATTATATGAAATACTTTCATACCTATAACCTCGAGACGCTCAGCCTCGCTCAGATACCTATTTCTACGCTGATTTCGAATGCACTCCATAGATTCGAAAGGAATCACTTGAAGAACGAAATTTCGCGCAGTAAACTACGGTTAGCACGACAGTTAATCCTGGACACTTAGTCCCGGCGACATTTAATTCCGTGTCAATTAGTCTCGCGTCAATTAATCCCGGCGACATTTAATCCCGGCGACACTTAATCCCGCGACATTTGATACCGCGACACTTAATAAGTTAATACCTGTACACACGTGAGTACGAATAATTGTACGACTGTTCAAAGTGTTCAGATTTTCTGTTGTACATCTGTAGGCTACATAAAATTATACATCATAAAAGGTTTTAACCCGTTGGAGGTGAGGTGGGGTGTGACACACCCCAGAGGCATTCTACTTTAAATTTTTAGCGGAAAACATGGAGCCAGTTCTAATTATTTTTTCTACCTTTGTGAATATGAAATACGGACACTTTACCACAATTTCAGGTAATTTGAACGAACAGTTTTTTTTATTTTGTTGCATATTTAAAGGAAATTGCATTTTTTCGTAGAAAAAAATTATACATGTTGATTTTATGAGCCATGATTTGCAATGCGAGTGTGCCTTGAACACGTCAGTTCTGTGTTGGCATTGAGAAGGCTGACGACAATGATGGCTAAAACATTTTATGTTGTATTAAAAATATTATATATTATGATTATTCGTGCACTTGATAATGTTGCACATGAGGACCCAAACTTGCATGGGTTAAGTACACATTGGATGGGTTCACCTTCTAGCCATCTAATAAGGATTGAAAACAGATATTTGTTCGTGGTAATCGTCTGTTTAGTTGATTATTGATAATAGAAGAATAGTTTAACTCAACTTAGTATTTTCCATTTGATATCGCGGCTTGAAAATAAAAATATGTATTGGGGTTTGTCAAACCCCACCTCACCTCTGGCGTTACAAATGGTCACCTCACCTCCGAAGGGTTAAACAGGATTTGCTAAGTTCAGTCTACGATAGGGCAGTGACATGGAGGCGAATTTCGGCTGCAGTTTAATCGAATTTTACTAATTTTATAATATTTAACTGCAAAGGCTGAACTCCTTTGAACAATAGTGAATATTGCTTTGAATATTGCTTTTATAAAAATTAATTTCTTAAAATGTTATTTTACTTTATTAAGTGTCGCGGGATTAAATGTCGCCGGGATTAACTGTCGCGGGATTAATTGGTCGCGGGATTAAGTGTCGCAGGGATTAAATGTCGCAGGGATTAACTGTCGCGGGATAAATTGGTCACGGGATTACGTGCCGCGGGAATAAGTGTCCGGTACCGTACTAACTGTCGCGATATTAAGTGTCGCGGGATTAAGTGTCATGGAACCAAACTACGGACAGACGTTCGACTCTCATTCTGCTTGATTCTGCTTCCAGTTCCCACACAGTGTTATAAATCCCAAAACGTATTGAATTCCTTCGTCGAATATGTACAGTAAGCTTATATAAGCTTATTGACGATCTATGAAAATGCAAAGTATCTCAAGTAAGAAGTGGGTTCAAGGGTATTGATACCGTACTGATTACATGTTCCAGTGCGCGGAAAGCTGCCAGCGCCCTTTCAAATACCTTTCTTGCCTTTCGATAATCTCGTAGGCCAGTAGCCTATACTGAAAATTCGCACAGTATGCTGCGCTGATAAAGTACGACGCATTCTCGTGATTGTCATCAGCTGTTGATAGTATGGATTGACACAGAGTTTTCATTGCTTCACAAGCCCAAAGCATCAAAGTTTTGATGTAGTATGTGCATAATGAGTGTAGTCAATCCGGAGAGCGGCAGATAACATGTTAATTGACAGCCTTCTAAGAACAACATATATCTCCTTATGAGCATCGTAAAACATCCTCGTGTCATCTAAACAATTACCCTTGCTCAGATGTAACTTATTTCTACACCGAATTCGAATATACTCCAGAAACTCACCAGCACAAACCTGAATAACGAGATCACGATCAAATAAGTTTGGGTCCAACGCAGCCATTTCGTTCTGCCTAACGACTGTCATGTAGAGAGTCAGAAAGCCGAACAGAACTTGAATGCCTAAATCGAATATGTCTATATATTGGAGATTTACGAACATGCAAAGTAATTCATTTGAAAAAGCAGCTTCAAACGTATTCAGACTAAAAACATTTCTTAATGACTTCAGAGATGCCAGTGCCTCTTCGCATATCTCTAATGCCTTTCGATGATCTCGTAGACCAGTGTAATGAAAATTGGCATGGTATGCGGCGCTGATAAAAAATGATGGATTGTAGTGATTGTCATCAGCTGTTGATAGTATGGATTGACACAGAGTTTCCAAACCTTCATTTGTGAAGTTGCTTTCTTCTGTTCGACGAGAGCGACTCTCAAGCTGCCTCTGCTCATCGGGTGCTTCTAGGAAGAACCTGTATGCAGCTGTTGGAAGGGAATCAAACAGTGAAATATAAACATCTAAGTAACTGTTTGCACCTTTCCTCTTGCAACTAATCTGAAAGTAACTCAAAGCATCGGATTCGTCGGTTTTCCTTCTTTCACTGACATTTTCGTCACCTGAAGCGAGATCGGACATTAGAAGACGATGCGATTGTACTGCTCTGAATAAATGTTCAACTTCATGACTGAATAAAGCACTTGATGACAAATCATTCACAATGTATCTTCCACGCTGTTCATCCAATACATTCATAAAATATCTTCTATTCATTGCTAGTTGCAATAGCAGCATCGCCTTGTCGCTTACCTGAACGCGAAGCCTTTTGCTACGATACACCTTTATCTCGCTAGTAACGGTGCTGTGAATAGTTTGGAGGGCATCAAACATTGACAAGACCTCGTTGCTTACATCGAAATCACTTTTCAGGAAGTCCAGCATGTTGTTCCCTCGTATGAAATAATTTGGACATTTTTTGTCAATTACCCATTCAATCATCTGTAGCAGCAACTCTTCAACGGCTGACTCAATTCGATCTTCGTTCCAAAAATCAAAAGGTTTTTCTTCACAAGCCCACAGCATCAAAGTTTTGAAGAAGTATGTGCATAGAAATGTCTTCTTTTCACCTCCACATTGTGCAATCACATCGGATTTAAGAAGTCGAATTATGTGGTAGATGTAATTTTGCATTTCATTCCAAGTATTGACCAGTATCACCTCCGCCTTAGAAAACGAAAACCTCCAACAAGTGTAATCGTTAGGATTGCTCTGGTGTGACTTTGGAACAAGGTGACATCCACCTGCGACAATTTTCTCAATCATATCTCTGGTTGGCCAACCTCGACATCGTTCACGAGTTCTCCACTCATTTGCTTCTGACGGCCAATTAGGACACAAAACGGATGTAACAACGTCAGCCTTAAATTCTTCAAATGCTTTTAAATTTGGTATATGCTGCTGTGCACTCCTGAATAGATTACTGACTTCAGGCCACGTCGCCAAACGCTTTTTGATTGCTGGACCTTCTGGACCGTGAAGGGATTTGCGACTCAATATAGGCCTAAAGTAGTCAATCTTGACCCCACGTCGACGCAATAAGCGAGCAAATCCCGAATGACAGTTTTCAGTTTCAAATGTTAGTATTTCTCCAAGAAAAGATTTTGGAAATATCGCGGTTTCTGTTGTAGCAATGAGTTTTCGATCGAAGAACATGTGATCAAGATCGGTTAAATTCAACAGCGCGTATTCTAATGGCTGCTCATAGAAGCTGCCGCAGAACAGAAGGGTCGGGTGGCAGTTGTGTGGAAGAATACATTTGCGAAAATTGTCAAAATGATCACATTGTTGCAAATCCATTTTGTTGGACCTTTGAGACTGTTTGAAGCAATGAAATTATGAATTTAAGTCAACATTAGATCGGCCTTTGAAGCTGAAGTTGGCTACCCTCTTTGTCAACAAGCACTTCATGCGAATAGTTCTACCGTTGGCTAAAGCGTGTTTCGTAACATCTAAATTTTTTAAATTAGGCTACAAATGTTTATTCAGTTAGGTTTGTTAAATTATTGTGTGATAATTTCAGCTTCGCAACATCTTTCTTGCACGAGTTTTCAAGGAACAAGCAAGGATCTTCATATTAAGTGTCGCAATCTTCAATGATCTCAGTAGCCTAACTTAATAGATTTCCCCGCAGGTCGCATGCATTGGCGTCAATGACATAAACCTAAAATAAACAATGAGATTTATTTTATCTGACTGTAGTACATAGGCTATGTGTAGTAAACTATAGAGGAAACAATGCTGGTGATGCCTTTTTGAGTAGGCTAATAGAACATTTCACGTTAAAGTAGGAGTTGATTTTTCTGAAAATTCCATCAAGATAATGGAATACCACAGGAGTCGGTTATTTCTCCATTGTTGTTTCTATTAATGATTAACAATTTGGACTATAGATAGCCTAATGTAGAATTATCACTGATTGCCGATGATATTGCCAGTCAAAACCTAATCTTAATTCAGGACAAAATTCAGAAAGCAACAGATAAAATAAGCGACTATTATAAGAATGGTTTCAAAATTTCCAATGTTAGTATTTCTCCATGAAAAGATTTTGAAGTCATCGCGGTTTCTGTTGTAGCAATGAGTTTTTGATCGAAGAACCTGTGATCAAGATCGGTTAAATTCAACATCGCGTATTCTAATGGTTGTTCATAGAAACTGCCGCAACATAGAAGATCCGGGTGGTAATTGTGTGGAAGAATACGCTTGCGAAAATTGTCAAAATGCTCGGCCTTTGAAGCTGAAGTTTGTCAACATGCGCTTTATGTAAATAATTCTACCTTTGGCTAAAGCGTGTTTCGTAACATCTAAAAATTCTTTATTACATGTAGGTCTATGTTTATTAAATTCGGTTTCTTAAATTATTGTGTGATAATTTCTACTTCGCATGAGTTTTCCAGGAACAAGCACAGGATCTTCATATTCAGTTTCGTGATCTTCATTGATCTCATTAGCCTAAATTAGACCTAATAGATTTCCCGCAGGTCGCATGCATTGGCGTCAATGACATAAACTTAAAATAAACAATGAGATTTATTTTTTATATGACTGTAGTCAGTGCTTAAAGTGTGGAAAAATAAGTGCCTGGACGCCCCTTATCTTTCCTGTCATTGCTGGCCAATAAGTGGCAGGACGGCGTTCAGATTTTAAAATAAGGGCATGGACGCCGTCCATGACCGTCCTGCCACACTTTAAGCCCTGACTGTAGTACATAGGTGTAGTAAACTTTAGACTATAGAGAAGCAATGCTGGTGATGCGTTTTTGAGTTATAGAACATTTCACGTTAAAGTATGAGTTGATTTCTCAGAAAATTTCATCTAGAAAATGGGACACAACAGGGGTCGGTTATTTTTCCATTGTTTTTTTCTATTAATGATTCATAATTTGGACTAGATAATCCCAGATAACCAGCCACGTCGGATTGACATCGGTGACTCGTCAACAAACCCATCAGAATATGACGTCTGTCCGCCATCTTCCCGTTAAGCGGGTGCTCATCGTCACGCGTGTTTTAATGACGTCAAAACGACGAGTTTTTACGACGTCGAGCCGACGTCGTAAAAACTCGTCATATCGACGTAATAAAAACTCGTCGTTTTGACATCATTAAAACACGCGTGACGATGAGCACCCGCTTAACGGGAAGATGGCGGACAGATGTCTTATTCTGATGAGTTTTATGACGTCAATCCGACGTCGGTTTTTTACGTCAATCCGACGTGTCTAATTCACGTTGGTTCGACGTCTGATTTTGACATCTATCCGATGTCTCTATTCAAGTCGACTCGATGTCGATTCCCAAAATGTGGGCCTAGGCTTATTCCATTATCTCTAACTCGGTCCAACATCCACTGTCAACAATTTGGGAACTGATTTCACATGGAATCCTACGCTTGTGGCAATGCTCATATGAGGACCTTTGTGAAGAAGCAGAGACACCTGCTGTTATACCTTGTGGTTGTTGGCTAGTACTATTAAACCATACATGAATTATAAGCAGCCTGGACCAACAACTTATGCACACTTCAATCAATCAATCAATCAATCAATCAATCAAATATTTTTATTTTGCAACCAAAAGTATACATGATAGGTTTACACATCTTGCTCATTGGTAACAAACGGGGAGGCCCTAAAGTGATAAAATAATCCCACTGTCTAGGGACACCAATTAATGTATTGAGTTGACGATGTGAGTTGGCCATGACGAAATCTTTGCAAAATCAACATAGTGAATGACAAAAATGACAAAGCACAATCAAGCAACTTATGCTAGAAAACGTATGAGAAAACACAACAAAATTAATTAAATTTCAAACAATTTATTTTTATAGCAACTAAAGACATGCAGTAGCACTCATGCAGTAGCACATATTCAAATGGCAAGAGACTCCAAAGAAATCTTACAACCCCGCTAAATAGAAGGATCCTACTTAGTTGGGTCGTGACTTGTTATACCTCTTCAGAGTCCTCTGTGTAACCGAAATAATCATTAATCACCAAACGTACAGATTGAGGAAGCAAGCCAATATTACATCAATAGTTTAAACCAAATATTTAAAAAAATCAAGAACATAAATCTTAAATAGAGATATGGCACATAATCTTTCTATACAAGATGATAATGCTGCAGTTAGCATACAGTAATCTTTTATATGGTGTTGTTTAACTTTATACAATCAATGTATGAATGTACATATATATATATACATACACAAACATATATTTATATATATATAGTTAAGGAACAGATTATAGATTACTGTATATTACACCAACATTACACAATGTATGTACAGGGTGGGCCATAAGAAAGACCCCCCTAGGTTTTTTTGCCAATATCTTGACCAAAAGTAAGAATTTTGAAATGAAATTTTAGTCTTATAGACAATTCATATTTACACATGATGGCCAAATTTCATCAAAATATTTCCAACAGAGAAAAAGTGATGCCACCATTATGGAGGCCACCCACCGTTTTTTGACGATTCAAAAACGTAACGCAACAAAAAGTAGCTTTTTGCCAATATCTTGGCCAAAAGCAAGAATTTAGAAATGAAATTTTAGGGGTTTATAGACAATTCATATATACATATGATGGCCAGATTTCATAAAAATATTTCAAACAGAACAAAAGTTATATCACTTTTAGTGAGGCCACCCTACGTTTTTTGATGATTCAAAAAGTTTTTAAAAACGGTGGGTGGCCTCCGTAGCAGTGGCATAACTTTTGTTCTGGTTGAAATATTTCGATGAAATCTGGCCATGATGTGTAAATATGAATTGTATATAAGCCTGTATAATTTCATTTTGAAATTCTTACTTTTGGTCAAGATATTGGCAAAAAACGTAGGGGGGGGTCTTTTTTTGGCCCACCCTGTAGATATATAATCACAGCATTTGAACATCACCTCAAAGCCAGTGTTTCCCAAACTTCTCTGGTCGCTACCCACTTGTAAATGTCGTAGACGTCTCGAGAACCAATTAATAAAATTGAACTTGTGCTTAAAATTTGCTAAATTGACATGGAAATATGCTGATTTACAGACGCTGTTTAAAAATTTGCATATTTGAGACATTAAAATGAAACTACGACAGCCAGTCATAGGTCAATCACATTCAAATGTTGTTTATAACATGAATTTTTAGATTTTACGAATAAATGATGAAAACTAAACATATCCCGAAAACTAGGGCAACACACTTGACAGAGCTTTGCGACCCAGTTTTGGGTCTCGACCCACAGTTTAAAAAACTCTGCACTAAGCAATCTTCAAAAGCGTTCCAGCAACACTACCTAGGGCAAAGTGACAGCAATGTTCTTTTTAAAACAATGTTTCGAGCCAGAGCTTTTTGACCATACTGCTGAGGGAAAGGCAGGCCTCATAAAAATTAAGTGTCCATGGTTATTGTTAAGTAGGAAACTGAAATGCCTTTTTTTTATTCTTCGTACCATTCTCTTGACACACCACGAATGCACTGTTCCATGTTTTGCAGGCTTGTTTGCACCTTCTTATTTATGCGTTGAGTCACAAGGTTGTCCATGAAAGTAGTCCGTGGCGGTGCGGGTCGAGTACGGTAGTAGAACTTCCCTATACAGTAAAAAGAACACAAAGAAAACATCATGTTAGAGGCATCAAATTCAAGGGTATAAAAACTTCAGATGATTAGGGCTGAATCGCAGCCACGCAGGAATGAGTCTTTATACAGCAATTGCGCAGGTACTCAAGTGCAGCTCATGAAGTGATTTGAATTTTCAATCTTAGGTACATGTGCTGAGAGCACAAGGATTCAAAAGCAAATTTTAGCCAGCAAGTTCATAATTATTTGCCGTTATTTTTAGTAGAGCAAAAGTGCACAACTGTCCTAGACCAAGAATGCAATGGGTTGTATGAATAAAGCTGAACTGATAACATTAAGATCGTTGTGCTATTAATATTTACATGGGAACTTCAGATGTGAGAGTTATTGACATCTTCCGTGTCGCTGCAATTCAAGGAGTTTCGTTCCTTTGTTGAACCTCGGCTATGGCGGCCACCATCACGGTCACATGCTGTGCGCAACCATTCCATGATGACGTTATCGATATCCGCATTTGTTGCACTTCGAGTCAGTCGGTTTGCCCTGACCGCATCTACACACAAACATAAAAACTAGAACTATAAGAATATTCCTTATTTGACTAATTGCTATCTGCATTTTGGAATGCAGACATAATAATAAACATACATAATACATTGAATTCATCAAGACATTGACATATAAAAAAAGCCTATTAAAACTAAATTCAAAATTGTTGCAATACGGCATAACACAGGTTCTAGCTAGATCTGTTCAAAGAAGGGAGTATCCTCAGGTAAGAATGGAAGGCATAGTTAATGATTAGGCAAGAAACTAACCTTTATATCACCCACGTGCTATGTAAATTTTTCGGAATGAATGAATTATATATATATATATCATCATCATCATCATCATGTTCCTGATGCCAAGCATTTGGTAAACAAGGCTGATAATCTTTACGATACAAATTAAAATGATTTTTTCAAGAGAAATTAAACAATGGCAGTAATCCACCAAACATGAATGTGACATTACAGCTGAGAATGTGGTAATGTGCAATAATGCATCTGAAAATTTTTGAATAAACATATCTGCACAAATCATATCTGCACATAGCAAACCTCAAAAAATGTTTTCTTGTAACAATGCCACTACGCTAAAATATCGGAAGTCCTCATTAAACATGGTTTGAAAGCATAACTTGCAAGATGCGATATTGAATGACTAACCATGAAGAACTTCTTTCAGCTGCAGTGATTTGAAACCGTGTTTGCCACGCTGCCCACAGAAGCTGAATTGCCTGGCCAAGGCATTCATCATCACCGACCTCAACACGTTAACTGTGGTAGCCTTTATGGTGAGCCCGCCAATGAGCCCAAGATAATTTACCTGCAAACATAACGGTCTATCATGCTAACACAGTTTTTATTTTTCTCCTAGCTATGCTCTACCCATTGTACCAAAAATATAAATAAAGTGACATCGTCACCTTAAATAGAATGTTCTGGCACAAGCAGCATATATTGACAGTAAATCGCACATCATTAGATCTGTTTTGTAGCTACAATAAGCGCCTTTGTGAGATTCTTGTTATGTAAATGGCCATATACAATTACATACTGACAAATATATTGCACCACTTAGAGACATTATTTAAAGAATTTCCCATTCAAAGGCTGATCTCAATTATTGTCACAGTAGGAAAAACAACAGACAGATATGTAACAATAATTCAAACCATTGCTCAGCTAAGACTTGCTAATATGCTAATTAGGGGTGAGCATACATCAGAATAATACCCACCAGCTGCAGTCTGTCCTCTGACGAATGCAAAAGTCGTCTTTCAAGCGCTAACAGCTGGTCGAAAGTCTGGAGTGGCAACGATACACCTTCAGGCAGCTTAGGTGTAGAAAGAGCCTGTCTAGCACCAACTGATCGCCCCTTCAGCAGCTCATCGATGATGTGTTGAGTCTGCTGTTGAAGAGCTTTCATTTCGTGCTTCACTTCAGTGACCAGAGTTATCAGCTTTCGACCTATACAAGAAATATCCAGAAACACACTGTGTAGTGATTCAAACAACAAATTCTTACCAAGATATGAATCATCAACTCACACACATTGTAATGACAAACCTGATCAATTCATTTCCGCTATTGGAGTCTGTCATCATTCACCATTCATTGCACTGAGCAGAGCAACAAAACTACCATTAACAAAATTCAATGCAAACTGACTTCATCGAGTCAGTATACTTTAGAAGACCTGCATGTTGGAAGCACTAGGCCTACTGTTGATTAAGCTAAACTATTGTTACCAATACTTTTCTAAGTTAAGTGTCTGTAGTGGCAGTCCTCGAGCATTTCATCACCTGCAGCATGGCTATGCATGCAAAAATTGTATTATGAGCTTTTTATGAACAATATTTAAAAACTTATTGCTCATAGTTACCAGTTTCCTCAGTCACTGGGCGATTGTCGCTAGGTGTAGGCATGGAGCTGTGAATAGGTGACACATATGGTTGCAAAGAGTCCAAAAGAGATGTGCCAGGAGTTGACTGTTTAGGAGGGGCTGGGAAAGGCAGAGCAGTAGTTGATGCAATATTCAGAGGAATAGGTGACTGCTGATGATTTTTGGGTGCCAGAGGGGTAAGTGAACTTTGTTTGGCTGGTACCGGTAATAGTATAGCATGTGGAGGAGGTGATTTCCATCACATGAGCCATCGGAGTCAAAGTGGCGCTTCCGACGTTCTCGTGACTGATGCCGCTCAGCATCCGTGTCCTGGCTCTCAAGGTCAGAAGTGAACTGAGCATCTTCCGACTTCTGACGTGCAGTCTTATAATCAGCTGTCAAAGATTCAGAATGTCATAATTAATTCCATAAATGCTTAAAAGGAGGAAAACGAATTGAAGAACAAAATAAAATGTCGTTTTATTGAAAAATAAGTTTTAAAATAAACGAAGAAGGATAAATAATACGACTTTGCTACATCTTGCACTACAGTTTAAAATTAAAAAGGTTTTTTGTGCAAGTTAATGTTAATTAGGATGCAAATAACACAACTTTTTTGTTCAAAGTACGAAGACAGTTCAAGGAATCAGACATAAATAAAAGTATGAAAAATAATTACTGACAGTAAACCAATAAATAATTTTGGTCACATAAAAATATAAAAAACGACAGAAACCAGAAGAAATTAAGCGAAAAAAGTGAATTTTCTTGGAAAAATAAAAAAGAAAGTTTGCACAAAGTCTATGATTAGTTCAAACTAGGCATTCATAAACAGATTATCAAGAAACAAAAATTAGGCAAAATTTGAAAGGCAATGGCACTGGCATATATAAAAAGATGTTTCGCATAAAAATGTTCAGATTTTAGACAAAATTAATTACCACATAATTTCAAACATCTGGCTTCCGAAATGGTCCAGTCGTCCTGAGGTTCGTTCTGCACAATCCTTCAAACACTTGGTCACCTTCTGTGGGTTTTTATACGGAGGCCAATAGCAGTGAGATTTATTTGGTGTCAGCCAATTGCATGGCACAGCTTCAACATACTCAGAACCACCGACATCACTTGGTGGAAATGATAGGACCGCATAAACGTGCTACACAATTACCTAAAAATAAAATATTTCTATGGGCTATACAGATTAAAATTATATAAGAAACCTTTCAGTATAATCTTCCTAGCTAGTTCTATATGTGGGTATTGTACCCATTTACAAATTACAATCAATCAGCGTGGGTCAAGTCGACGTAGCTAGGTCATAAACAATAGTTAAGCACGTGCAAGATGGCCAAGTGGCAAACTTCTTATTTTTTAACGATGTCTGCTCAATGTGATTGATAATTGTCTGAGAATATTATACAGAATGATTAATTAGATATATGCAACGCTGCTAACAAAGCTATAAATATTTAATAGGAACTCTGTACGGTATATTCCTCACCATGCAGAAAAGACCCTCCCGATGCAGCATCAGTTTTCAAAAGGACCGAATCCGCTGCAGTATCAATTTACAAAGACCGATCGTCACCCGCAGATCATTGGCCACCGCACGGCCCACGTGATCTCCGTTATCCCAAACAGATGCCTCTAACGCCTAAGCCAGCGGCAACTGACCGAATAGAGACGAGAAATGGAGCACAGACGAGAATCCATCGAGTAGCTCATAGGACCGACGTCAATCCGTCAAGTGGTGGTTATCTGGGAATGTAGAATTATCACCGTTTGCCGATGATAGTGCTATTTTTTTATGCCAGTCAAGGCCTAATCTTAATTCAGGACAAAATTCAGAAAGCAATAGATAAAATAAGCGACTATTAGGCCTATAAGAATGGCTTCAAAGTTTCCATGACTAACAGTCTAAAACCCACGGCTCCTCCCATAGGCGTAGGGGACATTTCAGCAGTGGGGGGGGGGCAAGAATTTTGCTTCTACACGAAAAATAAATCCGAGCTAATCGACGTCGTGCGCTAATAGGCCTATAATAATTATGTCTCTTTACAAAAAGCAGAGTTTCAGTTCTAGTGCGCCCGAACTCAAGAAAAAGGAAATGGCGGAGGGCCAAATAAAGGTTTCAAATCACCCCCTCCTAAACATTACCCCCCGGTAACTTGAAACCGGTTTCAGATTACCTCCCGGAAACTAGATTTGCATCAATCATCGCATTTATTGCAATAAAAAATCAGAAAAATCATCCCGCTTCTTGTTTTGAATTTCATCCGTCATCCCACTTCGTGGTATGTTGTCAATTTTTTTTCGAAAAAAATGATAGCCTCGAAGCCATTTCTCCATTGTAACTTCAGCGGCGATTAGTATTTTAGTTACAGATGAAAATATTGATAACAAACCACGAAGTGGGATGACGGATTAAAATCTTCAAAAAAAACCAAGAAGCGGGATGATTTTTCTGATATTTTTAGTGCAATAAATGCGATGATTGATGCAAAATACAGTTTGCAGGGGGGGGCAATGTTTAGGAGGGGGTAAGTGAAAACCTTTAGGCTACACCGGGTCCGGCTACTTTTAGGGTCCAGCTGGGTAATTTTCGTCCTAGCTGCGAAGTTAATGAAGTTATGCATTTTAAAGTACAATATTTCTTACACCAACCACAATCGGTTTAAACATCAAGTGAACAACTGAATAAATTCGCAGCTGTACTGTTTTGCATTGTATCGTATTTAATCATCTATAAAGCGATCTAGAAATCTTACAGAGAGCAGAACAATATCCAGCTTCTGGAGCTGCTAGAGGTAGCTAACCAGATGAACTGAGTCTTGGAAGTATTAGGCCTAATGGAGAGGCGATATTAAGAGATTAAATACACCCAAATAAATACAAACTACAATAAAAGTGGGCCACTTGCCGCCATTATATCGTAAGTTGTGTACGAACTTTTATTATTTAAAATTGTTTCTAAATTTTATCCTCATATAGCCTATACAGCCTACAGGTCTGTACTTAAGTTAGTTTAGGGACTTGTGAAGGCTCTGCCTAGGGGCCACGAATATCTCTCATCGGCCCTGCTTGAGCCTGCTAAAATTCTCAATAAGTTATAACGAACCCGTGTAGGCCTATGTCTGCAGCTGCAGAACATTGCTGGCCCCTACCTGCACGTTAAATTTTGAAGATCGCAAGATCATCGTGTCTATCTTGCTCCATCGCTAATAGAAATTTCCGATGTCATTCAAAAAGTGAATTCCGTTATCTGTATAACACTTGGCTTGAATACTGTGAATTTCCACAAATGCCATGAATTGCCGCTATTTTCGGTCAAATTTCGGTTCGTGAATTTTCAGCGATTTTCGCCATTGTTACAAATTGCTACTGTGAAGCCAGAACGTTTTTCGCGGATTTTTGCATGGTGGTTGCGAGCTAACTAAAGCCTATCTAACTCGATTTGGGCAAAGTGGAACTGGGAAATAATGGGGTGTGACAATGAGCGCTGAACTTCAAGTACCGGTATAGTTTGTTTCATATTTGTTCGGGTCTCCTTGCCCGAAAAACATGATCTACCCGAAATTTGGGTGAGTATTTTCCCTCTGGACCCCGCCTCTTACGCCTATGCTCATAGGCGTAACTTCCTATTGTGACGGTGGTGTTCAGTCACAACCACTTTTAAAAGTGGTGGTGATAGTCACCACCACTTTTCGGCCCTGCAAGGAAATATATTTTTTAACATGAAAGTGTTTGGCTGTCTAGCGTACGGACTTTTCGTGGATATCACGTTCACATCGCAATGGCAACAAAGCTGATGAAGAGGCTTGCACTGTGTGTTCGTTGTTCACACTACCTTACAGTTCCTGCTTACGCGTCCTTGGTTTCATAATAATTAGGCTAAGTCATCCATTTTGTTGTATATAATCTGAGCTACTCGACACTGTGAAACTGAGTTTACTGTGAAACTGAGTTTCTATAAAAGGTCAAATTAAAAAATTCACTTGGAAAAATATAAATATCACTTTGTATTGTTCTACTTTGCGAGCGATTTAAAGTGCCGGACAAAGAATGCATGGGCCTACTAAATTCGAATTTGGGGAAGGGATTGGGAAGGCGAGGAAAGAGAGAAGACGTAATTTTAGACTTTAGTAGGCATATCTGCGTAAATGCACCAGTGCCAGTAATGACAGTTCTCCCAGTCCGTTTTCCGGTGAACCTTCTGTAATTAATGCTTTGATCAATATAGCCTACCGTTTCAGTACGCATACGTTCATTTTCTTGTCTGTCCAAGATGCTCTACACTATTATAATATGGAATATTATATCGCTATAAATTGAAGCCATACGTAATATGATCTTTTAATCTGTATTTAAATTGGGGCTCAGCTATGAGGTCATCGATATGGGCCTCATCTAACTTATTAGGGTTCATGGGTTACTGCGAGGTATCGATTGCTTACAATTAGTCAAGGCCGTGGCTTGCGGGAGGGTGTTTTGAGTGTTTGAACACCCCAGAAACTAAAAAAGAGGTCATCAGATTTTTCGTCATTAAAATCTGTATATTCTAAAGAAATTTTGACAAAACGACTAAAAAAGGTCATCAGATTTTTCCGTGAAAATCTGTATAGGCTTACTCTAATGAAATTTGGCCAAACGTCTATAAGAAGGTTGGTTATCAGATTTTTCGGCCGAAGATTACACCCCCGAAACAAAATCTCGGCTACGGGTTTGCAATTAATCAATATCTTGAAGAAGTTTTAAACATGAAAGAATTCCATAGACATTAAATGAGATTCTTGTTGCTTATACTGGGAATATTATATCATTTATTGGCGGAATCCAAGCGCCTTCTGTCCGAGCTAGGCGCAATTTTTAACTTTAGTATCTGACTTAATGTGCCGGTGTCACGAAATAAAGTCTCCCCCGAAACAGAGTCTCCCTTGCTGATACAGAGTCTCCGGGGGGAGACTCTGTATCGGATCAAAGTCTCCCCCATTGAAATATATTCTCCCCCTCTACGATACAAAGTCTCCCCCTACTAAAATTCGCCCCCCTATATTTCCGGACTTTACGTGTATATTTTCTTAAATAAATGACTTTGTGTCCATTAGTGGAATTGGACATTAATAAATTTGACGTAATAGGCCTAATGATAACTGTTATTATTCTCATGAAGTAAGTTAAATGTTTTGTACTAATGGGCACAATTGTAGCATAATTATAGGCCTAGCATCACGAGATGTCGGGCCACTTATGTCAATTAAAGCGCAGCGGAGAGATTAGGCTCAAATAGACTACCCGTGGATCTAATTAATAGTTAAGCGTAGGCCTATGCCTTTTTCTTAATTACATTCATGGGCAGTTTACAAACATATAAACCAGCGGTGCTATATCTAGTAACTATGCTACGTCCATTAGTATAATACATTTAAGCTTACTCTGTACGTTAGTAGGCCTGGGTTATTAAATTGTCTCGTCGTGGAACTTCCATTTAACCCTCAGGCTACCAAGCTTTTTTGTAACACGGACTACTCAGGGGGGTTACCACCCCCTAGATTTTGGGTTTGGTTTGAGATATCATAACTTGTAACATACCAATGAATTCAGCATTCATTTCTGCACAAAATGGTATATTTAGGTTTATAAAATATGAATGCACCCCGAAATTATGAATTTTTACCATGGGTACCCGTCGATTCCAAAAAATCTTGGTAGCCTGAGGGTTAGGAAAGGACTATTTTCATCAGTCCAACCTCAATTTAAGCAAGAATTATACCTCCATCAATCCATGGTATTTAAACAAGAATTCTTGGTAATATAATAATCACTGTAGCGTTCTAAATTATTCACCGTTGCATGGATTGACGAAAAGATTATTCATGCTAAATATAGTCGGATTGGAGAAAGTATTTTCACTTAAATAGGTGTTTGAACGATGAATAGATTCTTGCATCAATTGGAGCTGGATTGATGAAAAACAATTGTTTTTTTATATGCAAGTTGGATCGATCGATCAAAACAAAGCAATTATTGCTGAAATAGAATCTAGATTGATGAAACGTAGGGCCATTCAATTTATTCATGACAAGGCAGAACTGCATTCATGAAAATAGGCCTAATAATGCTAAAGCAACAGGTTATCAAACAATTTTTTATTTGTCAACTTTTATATTACCTTTTACCGCAAATAATTTCCAGAAGCCAAAGCTCAGCTTAACCCTCGGGATACAATGAGGTAGTATATTCAGCCCCAAAGGTTTAAAAAAATCACACTTGTTTCCTATGGAATAAAATGTTGACGTTTTAGGTACCGGTAGCTGTAGAGGGTTCATTGGCACACATTTTGAGGTAAAATCTGTGACGATACCTGGGTCCTAAATCTGTGACGATACCTTATACCGTTCAAAAGTTATATCCGATATACCCGAGATACTAGGCGGGGTGGATATCCACCCACTTAGATAATCGACTATATCGTATCCCTCATTAATTTTATTATGAAGATAAATAAATTATGTCATTCTATAGAGGGAATGCGGGGATAAAATTATTTCCAATTTACCATGCTAAACAATTTGTGTTTTGATAGCCGGAAATGCTCAAAATAAATTAAAATATATTAAAATGGGTGAAAATTTCATAAATTTTGCATGTTTATTCGAGTAGGCCCTATAGCGTATCAAAGAATTTTTTTGAAGTGCAATAAATTATCCCATTAGGCTATATAGAGGGAATGAATTTTTTTTGCTAATTAATTTGTCTTTTGATAACAGGATGTAAGCTTACTAAAAAATAAATTCAAATAGCCTATGTGAAAAATATTTTTATTACAAAGCAAAATCGATATTTCTGCATGAAAATAATTTTTGACGAAATAGTAGCTGGATTGAAGAAAACAATTCTTGATGATATAACAGTTGGATTTATGGACGGAATTTGGACTAACCAATAATATTATTAATGACCCTTTGATCATACACCCTGCTTTAAATGACCTCCACACCCCAACGGGCAAAGTTATTATCTGCGTCTGCTCTTTGTCTACTCGCTGCTTGAAATAGTAATATAGTATCTCTTAAAATCTCTTCCTCGGTGTCTATGCACCGAGGTCGCCTCTGAATAGTTCATACGGCGAAGAGCGCTTTATAAATGTCTCGATACGAAACTATATTTATTATTCATGATTATTTTCATTAATGTTTCTTATGTTTCTTATTACCATAATTTTTATGGCTTTTGTGATTCCGCTTAAACACGTGCTTAGACCCGCCTCTGTTAAGCCAAATAACATCATCAGCAATGGCACCGTGATATAGCGGTGAAACAGCGTCTTAGCTTTGCGGTAGTAATTACTACATCGAATTTTAAAATATCCGTATCTCGGGTATTAAAGTGAATTGTGAGATGAAAACAGTCGCGTTGACCTACAAATTCGCAAGAGTACGCTTTGCAAATTGTTTCAAAAGAATATTCAAACAGATGGACAAACTTTCAGACATATTTTGGTATAGATAAATATGATGCGACTGTATCAAATCGCGCGTCGAAATAAAGTCTCCCCGGGGGAGACTTTGTTTCGACAGGGGATGAAACATTCTCTCCCCCGGAGACTTTATTTCAGAATAGAGTCTCCGGGGGGCGAATCTATTCTGAAACAGATCCTCCGGGGGAGAATCTGTTTCGAAATAGTCTCCGGGGGGAGACTTTTATGGGGGGGACTCTGTCACGCGACACCGGCACAAGTAGGCTAATGACAGTTCTCTCAGTCTGTCCTTCCGGTGAAGCTTCTTTAATTAATGCTTTGATCTATAAGCCTACACTAAAATTTTGCAATAAATCAAAGTTCTTGAAACAATTATTCACCAAAATGAATTTGTCACCACGGAAAGACGAAGACGAAACACTTGTGCACGTTGCAACATACCAGAGAATTCTTGACTATTTCGGAATCGCCGAAAATCTTGACGGTCCGTGTATTTTTTCAGTCGTCCACGTTCCTGTACTAAATAAGTGAACTGATGATAATTATAAAAGTACAAGATGTAAAACATTTAGGCCTACCTCTAACCCATTCGATCTGAACAAAAAACCTTCAGTTACGATCATCTCAACAAGACTAAATAATCTTGCCTGTTAGTTTCTAAGAAACCGGCGAAACAGTCGTGCTGTTTAGTCTCACGGCTTCTTACCGGACACCTTGCTCTCGAGTAGCAGAGAGAATGAACCCTCGAATGATGTTGAGCTTTATTGACACGACACTCTGGCAGCCACTCCGATCAGCAGAACTAAGCTTGCGATCTGTCTGTCACTCATGCCTACAGTGCTTTGCTGTTCAGACTTTGACCTTAGACATTCTGTCGATTGGCGTCACCTGGCATTCATAATTATTGACATATTTATTGCTGGCCTGTGTGGCATGACACAGACACGGTTATCAGACTACCTGTGCTAACGACGCCAGCACATTCCAACTACGCTCACGCGCACCACAGGTCTCCACCTTTCCCTATTAGGCCTCCTTTCTGTTGGTTTGTCTGCATTTCCGTCTTGCTGTCTTTCAAGATAGAAAGACAGACAGCAAGATATAATGTTATTGATACACACCATGACTGCTTTGACTTTGTGAAAGACTAATTTTGCCATAAAATGCATTGCTCATTCATGAAGTTGAATGTCTGGTTAGAGCAGTACAGTTGCATCGTCTTCTGATGTCTGATCTATCATCGGGTGAAGAAGATGTCAATGAAAGAAGAAAAACCTACGAAACCGATGCTTTGAAATATTTACAGTTTAGTTATACCCACAGCAATAAAACAACTAACAATAACTCATATGTTTCTATTTCAGCGCAATTCTCTTTTCCGCCTGCTATTAGCAAATTCTCAAATAGAGCACCGGGTGGGTAGAGACAGCGCATGTGTTGCTGTCGTCGAACAGAAAAACATGAATTGACAAAAGCGGACTTGGAAGCTCTGTGTTAAAATATGATATCAATCTTTGAGAGAAATCTTTTGAACCCATTCTTCTTTAAAAGCGTCTCATACTTTTACGAATTTTCATTTAGGTCTACACTGGTCTACGAGATTATCGACAGTCGTTTAGCCTAAAACATGTAAGGAAGCGCTTCTTTCAGGACAGATGAAAACGTTATTCGTTTGAATATGATTGAAGCTGCCTTCTGAAATGAAAATTTTAATACTTTGTATTTTCATAAATCGCCAATATATAAACATAAGCGATGCAGGTATTCAAGGTATGTTTGACTTTCTGACCCTCTGCAAGATTACAGCTAAGCGGAATGAGATGCTTGGAAGACAAAAAGGATTTTTCCTCATGATCTCGTCCTTCAAGATTGCTCTGTTTCATTCTGAATTATAATATTATTGGAATTCGGTATAGAAATAAGCTGCATTCATTAATTCATTCGTTCATTTCGAGAATTTATATAGCGCCCCTTCAAGAAACTACTCAGAGGCGCTCCCAGCCCAGCCACAGCTAAAAAAGTAGGATATGAGATACTTTAAAAATGCAGGATAATTTAGCCTAGGCATAAGTCGCAAGGTTAGTGGGAGGCCATTCCAGATAACGGGACCCACAACAGAAAAGGCTCGGCGCTGTCTGATAGAAGTGCGAGCTCGCGGAACCAAAAGCTCACCCGTTGCTGCAGTGCGAAGAGCGCGACGGGCTGCAAGGTCTGAGACAGGTCGACAAAGGCTAGACAAGTACGATGGAGTACAAGAAAGACGGCATCGCCAAACAAGTGCAGCAACTCGGTAGGAGATGCGCTGTGAAACAGGTAGTCAGTGAAGAACGTCATGCATAAATTATAAGCAGAGGCGGGGGCATATTTAGGAATCCGACCAATAAGACGAGCAGCCGAACGAAGAACAAGTTCAAGGCGCCCAATTAGTCCAAGTGGCAGACTCAAAGTAACAAACTGCAGTAATAAATTCTACTAGTGACAAAGGCATGCACAAGAGTCATAGCAGCGCTACATGTATGAGAGAGGGATCTTGAGACAACTCGGAGTTGACGAAGCTAGTAGTAGCAACTACGAGTGACAAAATTGATATGCTTTGAGAATTTGAGCTCTTGATCCAAGATCAACTTTTTTGGACATGTGTGCCGAATGGGAAATGAGAGACTCGTCAAGCAAACTATTTTTGGGATGATGGACGGAGCGGGGATTAGGGGAAGACCGTGTAGGGAATGGTTGGATGACATTACAGATTGGTGCGAAATGGAGATATACAAATTGAGTAGAATGGCACAGGAGAGAGACAAGTGGAGACGGACGGTGAAACATGCGATTGACACCAACGGGCACTGAGCCCATGGACCGCAATGATGATGATGATGATGATCCAAGATCTCGCACTGTAAGAGAGCACAAGATATCAGGGAAAGTTGCTGTTATTAAGTGCAGGTTAATGGACGCCAATTGCCTGCAAGTACCAAACCAGATGAACTGAGTTTTAGAGGGATTTAGCAGCAAATGATAAGATGACATCCATGATAAGAGAGCATCAATGGCATTAGACATTAAAGCCACAGTGGACAATGCGTCAGCGGCAAAGCAGTGAGCATATTATTAAGCCTGCACGTCATCAGCATAGAGTTGGTGCAGGAGACCACATGCAGACAGAAGGAATTAATACCAGCTGTAGACCTATAGAGGACGTACAGTAAAAGGCCCAACACTGAAACCTGTGGCACACCAAAAGGGGCTGAGACCCAACACGACCTATAGAGGCACACTAGTTGCGTCTGATCTACAGAGACAGTCTCGCTGTTTGAATTTTGTATGACAGTGATAGTGATGAAGATATATACTGGTCTTAGAAAGCTGTTGAATGCCACTCTATCTGACGCCATTTCCGTTTTGCAAAGATGACAGTTAGCAGTGTTAATAGGCTGCGAGGTCTTTGTTGGCCACATAATTATCTCAAAGTTAGATTGCCTTGTTTCGTGTAGTCTTCCATATGGTTTTTGTACGAAGCAGAAACTGAATAACTAAAACATGCATAAATAAGGGGAAAGTTTTGTACAAATTACCTGCATAGATACGACAAAAAATAAAGACCCGAGCCAGTAGGCTTACTCTCGGAGCCACAAGTGGAAAGCCGTAACCACTCATCAGGGCTAAGGTGGCAAGACCCACCCCCAAAAAGACCCAGATTCATTTTTTACCGTGTAAGATACCGCTTACCGTGTAAGCGGTATCTTTTCCCGGGCTCAACCCCGCAAGAAGGCGCAGACTCATAAATTTGTTCAGGAAAAATGCTTCTGTTCACGAACGCGAAACTTCCGAATGACTAAATAAGGTCAACTTTTTTGTCCGGGAAAATTTATATTTTTCGGCGAGATTCCAGCCAGAGGACTAAAAAAGGTCAGCAAAGCCGAGAAAATATTTCGCGCGCCGCTCGATCTGGACCGCGTACCGAGTTTCAACCCCAATAAAGTCCAAGTTCTTCCCAAGTACTTTTTTAGCCCCTCCAAGAACGGGAACCAAACTTCACCCATTCTACTACATGTGTCACCTGGTCACCTGGTGCCGTCAGCTCTTGGAGCTCTGGCGACAGTCATGATCAGCGGCGCCCGCAGGATTTTTTTCTTGTACGCACAGAAATTTTCGATGGAGGGGCGAACAGGGGAAAATTTTCGGTCGACGAAAAAACTGATGACTTTTTTTTAGTCATCAACCTAGAATTTCGAATTTCCCCAAAAATACCTTTTCTATCCGCCGAAAAAACTGATGACCTTTTTTTTTTTAGTCATCGACCAGGAATTTCCCAAAAAACATACCTTTTCTATCCGCCGAAAAAACACTGATGACCTTTTTTTTTTAGTCATCGACCAGGAATTTCCCAAAAAACATACCTTTTCTATCCGCCGAAAAAACTGATGACCTTTTTTTTTTAGTCATCGACCAGGGATTTCCCAAAAACATACCTTTTCTATCCGCCGCTGTACGCACTTACCTATGTGCGTTAGGGTGGCCCGGAAAAAAATTTTGCGATATTTTTAATCGCACACCCTCCTGTTTTGTGAGGTTTGACATAAAGATCACTAAGTAAATTTTTTAAAATTAATCTAATAGGAGGAAGTGGTCTCCCAAAGCCCATTTAGAAATGCATGGGAGCCGTTTCGGCGAAAATATCGACTTTCTTGTTAGGTTCATAAATTTTGTTGTATCCAAAAGACATTGTTAAAATTTACACCAAGCTCTGTGCTTAAACAGCTTTCTGTAAGATGAAACTTAGGGTCATAAGTCTTTATAAAATTTAAAAAATTGGAAAAACCATGTTTCAGACTAATTTACTGTACTTGTCGTCGAAGTTGATTGTCAAGCAATGTCGTCAGGTTTGTCACCAACGAGTTGCGAGTTCAACTTATCGACTAATTGAGCACCTATAGTTTGCATTTTTCAGTTGAAACTATTGGTGGTGTTAAGCAACATGGTAGAGGAGCTAACACTGATTGCCATTCCTGTTGAGGACTTCTCTGAAGCCAGTAGCCAATGTGACTGCATGTTCTGGGCAGTCAGTAGCAACTTTCAGCACACAGACAATCTTTTAAGCAGAAGTGTAGTCATCTTTTGAGCAGAAGTGTAGTCATCGTGCTCTGACCACAGGCTAATTGGTGTGCAGAGGAAGTCTTGTACCACACGAAGACACTTGAGCAAGTTGATTGATAGTTGGGTGACAAAGTGGGCCACGGAGAGGTTCTTGAACCGAGGTATTTTCGTTGGAGCAAGATGGGGAACATCTATATTTCGTTCCCTCTGCAGGGCACTGACAATATCCTGCTCAAGGTCTTCATCAGAAATGTCATCACTTAATAAAAGCAATGGAGCATTGGAGCATGGTCTTCACTTAGGTACCACAATAATTACTGGAACCTCACTTTCTTTCTGCAACCACTATGATTTTATCGTCAACTTGTTGCAAGTCTTCGATCAACTGTAACATATACAAGTCATTTTCAAGAGCAAGCCTGCAAAGATTGTGGTGACAAACTTTGTTCTTCCTATGCCACAAATATTCCAACTCACTCTTACTCAGTTGGTATTTATGATGGAATATGAAGATTTTAAGTATATCCCATCCAGTGAGCATGGTGGTATGCGCCCGGAATCATAAATTCTGTGTTTGCATCTTTGCTCAATGGTGTAAGAGCCATCCTGGCAAACTCTCCATAGTCCTCACATGGTTGAACATCTTCAAGATGTCTTCACAGGCAATGCCTGCACATTTTGAGATGCAAGCCATGTTTCCCTTATGTGCTTAGACAAATTTCACCAGCCCTCGTCTCTGTCCAGCGAATCACTTATTGGTGAATTCCCACTGATACTTCAGTTAACCAAACAACTCAATCCGGTTCTTTTGTGATAAAGTATCAAACATAGTGACTGCACAGACCTTGAACACATGGTGCTGGAGACTGAATTGACACCAAGGCATGAAGACTCTGGGACTCGTGTATTTTTCTCAGTGTATTATAATGGCTGCAGAGTTAATTGAAACTAGGACAAAGACACTCCACCCAGTCTACAGGAGTGTTTCATTTAAGATGAAACCAAATGACTGATAAACTTTGTTCTTCCTAGGACAAATTGAAAATTTTGGGAGTAGATTTTCCGTGGACAAAATGACTTGCAGAGTTGATACTTCCTAGGGCAAATTGAAGGGTGGGGAGTGATTCTGTCTGGGACCAACTCACTTGAAGAATGAAGCGTTTCAATTAACCCATGGTGTCAGGCTGTCAGCAGTATATTATATCAGCTAATTGGTCTTACAACGAAGATACTCCTCAACTAAAGCTTGCCCATTCAATTTGTTTCCAAGAAGTACCAACTCTGCTATTCAATTTGCCTATAGGAAGAATCCACCCCACAAGCCATTTGATTCCAGAAGGAATCAACTTCCCTTTCAATCTTACCTAGGAAGAATTGATTTCACTGACGTTGCTAGTCGCAAACTGCAACAATACACTCCGGTCAATTAAAATAGTAAGAATTAACTCCACCATTCAATATATCCTGGGATTGACTTCTGGAATGTTCAAAGAGAGATTCTATTCAGCCCACTACACCAGCATTGCAAGAAAAGAAGACCCCAACTGAACGAATGCACCATAAATAGACTAACAGTTTCTTCGCCTCAGATTCACATTTCAGTGTCCATGTGTGTAAGAAATTTATGCAATAATAATACTAATAATAATAATATTATGGGACATTTATTTATTATTAAACCAAAATGCTATAATACACATTTCTACAAACAAAGAGGTGTTTAAAGATAATAAAATATATAGAAATATTAAGATATAGTTAAAATTAATTTTAAAATATAAATAAATTGAAATATATATTCTGAATTTATAGTCACATTAGTCATAATGATGCAATCTATCAACTGCATAGCATAAAGTAAGATACTTGACCAGAATAATTCATTAATTCCACCTCTAGAGAAGACCTAGAGGAGGTTAAGAGTCAAAAAGCTAGGAAAATAGGGAATTTTTGCCGAAATTCGAGTGTTTTTATAGTATTATTTTAATGGGCTGTGGGAGACCACTTCCTCCTATTTTATTGGCTTAAAATTTGTACTAGTTGCTTTTTTACATCAATTCACACAAAATTGGAGGGTGTGCGATGTAAAATTCCAAAAAATTATTTTTCCAATGTAAAAATTGGCCACTCTAATGTGCGTACGTCTGCGGACGCCGCTGCTGTACGCACTTGCGTAAGTGCGTACGCCTGCGGGCGCCGCTGGTCATGATGTATCCTCTCCATTGTCTCCTGTTTATTGTCGCCTCTCTTAGCTCTTCCAAGCTCATTCCAGACTTTTCCTGTACTTCATCCATCCACCTCTTCCTTGGTCTTCCGCGTCTTCTCCTTCCTTCACGGCATGCCGTCATCATCTCCTTTTCCGCAACTTATTTACTCAACGTATTTGTAGGCGTAACTACATGTGTAGGATTTATAAATGCATTTTTAGATAAGTGGAGAAAGGGAAAACGCACTGATGAGGCTCAGACAAATATTCAATTAGGCTATAAACGGCGTTAGCGAAATATAATGTGGCCTAATAAAATAATAATAAATTTGTAGGCGTAACTCTTGCCCATTCGATCTGAACAAAAGCCTTCATTTACGATCATCTCAACAAGACTAATAATATAATTTTATTGTCTGTTATCTTATCTGACCATCTATAATGCGCTTCTCCAGCAAGAGTCTTTCAGTAGCGCTCCCAGTGCGTTCAACCCCAAGAAAAAAGGCAAGTTTTTAGACGCGAGAGAAGACGAGGATACACTACCAGAAAGGATGGCAGAGCGAACTGATGGGGGAAGCCGATTCCATAGGGAGGGACCAATGCAGGCAAATGATCTGGATTGAGTCATGGCGGTCCTGACTCGAAGGACAAAGAGGTCAAGCCGATCAGAGGACCTAAGAGGACGCAGCGAGGTGGCAGAAAGGGAGCGAAGTATCTGATCGCACAGATACCTCGGAGCAAGACCGATTTGAGACTTAAGGACCAGAGTCATGTTAGTTTCTAAGAGACCGACGGCTTCTTACCGGACACCATGCTTGCTCTCAAGAAAAACACTTGACATGAATTTGAAGAACTATAGCACTGTGATAATAATGCATTTAAGTGTTTTGAAACAGTACATTTGCCCCCTGGACCCCCGCCTCCTAAAAATGTCCGAAACTTTTGTGCCCATCCGTGCGTCTTTTGCCCAAAAAACACATTTGCCCGAAATTTGGGGGCATTTGCCCCCTGGACCCCCGCCTCCTACGCCTATACCTTTGACTATAATTCGTAGATAATATGATTATTGCCTTTACGCCTGAAAAATTTGGTTTACCTGTCTTACTTCTGCCCAAGATATTGGCAAATACATTAGGGAGTTTTTGGCCAATCCTGTAAATTGTTTCTCTGTATGTTAGTTTACAATCACGTCGAGCTTAAGTTTCCCCAAAGTAGCCTACGTAGTCTCACCCCTGAAAGACGACCAATCAATACAGCCATATAAGAAGACATGTTCCTCCACTGAACAAGCCGATCTAACTAAAGATACTTGTAGTATTTATAAAGTCTTTTCATAGAAACCAAAATGCCAACCAATGAGAATGGAGATGTCCCTAAATAAACCAGACAGTCTAGCTGTCAATCCACCAGGGTTTTTAACGTGCAGTTGTACACAAAATGTGCAGTTCTAAATGGATTTGTGCAGTTGTGGGGCCATTTGCATGCGAAGAAGCACTTCTGTTCGGCTTGAGAGTACTAATTGTTTTTATTTTCCTCCGATTGGGAGTAATTTACCATGGAAGATGGGAAATAAAAGAATGGTTTGTGCAGTTCTAAAAATTTCTTTAAAACAGCCCTGCAATTAACTTGCATAGAGTAGTCAATACATAGATTCGGCCAGGCTACAACCTTTGACAACAGACTTAGCCCATGCATTCAACAACTGCATCTTATCATTCTGTTTATGAGTAGAAATCAGGTAGCCTATAGTTACCTGATAACAATATATCCATAAATTAGGTTTATGACAGAATTATGGACCAGGCAAGCCCATGTGTTTTATTTGTGTGTCGGTTGCCACCAATAAATTTCATATGATGAGGCGGACTCGCCACCATAATTTTTTTTAAAGCGATCAATTTGTCAGCTTGAGATTACTAATTGTTTTTATTTCACTCGAATGAGGCGAAAGGTTAACTTCTATGCGCTCACAATAAAACTGTCATTGTCATTATGCAATTAATCAACATCCAACATCAATGAATGATCCCCAGCAATGCAGCAAACGAACAAGACGAAAATAATAAACAGACATTTTGATTATTATAAGCTGGCACACAGCGCATATTATTAGTGTTTGATCTAATCCCCTGCTTTGCGGTGGGGAATCCAGGTTTCGGGGAAGCCGGGGCAAATCACCGTTTGGCGGAGGGCCAAACGCTGAGGCACGTGGCGCTGGAAGTTTTTATTCTTGTCATCTCTCTTTTTCTCTGGCGACTGTTTTTTGTATAATAAGTAAGCTTATGCTTATATTTGTCTTGTTTTTGCTTTTTATGTGTCGTGATTTGTTTCTTATATAGGCTACGGTTGTAAGCCAGAGTGCGTTTTTTGCAGCTGGTACATTATAGGCTACTTACTTGGCCTACTTATAATTACTAAGCTTTATTATTACTTCTGTGTATAATTTTGCATCTCTGGCCTGTAACTTGGTGCGGTTTGTCACCATGATTGTCTTTTTGACATTAAACGAATGTAGGCCTACTATAAAATTAAACTAATATTATAATTTCATTTTATCCTCTAGGCTACTTCTTAATTCTACTGGTGGATAACTTTACCCTCCCTCTGGATGCTTCTGGATTAAACGCTGATTATTATTGCTATTAGCCTACGCAACCTTTACAATCATTTTCGTGTCGCACAAATTGCAGGCGATTCATTTTTATTGAATCGATTTTGACAAGAAATCATTAACAAGAATAATTTGTTTAGAAGAAAAAAACAGGCAAGCGTGAATGCTCTTCAGATTTCATTTGGCTTAACAAATTATTCGTTGTGCATTTATACATTGATGCACACCAGCATTGAATAGATTATTATTAAATATAGGCCTAATAGACAGTAAATGAACGAAGTGAGTATGGTAATTATAACTATTGGTCTCCTCTGTCAAAGTTCAGAGTAGGCTAGGCCTACACTGAAAATTAATGGATATACTGAAGTCGCGGAAAATCCTTGCTATATATTTGTTTGGCATCTTTGTGCCTCTGCCATGGGATCCAGTTGTGAGTATTTAACCGTAGTTTATAATAATATTATGGCACACTTTTTGATCACAGGCATCAAATACAGCATTACGCTGTTAACTTGTGGCAACAGATTTGCCGTTATCGCCATCTGACGAATGCAAGTGAACTTATAGCAAGATGCTAAAAAATTGGGGCAGATGCGCAAATCACTTCACTGAATGTTAAAGTTTATAACCCGTGATTCTCATTGTGCCAAGCAGGCCTAATTGGCAATAAAAGAATGTTGATATGTTGATCGACGGAAGAAAAGTCATGTCGGCAGTATCTGGACAATAAATATTAATATCCTTCTGTCAAACTGCCATGATTCCACTTTAAGGCGCCCTTGGTTACTGCGCCATATAAATTGGTTACTGCGCCATATAAATTGTCGTAATTAATTATTAGGCTATTCCATATGCCGTAAGGCAACCACCATGGAAATCCTGTTCGTCCGCCTTCTCTCTGGCATCATTACTATTTCTATGTGGCTAACGATACGTCTCAGATCGCACTTCTAGCATTGTTCGATGTGAACACTGCATTTGATACAGTAGACCTAAACCATGATAGGCTATTCTTCTGCAACACTTAGACCTATCTGTCTTTTTGGACTTCCATGACCTGAGGAACGTGAACAAATGAACATTACTCATGCACAAAAATGAAACCAGGACTATTAATGGTACTAGGGTTGTCCCAATTTTTATATCTGTACAATGAACGAGCAGAATTGCTCAACACTATGTGACGATTGCGAATCGTCGCAGGTCTTACTTATTTACTTACATCTGCGAACCGATGGATAATGGGTTGAGTTATTATTAGAGCACTGCGTGATCAGTGCAAGGAATCAGGATACTGTGTTTTCTGATCGCCAGCAGCTGCCCATAGATCGAGTGTTCGCATACTACGAATATTAAGATTTTAAAATATTCACGAATATTAAAATATTAAAGAATATTAAAATATTAATGAATATTAAAATTTTAGTGAATATTAAAATATTCACGAATATTAATAAATATTAAAACTGCCAACGAATATTATATTCGTAAAATATTATGCTCTTTCATGAAATTCTTTATTCTTACTTCTCCTTTTGATTTATCAAAATGTTGCACTTTTACTGAATGAATTGTAAAAAAAATTAAGTTAGCCTACGTATAGGCCTATGCCTTATCCGTAGCCTAAGTGACAATAACTTTAGGCCCTAATAGCTTTATTATAAAAAAAACTTCAAGGTCTCTGCTGGGTCTGGCCAAAGTGGCCATGAGGCTTTCGTATCAAATACGAAACTTAATGTTAATCGCTTTGTCTGACTTCTGACCATCCTTCCCAACTGAAAAGAGGCCGAATCACCGATGGCAGGGAGTTGGCAAGTAGCAGCGATAGTAGGCCAAATTAGAAATAAGCTTTACCTATAATAGTAACTGCAAATTGATAGAGTAGTTTTATATCAGTGTAACAGAATGAGTAAATATAAATGCGACGCAGGAAATAATAGTGCCAGATTACAAGCAAAAGTTATCCAGATCTCAGCATATTAAGCGCATTGCAAATTTTAATTCATCCTTGTCCTGGATGCGAGTGAATCTCGTAGAAACTTAGAAACTGAAACTGCTAAATACCGAGTAGCCTAACATTGCGGTTCCTATCGTGCACCTTAATTCGTTAACGAATATTTGCGAATTTTGACGAATATTAAAAGATCTGAATATTCACCGAATATTTACGAATATTAAAACATAAAGTCACGAATACTCGATCTGAGTTGCGACTGGCTGGAAGGTATCGAGTGACATGGCAGCGTTGCCACGTGTGCTGGAAGTGAGCTCTGATTGGTTGCTGATTGGAGAAAGGGCGCAAAAATGGCAGATCGCTTCAAGTCGTTAGCTAGGCAGGACCTGTGCCGAGTTGAGTGTCGAAATACTGCTATTTTGGTGGAATTGTGCAAGATATATGAATATTTCTGGTCGACGGAAACTGCCATTAAATTTTATGCTTGACATATTGGCTTATCGCAAACGTGTCAATTCTATGGATGATTTTTGAAGTTAAATAGCCTAATTACATAATAATTATGGTCGCTCAATCTGGATTTCGGAGCGTGATTAACCTAGCATTCAGAAGTTTACAAGTAGCGACTCATGGAGTATGATCCAATTTCTTCACCTATAGTAAATATTCTAGTTATAATGACCTCTTTAGTTTCATTTCTGTTTAGAGCTGTCTCTAGGAAGTGGAAGTCAGTGCCAGTGCCAGTGACAAAAGGGAGGGGACAACGGGTATCGGACCGCGACATCCAAGATCTGATTGCACTTCAATCAAAAGGGTCATCATTTGACCATCGCCTCTAGGCATAAAGGCGATAGGTGTCGGTGAAATATTGCTATCTGTTGGACACAAATAACAGCATGTTTATTTTTTGCAACTGTAAATAATAATAGATACCGTAATATAGTAAAATTAACATCCTGACATAAAACGTTTATTTTTTGCAACTGTAAATAAAAATAGATACCGGAATATAGCAAAATTAACATCCTGACATAAAACGTCACAGCTCCTGGATCGATCATAACCTGATGGATGTTTAGTTTGACACAAAGCTGTAGTGAACGTTAATGGCGGCAGATAAAATGGCGTTCGACAAGTTTCTAAAACACGTTTGATTCTCCATGGCGATGTTACGAAACAAATTCATGATATCTACGCAATTACTCTGGTGAACGTGCAATTTATTTCTACAGTGAATTTGAATATACTCGAGAAACTCAACAGCACAAAGTTGAAAAACAAGTTCACAGCCAGATGATGATCCTTGGTGCGTCGCAGATATCTCAGTCTGCTTCATGTTAGTCACACAAAGAGTCAAAAAGCCAAAAATAACCTGAATTCCTGCATCGTATATTGCAATATATTGGTGACTCAAAAAGACGCAAAGTATTTCATTTAAAAAGACATGTTCAAGACTATTCATACTAATAACATTGTTCAAAGCTCTGAAAGATGCAATCGACTCCTCACATATTTTCAATGCTTGTCGATAATCGCCAAGACAAGTATAACAAAAATTCGCATAATATGCGGCGCTGATAAAGTAGGACGGATTGTGGTGATTGTTATCCATTATTGATATCATAGTTTGACACAGAGCTTCCATGGCTTCTTTTGTCCAATTGCCTTCATCTGCTCGACGATAGCAACACATACGCTGTTGGTGTACACCGGGTGTTCCGAACAAAAACTTGTCTACGTTGCACGACAGAGAGTCCAGAGATGAAATATAAAAATCTGAGTAACTGTTTGTCTCTTTCCTGTTAATACTCTTCCGAAAGTAACTCAATGCATCGGTTTGGTAGGTTTTTCTTCTTTCGCTGATATCTCCATTTGTAGACAGATCAGACATCAGAAGACGATGTAATTGTATTGCTCTGAATAAATGTTTCACTTCATGATTAAGCAATGGACTTGACGATAATTTTTCTACAACATATCTTCCGTGTTTGTGATTCAATGCATTACTAAAATATTTCCTATTTATTGAGAGCTGAGCTATCAATAACGCCTTATCACTTATCAGAACTTTAAACACCTTCCCACGAAATATCCGTGGCTGGAAAGCAATAACTTTTGGAACGAATTTGAGAGCATCGTGCAAGAGCAAAACCTCGTTGCTCACATCAACTTCGTCCTGCAAATAGTCAAGCATGTTATTTTCTCGAATAAAAAAGTTTGGACAATCTTTGTCAATTATCCATTGAATCATCTGCAACAGTAGCTCTTCAATTGCTGCCTCAATTCGGTCTTCATTCCAAAAGGTAGGAGGGTTTTCTTCACAAGCCCACAACATCAGAGTTTTGAAGTAGTATGTGCACAGAAATGTCTTCTTCTCACCTCCACGCTGTGCAATCACACCAGATTTAAGAATTCGAAGAATGTGATAGATATAAGTTTGAACTTCAGTCCAACTATTGAGCAGTATTAACTCTGCCTGGGAAAAAGAAAACCTCCAACTAGTGTTATTGTCAGGATTGCTTTGGTGTGACTTTGGAACAAGATGACATCCACCTGCGACAATTTTCTCAATCATATCTCTGGTTGGCCAACCACGACATCGTTTGCGAGTTCTCCACTCATCGGCTTCTGATGGCCAATGAGGACATAAAACGGAGCGAACATTGTCAGTTGTTAATTCTTTAAATGCCATTAAATTTGTTTTACGCTTCCGCGCAGCACCGAATAGGGAACTGACCTGGTTATGCGTCATTAGACGGCTTTTGATTGCTGGCCCGTGAAGAGATTTGCGATTCCATTCGAAATATTCAGTCTTTTCTTCTCGACGCCGTAGCAACCGAGCAAATCCCAAATGACACTCTTTAGTCTCAAGTGTAAATTTTTCCCCGTGAAATGATTTAGAAATGACATCGGTTTCTGCCGCAGCAATGACGTTGCGGTCGAAGAACAACTGGTCAAGATCGGTTAAATTCAACATCGCATATTCAAGCGGTTGTTCATAGAAGCTACCGCAGAATAAGATGCCCATGTGACAACTGCGAGGGAGAATATTTGTGCAAAATTGTTCAATATTTTCATCTGGGTGTACAGCCGATGCATCCATTTGTTAGATCATTGAGTTCAGTTTGTATTCTTCTTTTGCTCGCAATATCTACATTAGATTTGAGTCAGAAGTTCTCGCGTTGTCAACATACGGTAATATCTTCATATCTTCAGTTATTCCTTACTTCTTTGTCGTATGCCCAACGCTACAAGAAGCAGATCGAAGAAGGCTTATGAAGATTGATTTATTATTGAGCACTGCTGCACTTCATTATTTCGACAGAAGGTATGAACTTAGTGTAAGCACTCTTGTTAAACATTGCCAGGTGTCTAACTTATATCTAGATATAAGGCATAGGCTTAAGCTTGTATCATATTTTAGGTCAATGTTTCTGGTTTCAAAGCTTTATCTGAAAGGCCTGATGATTATGAATTTATCGCAACCCATAAATTCGTAACAATGCATTTTATGAGGTTTTGAAACTCATAGACAAAGGTCGTGTCATCTAGCATGTGAGAATTCCAATGGAACAACATTAAAGTTTCACATTTGATCTTCAGTCTGATCAGCGAATTCTAATGGGAAAGCCGTTACTCTGACATATTGGCGCAGACCATAGAAGTAAAAAACGATGAAAATAAAATTTAAAAAATGGTAAAGAAACGTCGTTTTTTCCAATTTAAAAAAACCCACAAAAACGACAAAAAACGGAAACGGAAAATAATTTGCCTGTGTTACAACTGAAATTTCATTTTCAGCTTATAATTATTGCTTGTGCAATTTCATCTTAATCTGCAAATAACAACTTTGTTGGTAGGCCAAAATTAATTGGTATAAGTAACATTAATTTACCACAGTTATTATTTCTTATAACTTTGGTTCAAAAAGAAATTCAGAAAAATTAAAGGTATTGAAATCTTTTAAAATTTAAATTGTAAACATAACTCCATGCTCAAGTTCATGCTGATCGACATAACAAAATTAAAATCTAATAAGAAGCTATAGATAAGACCATATAATGTGTACTAAATTATATATTGTAGGCCTACATTTACACTTAAAATTGTTACTTATAAATATTAATTATAGGCCCAATAATTTTATGTCAAAATAACTCTTACAAATTTCATTTCTTGTAGGGACCTACTACATGTAGGCTATTTCTCAAATGAGGGCTTAGACAATTACATAATGACACTATAATTATAGTTAGCTGATCCTTGAGAGTACGGTCAAAACGTTTAGAATATCAGACAAAAAATTAAATTAAGGAAAATAACAATAGACAGTAAATAGATAAATAAGTTACATAAAATTTTTAAAAAACGATAAAAAAAACCATGAGAAAAATCAAAAACGAAAAAAGCGACGTTTTTTGGGAGAGAATAAAAAACGGGAAAACGTTTTTTACAACTATGGCGCAGACGACATAAACCTAAAAGAAACAATAAAAGTATCTAACTGTGGCACAGAAACAACTCAAAATACACACGATGGAGATTGCTGCACAACTTAACTTTAGTTTGATAGCCCATCCTAATGTGAAACTCTTTTATTACAGTTATGGGATCCGTTGTTGTTCGCCATATATTTGTCTTTGTATTTGTTTTTGTATCTTTACTTGTCGTATTATATATGCAAGTAGACCACATTGCATTTTGACAGTTGTTGCAATTAAGAATATACTTACTTATTTAGTCGCCCTCATTGAATAAGAATATGAAAATTCGTCTTTCCATTTTTTTTGTGTCAGATTCAATCATTGCACTTATTGTTTCACTAAGTGCAATGATTGAATCTGTTAGCCTACTTTTTGTTGCGCCATATTTTTTTATCGTCAAAAACCAGTGGGTGTAGCCTACTCACTAAAAGTGATATCACTTTTGTTTTGCTTGAAATATTTTAGTGAAGTTTTTTTTATTCGTAGATCAGAATTGATTTTAAGATTTTCAAATTTGGTTTAGAAATTCATACTTCTGGCCAAGATATTGGCAAAACATAAGCGTTTTGGTCCACCCTGTAGTCTGACGTTACTTAAAGTCTTTTTCGGTTTTACAACCACGAACACATATTCACTATACAAGGTACAGCCACACTACAACATGCAACTAGAATTATAACTATGTTTGCCTATTTGATTTACTGTTGCAATGTTTAATAGGCCTATGTTGATGGGCTTGACGCAGAATAGCAAGAAAGCTTCCTGGTTTCTATTGGCTCCAATTACCGTAAAAACGATGCATTCTGAGTCAGAAGCCATACCGGCCAGCTTGATTAGAACGTTATAATCTATATCTATAAGAAAGGTTGTACGTATATTTATTTATTTGGGACCGATGCACGCTCGCAGTTTAGCAGCTACTCACCTGAAACATTGCATTTAGATAAACGTTCACCACAAAAATCCAAGTACGCTATTTTCAGCTTTTTATTCACTTTAGATTTCGAAAAAATAGACATTTTAAACTTCACTGTGTTAATGTACGCGCTAGCGGCAAACCTGTCGCGTCGCAGTATTTCGATCGTTTTTCATTAACGGCCTGTTGCCGATGACGTCATATTGTGACGTCATTTTTCGCTTAGCATGAAAAGCATACGCTGTCGTCCAACCCTGGGAAAAGATACATGCCTTCGGCCAAGGAGAATATAGCCTCGAATATTTTTTTATAAATGCTTGGTCTTCTTGTCCTTCTGGCTACGATTAATCCCTCGCTGTGGAGGGGTCAGCCACTCGGATCCTTTGTCTCCATGTTGTTCTGTCTCCAGCGTCTTCCATTCTCAGATCAAGAAGTTCCATGTCCTGCTGGATCATATCCATCCACCTTTTCTTCTGCCGCCCACGGCTGCGGCGTCCCTGTACTTCCGCACGCATGATTCTTTTGATGCTACTGTCCTCATCCGATCGCTCCACATGACCATACCACCTCAGTCTGGACTCTCGTATTTTATCGGATATGCAGGCTACTCCAACTGCTTTTCGTATGTTTTCGTTTCTTCTCTTATCTTTCAAAGAGACTCCAAGTATCCACCTCAGCATCCTCATTTCTGTTAAACCCTTTGCAGTCCTCTGTCCCCCTCCAGGGGACATTCTAAAAATGTGGATTCGATACTATGTCCCACCTGGTGGGACATCCACATAGGACTAGCCTATAAAGTCTTGTGTCCTTCCTAGTGGGACAAATGGCTTATTTATAGCGAATACGGTATTTATATACACATAGGTCGTCAATTCTAGGGTGCACGGTATTTTCTATCATCGTTTGCATGCATGAAAGACGAGTAAACAAGAAAAGTAAAGATGTCTCGCAAACGTTTGAGGGGGACGGAAGTTTTAGAAAGAATAGACGAAATCAGTTCAGATGATGAAGAAAATGAAAGTAGTTATGACAGTTCGGACACGGAATTGTACGAAGTATCGTCGTTGTCGGATGATCTGAACGAAGTCGATGATAATGACGATGATGATATCGATGATGATGGCGCGTCGTCGACAGCGACTGTCGGAGGTTGGCAAAAGATGCAACTAAACCACCCGCAGTTTCAAGTACAGTCTTTCGATGCTGGAAATGCTAGACCCCAACCTGATTTAGAAACAGAGCTGGACTTTTTCAAGTTATTTTTCACTGATGAACTGGTGAGTGACATTGTTGCTGAAACTAACCGCTATGCCAAATCAAAACTCGACAACTGTACCCTTCGCCCCAACTCCATCTGGCGTAAGTGGAAAGCTGTGACAAGTGATGAATTGCATGCATATTTTGGAGTCATTCTGAATATGGCGTTGAATGACAAGTGTGATGTCAAGCACTACTTTTCTCATGACTGGATAGACTATATGCCTTTCTCTGTGTTCACCTCTTGCAAATAATACAGGCAGAAGTCTCGACAGTTTGTGCATAACAGATGGTGCCTGACAAGCAAAAAAGTCAACTGTTTTTATGCATAACAGGATGTTCAAATTATATAAAAACTACTTATAATGAAAAATAACTGTTGTGTAAATAATGAAGACTAAAAATTTTTTTCAGACCTGATGGGCTAGACACAAAAATTTTCGGGGACTGCAAAAGGTTAACTTAAATGCTTGGTATATTTTATAAATGCTTGGTATGATTATTTATAAAGAACCAGCGTGACTGCACGTTGCCATGCATATTTTAACACTTATATCTGAAACGCCACAACTAGACAGATGTTTACACGGGCCACCTCACCTCCACACACCTCGGCCCGCAGGGCCGAGGTGTGTGGAGTGCGTGGGGGGGGGAGAAAATTTTGCCGAAAACTCAAATTTCACGGGTGGCGTACAAGTGGACGTCGGAGTGTTGTGGAGTGCAGTCGGGTGGTTGTAGGTGGTGGGGTCGTGGCCGGGAGCGGGTTGAATCCTAAATTTCCCGTGCAACGCCGGGTACCCCAGCTAGTTTCCAATAATAGTTAGATAAATCGGAATGAAATAGACTGAATTGGACCAGATTATAGAACTGTTATCTTCACTTGTAGACCTATAGGTCAAGACTTAGGTTCTACAGTAGGCCGACTTAGGAAGTATCAATAATATTATATTTATCTTGGAACCTAAATGGAGCTACATGTACCTGAACTAATTAAATGGCTCACAGGGAGATTAGATGGCACACGAGAAGTAGCCTATTTGATAAACTATTAGCAATAGACGGCAAACATGATTTATAAAAAATGCTGATAATGAAGGTATGTAGGCTATATTGTAGTTAATCAGCTAGCGATGGCATGACTTAAAACTGGAACTTAACATAATTTTTAGGTTTCAGAAATTGTCAGTGGTACCGTAAGTTAGATAATAATTATTGATATTCTGAATAACAATAACTATGCTCAAGTTCCACCAATGTACCTAGACTCACCCAGGAGAGACGACGATACAATATAACCCAATAATTATAACCCTATGAGAAGAACATGTTTCTCCGCTGAAAGTCGACCTAACTAAAGATACTGTAGTATTTATTAAGACTTTTCATAGCAGCCAACACGCCAACCAATGAGAATGGAGTTGTCTCTAATTATACCAGACAATCTAGCCGTCGACATCCATTTGGATAGAGTAGGCAATACATAGGTTCAGCCAGGCTACAATCTTTGGTTACGGCTTTAGTCATTAGCCACTCAACAAATATATATATATATATATATATATCTTATCATTCAGTTTAGAATTGCCTGTACTTACCTTATATATGACTATAAATTAGACTTACGACAGAATTATAAGCTAGGCATACTGGCACAGGTTATATAATGTGTTTTATTTGTGTAGGCCTATCAGTTTTATTACCACCAGTAAAATTCATATGAGGCGAACTCGCCACCATTATCTTTTTTTAAGCAATAAAATTGTCAGCTTAAGATTATTTATTATTTTATTACACACGATTGAGGCGAATGGTTAACTTCTATGCGCTCACATTAAAACTAACATTGTCATGATGCGGTTAACCAACATCCAACATCAACGAATGACCCTAGCAATGCAGCAAACAAACAAGAAGAAAATAATAAATAGACAGTTCCATTGTTCTAAGCAAGCACAGAGCTTTTTATAACCAGCGTTTAATCTAATCCCCTGCTTCGGGGGCGGGGGGCGAATTCAGATTTTTGGGGGAGGACAAACACCGTTTGGCGGATGGCCAGCCGTTGAGGCACGTGGCGCTGACCAGTGGAAAGTTTTTGCTCTTGTCATCGCTCTTTTTTCTGACGACAGTTTTTTGTATAATATACTAATAAATTATTATCATTTAATTTTATCCTCAGCTTCTTATTTCTACGGGTGGATAACTCCCTTCACCTGCAGACGTCTGGACTAAACACTGAGTATTATTGCTAATGTTACGCAACCTTTGCAATCATTTACCGATCGCGTAAATTGCAGTCGATCCGTTTGTTTAAACTCCGATCTTAAATCGATTTTGTCAAAAATCTTTGACATGAAGAAGTTGTTTAGAAAAACACAAGGCAATCATGCATGCTCTTCATATTTCATTAGTTAAAAAAATGAGCTGTGGTCAGTTATTCGTTGATGCGCACCAAGACTAAATAAATAATTATTACAAGCTTAGACAGTAAATGAACGAAGTGAGTCGGTAATAATTATACGTCTCTTGTGTGAAAGTTTAGAGTAGACCTACGCCGAAAATAATTGGATAAAATCTTACTGAAGTTGCGAGAGTATTTTTCTCTATAATTTCTTTACTCACAAGTTATCTTTGCACCTCTTGGAAGTTGGTATCCAGTTGTGAATATTGCCCTTTCAATCATGGTAGCCTACATTGTTAATCATAGGCATGTTTTCCATTACTCCGTTATTATGTATCGGCCTACTATATGTCATGTATAGGCCTATTTCATTTAATTGTACTATGTCTGTAAACAAAAAATGCTAAAGCAAGTATAGTAGTTCTTGATTTTCTATCCCAGTAAGCAAGTTACACAATATATTATCATACAAATATTTAAAAAATGGAATAAAACTATAAAGGCTTAACACCTGTTGCAACCAAGCGCCTTACAACCTTTAAAAGACTACAATAAGTGTAGTCAACTCAAACAGAGGCACATAAAGCAGCATTTGACAGTTTTCTAACACCGGTGTCTCTCTTTATTAATTATATGAAATACTTTCATAACTTCGACACGGTCAGATGCAACTTGTTTCTGCACCGAATTTGAATGTACTCCATAGATTCGAAAGGAATCACTTGAAGAACGAAATCTCGCACAGGTAGAATACGGAAAGACGTTCGACTCTCATTCTGCTTGATTCTTTCAGTTGCCACACAGTGTTAGAAACCCCAAAACACATTGAATTCCTTCGTCGGATATGTCTATATATTGACGATTTATGAAAACGCAAAGTATCTCAAGTGAGAAGTTGGTTTAAGAGTAGACCTATTCTGATCACATGTTCCAGTGCGCCGAAGGCTGCCAGCGCCGTTTCAAATACCTTTCTAAGGCTTTCTTGCCTTTCGATAATCTCGTAGGCCAGTATGCTGAAAATTCGCACAGTATATGCTGCGCTGATAAAGTAGGACGCATTCTGGTGATTGTCATCAGCTGTTGATATCATGGATTGACACAGAGTTTTCATGACTTCACAAGCCCACAACATCAAAGTTTTGATGTAGTATATGCATAATGAGTGTAGTCGACGCGGAGAGCGGCTGATAACATGTTAATGGACAGCCTTCTAAGAGCAACATATATCTCCTTATGAGCATCGTAAAACATCCTAGTGTCATCTAAACAATTACCCTTGCTCAGATGTAACTTATTTCTACACCGAATTCGAATATACTCCAGAAACTCACCAGCACAAACCTGAATAACGAGATCACGATCAAATAATATTGGGTCCAACGCAGCCATTTCGTTCTGCCTAACGACTGTCATGTAGAGAGTCAGAAAGCCAAACAGAACTTGAATGCCTGAATCGAATATGTGCATATATTGGCGATTTATGAACATGCAAAGTATTTCATTTGAAAAGGCAGCTTCAAACGTATTCAGACTAAAACCATTTCTTACTGAATTCAGAGATGCCAGTCCCTCTTCGCATATCTCTAATGCCTTTCGATAATCTCGTAGACCAGTGTAATGAAAATTGGCATGGTATGCGGCGCTGATAAAAAATGATGGATTGTAGTGATTGTCATCAACTGTTGATAATAAGGATTGACACAGAGTTTCCATTACTTCATTTGTCAAGTTGCCTTCTTCTGTTCGATGAGAGCGACTCTCACGCTGCCTCTGCTCATCTGGCGCTTCATGGAAGAACCTATTAACGGCCGTCGGAAGGGAATCAAGCAGTGAAATATAAACATCTAAGTGACTGTTTGCACCTTTTCTCTTGCAACTAATCTGAAAGTAACTCAAAGCATCGTTTTCGTAGGTTTTCCTTTTTTCATTGATCTTCTCCTCACCTGAAGATAGATCGGACATTAGAAGACGATGCGATTGTACTGCTCTGAATAAATATTCAACTTCATGACTGAATAAAGCACTTGATGACAAATCATTCACAATGTATCTTCCACGCTGTTCATCCAATACATTCATAAAATACCTTCTATTTAATGCTAGTTGACATATCAGTATCGCCTTGTCGCTGAGCTGAACGTGAAGCATTTTGCCACGATATACCTTTGTCTCCCTAGTAACGGTGCTGTGAATAATTTGGAGGGCATCATGCAATAACAAGACCTCATTGCTTACATCGAAATCACTTTTCAAGAAGTCAAGCATATTGTTCCCACGTATGAAATAATTTGGACAATTTTTGCCAATTACCCATTCAATCATCTGTAGCAGCAGCTCTTCAACGGCTGACTCAATTCGATCTTCATTCCAAAAATCAGAAGGTTTTTCTTCACAAGCCCAGAACATCAAAGTTTTGAAGAAGTATGTGCACAGAAATGTCTTCTTCTCACCGCCACGTTTTGCAATCACATCGGATTTCAGTAGTCGAAGTATGTGGTAGATGTACTTTTGCATTTCATTCCAAGTATTGACCAGTATCACCTCCGCCTTAGAAAACGAAAACCTCCAACAAGTGTAATCGTTAGGATTGCTCGGGTGCGACTTTGGAACAAGATGACATCCGCCTGCGACAATTGTTTCAATCGTATCGCTAGATGGCCAACCACGAAATCGTTCACGAGTTCTCCACTCATCGGCTTCTGACGGCCAATTAGGACACAAAACGGATGTAACAACATCAGCCTTGAATTCTTCAAATGCTTTTAAATTCGGTGTACGCTGTTGTGCATTCCTGAATATGTTACTGACTTCTGGCCCCGACGCCAAACGCTTTTTGATTGCTGGACCTTCTGGACCGTGAAGGGATTTGCGACTCAATATGGGGTAGTCAATCTTGAACCCCCGGCGACGCAATAAACGAGCAAATCCCGAATGACAGTTTTCAGTTTCAAATGTTAGTATTTCTCCAAGAAAAGATTTTGGAATTATCGCGGTTTCTGTTGCAGCAATGAGTTTTCGATCGAAGAACATGTGATCAAGATCGGTTAAATTCAACATCGCGTATTCTAATGGTTGTTCATAGAAACTGCCGCAGATCAGAAGTGCCGGGTGGTAATTGTGTGGAAGAATACACTTGCAAAAATTGTCAAAATGCTCGCATTGTTGCAAATCCATTTCTTGGACCTTTGAGACTGTTTGAAATTATGAATTTATGTCAACATTAGATTGGCCTTTGAAGCTGAAGTTGGCTACCCTCTTTGTCAACATGCGCTTTTTGCAAATGGTTCTACCTTTGTCTAAAGCGTGTTTCGTAACATCTAAAAATTCTCAATTGCATATAGGTCTATGCTTATTAAATTAGGTTTGTTAAACTTTCTTGCATGAGGTTTCCAGGAACAAGCACAGGATCTTCATATGCAGTTTCGCAATCTTCAATGATCAGTGTACCGATAACTTAATAAATTTTTCGCAGGTCGCATGCATTGGCGTCAATAACAAACCTAAAATAAACAATGAGTTTTTTTTATCTGACTGTAGTACATGGGTGAAGTAAACTACAGAGAAAACAATGCTGGTGATTCATTGTTGAGTAATAGAACATTTCACGTTAAAGTAGGATTTGATTTTTCACAAAATTCCATCAAGACAATGGAACACAAGAGGGGTCGGGTATTTCTCCATTATTGTTTCTATTAATGATTAATAATTTGGACTAGATAATGCAGAGTTATCACTGTTTGCCAATGATAGTTCTTTTTATGCCAGTCAAAGTTTAATCTTAACTGAGGACAAAATTCAGAAAGCGATAGATAAAATAAGCGACTGGTATTATAATAGGCCTAATGGCTTCAAAATTTCCATAACTAAAACCTTTTGAGTTTTATATCCTAAAACAGGTAAATATGTTCAGGTCAAACCCTGTTTTTCAACAATGAAATTATGAATTTTTTGTTGATATGACCGCTTAAAATGCTACTTATTAGGTGTGCAAATTAAACTTTTTGCAAACAATTTGGGGATACATTTATTGAAGTTCTAGACCACGTCTCTGAGCACTGAGATTATGGGTAATTTTTCTTAGATGATGGTTTAAAAACCTATGGTGACAGCGTGCTAAATCCCAAACATTGTACGCAATTGAGATTCAACGCTCTGGGGACATTTATTGAAGACATTAGCCATGTTTTTCAGAAGGAACTTATGAGAAATTTCGTTTACATGTCAGCCTAAAACGCTACCATTAAAGTGCGGCTATTTAACAAAATTTGAAAAGGGGGAGGGGCGCACCTCCCTACTGAACCAATCCCATTCGCGCCTCGGCGATCATCGTTCGGCCGCTCGTTTGTCGTCGCCATCACCAGGACCATGTCTCAGCCTATTGCGGATTCGGTAGCAAAAGAGAGTTTGGGCTTATCTGTGACAAATTTTGTAAACTATTTAGAATTAAATGAAATATATTGGTAAAATTCTAAGGGAGCTTTTGACCAACCCTGTAAATTGTTTCTCTGTATGCTAGTTTACAACAGTGGTTTTCAATTCTAGTAGCGTATGCCCGGTGCACAAAACTCTGCCAGATAACAACTGCATTTCTGCTCTATTTCGCCAGCAACTATACATCGATCCGACATATGGATAGAATTCTGAAAATGAAAAATACGCTCTATTCTGTATCAGTGTTACGGACAAGTTGTGTCAAGGCCACTAGCTCCTTGTTCAAATTTACTGCGAGGGCTGTGTCTGATTTAAGTCGAGACACATCGTAGAGCGACACGTAGGCAGACGTATAATGATTCATATTCAACATAAAAGAATCGTTTCAGGGTCAATCGTAATGAGTGTGGTGAGTGACACGACGCTACAGTGGGGCCGAGGAGCTTCAGCGTATTTGGGGAGTTTCAGCTTCGCTTGCTGGTTACGTCCTTGCACCTGAAAAAGTAGGCCCTACTTCTGTCACAATAACCATGCATCTGGTTCTTGTTTCACACATCCAATTGAGTTTCCTAGAAGCAAATAGAGAGTATGGGGCACAGGCTTGCCGGTTAAAAATTCCGCAGATACCATAGCTATAGGCCTAATTATGCTTAAGGCTCAGTCTTTACGTTTGCAAAAATTCGAATATAGGGCCTGGATGAAATATTTAAATACCGGCTCTTCAAAAGTAAACTGATCAAAGGAAGAAGAAACCAACTAAATCGTTGGCATAGTGCTCAGCACATTCTGTTTATTCAGAGCAGAACTCGAGCGACCAAAATAATATTTAAAACCAATAATAAAAATGTTTTGTTTGTCCGTCTGGACAGCTGGAAACGTATAGGCAATCTAAAGATTCACATTGTCATGGATGTGTCTTCCGAACAACAAAAAGCCTAGGCTAATGAACGACATAGCCCAAATAGCCTATAGAAAACAATAATAGCCTACATTCATGGAATGGTGATATTTTAATTAAGCAAGCATGGGTGAAGTCTGGGAAATAATCTACTCATTTTTCTATACTTATGTGATTTTAGTTGGTGGCATAAAAATTTCTATCAAACTACCGCGGAACCCCTGGTCGACGCCCGCGGAACCCAGGGGTTCCGTCGCTTCTGCGGAATCCCGGTTGAAAATCACTGGTCTACAATCACGTCGAGCTTAAGTTTCACCAAAGTACGTAGGCTCACCCCTGAAAGACGACCAATCAATATAGCCAGGTAAGAAGAACATGTTCCTCCACTGAACAAGCCGATCTAACTAAAGATACTTGTAGCATTTATAAAGTCTTTTCATAGTAACCAAAATGCCAACCAATGAGAATGGAGATGTCCCTAAATAAACCAGACAGTCTAGCTGTCAATCCACCAGGGCTTTTTTAACGTGTAGTTGTACACAAAATGGGACGTTCTAAATGGATTTGTGCAATTGTAGAAGCACTTCTGTGCAGCTAAAAGTAGTTTGAAAAGGTCATTTTCCTCCTAAAATATTTTTTTTTAAACAATCAATAATATTTGTCAGCTTGAGATTACTAATAATATTGTTGTTATTACACTCGATTGAGGCGAATGGTTAACTTTGATGCGCTGACAATAAAACTATCATTGTCATGATACGATTAACCAATATCCAACATCAATGAATGATCCCCAACAATACAGCAAAAGAACAAGACGAAAATAATAAATAGACATTTTGATTATTATAAGATGGCACACAGCGCATATTATTAGTGTTTGATCTAATCCCCTGCTTTGGGCTGGGAAATCATTGAGATGTGTTCTATATAATTATAATAATATGCGCTAGAGTGAGCATGACGTATCTGCCCTGCAGTCAAAATATGAAGGCACAAATTTACGTCGCTGCTATTTTCGGGCGCTCAGTTGTCTCCCCCCCTTCCCCAGAAACCTCAACCCCCACACCCCAGAGGAGGGGGACTAGATTAAACACTGCATTAAGATGTATTCTATATATAATATATGCGCTAGAGACAGCATGACGTGTCTGCCCTGCAGTCAAATATGAAGTCACAAATTTAGTCTACATCGCTCGTATCGTACCGACCAATCATAGGCGATTTCTCACGCCGACCAATTAGACACAGTGTTACAACATCGATTTAAAAAACAAATAAAACGACATCAGCATTTTTTATAATTAGACGAACATGTCGATGCTTGCTTGTTAATTTTGCAGTTTCTTGGAAACATATTGACAAGTAAACTTCGACAAGTTCGTCTTATTATAAAAATGCTGATAACATTTTATTTTTTTTCCAAATCGATGCTGTAAGACTGTGATTGGTTGGTAAGAGAAATCGCCTGTGATTGGTCTGTATGAAAGAGACAGCGACGTAGATGTACAGACGTAATACTCTCTAGAATGATATATTTTATTATATAATACATACAATTGAAACCAGGTCAGATCTTGGGACAACCATTAATAGGTCCACTAGATATTGTTTCAATTTATCTAAGTATCTTGTTAAATTCCCCTAGTTAGAAAGAAGAGAACAACGGTTTGTAAATTTAAAGAATGGTATAATTTTATTTTTGCTTTGACATTGAAATAATACAACCTTCAGTCGACAAGATCTTCGTCACACACGGCCAACTTCTGAAGAAGAGACCGTAACATCGACCACGCAACTCGGTTGGCCACGAAACAGGCAATTAACTTATCTAAACTTACACTAACATAGCTTATACAACTGGAGATTTGGCACGACCGAATATGTCGGCAACAGGCCGCTACAAAACAATATTATTGCCAAACTCGTCAACGCCTCTGATCACACGCTTATAGGCCTATACAAAGAACACTTAACCATCCTTCCTTCACACCCAGTAGAGCATGACGCTAGCGATCTATTAGATAGTTCTTCGTTATAGACTACTAGCTGAATAACCCGGCGTTGCCCGGGAAATTTCGGTTTTTAGTTCCCAGCCACGCTCCCGCCATGCCTGACCCCACTTCCACGCCTCCCTTCTCACTTCGCCTTCCATCGGTCCCAACCCGTTCCGACCCTGGGGTGCCCGGCGTTGCCCGTGAAATTTATTTTTTCAGTCCAACCCAGTTACAACCCGTCCGCATTTGTGCGAAACCGCGTGCGAAAAGATCTGACCTCGGCGAAAAATGAGGTTAGGATTTTATTGGTTCGTTGAAAATCGATCGGCGAAAATTATTGCGTCTTAAATACTGATACATACGACATGGTTAAGATTAATTAAGATTAATATTAATTAACGTCATACAGCTCTATAAGAATAAGTCCGGCCATGACGTCATTAATGTATTGGTTTGAATCATCAATATATCGTCGGTGGTTTCAATATTGATAATATCGATGTGTTGTAATAAGCAAATGGCGTGTTAATAAAGACAGGCGATCAACGCGCATAGCTTTCGAATCGCGTGTGAAGTTAAAATGTTGACATCACGGGCTATAAAATTAATTGGCAGCCGAAAATAGTGGCGTTTAACTCCAAATGTGGGTAAGAATCGATTGCAAATTTTTTTTTAAACGAATCGCTGTAATTTCCGAGTAGGCCTCCGGACAAAATTCGGACATCCCACACACAGACGGACAAACCTTGAGTTTTATATTTAAAGATCCCCCGTCATGTAACATACCCCCCCCCAATGTCCACGAGAGAAAACGTCCACGTTTTCGACGAAATGAGCAACAACTGACACGCAAAACCTATCGAAACGCAAACCCCAGCAAAACCCCCAACAACGAACCATCAAAATTGACTGGAGCCACTTTCCATTCTGAGGATCCGCGGCCCATGGAGCAGATCCAGCAACAACTTCCGCGTCGATGCATAAAGTCCAGCGTGTACTCTTGCAGTGCCACACACGCCTGCGCACAGCCTATGTTGACACACGAACCGATGAACAATTGCGTGGACCCATCGTGGACCGCTTTCAGAAACCACGCACGAAGAAATGCGTGTCGGGATTTTCCAAACAACACCCCAAGCAGGAGCAACACGCTTCTTCTGTAACAACTAAACCAGCCACCCACACGAGAAATTATCAGCACCTGCTTTCTTTCTTCTATTTCCACACGACATTATCCCTTCATCACATCGACCGAAGACAACAACAACTTTACTAATCATTCGCCATTCAACAGCCATCCGGTGCATACGAAAAACAACATTTGACATCCAAGACAAACCATTATCGGCAAACAAGCTATCGGTCGTACAATCTTGCTCACCTAGATACCCTGTACTGCGCACATCCACATCATCCTTCTCACATACACCACTTGTCCACAACAACGACAACAACACTCGTCGAGCAACCCATACATCATTTTGCCATAAACCACCATACACACCTGACAAGTTCATTAGTTTCACATCCATCCGCACACATGGCATCAACTTGTACATCAAAGCCACATCTGATTTAGCCACAGTCTTGCAATCATCATCGTTTGTTGAAACACAGTCGACATCAGCGATCACGCGCTCCGGAGTAACGTTGTCCTTAATGCAACAATCACAAACCACAGAAGGATGAGAATCACTCAACACAGTCAGGCTACTATGCACAACCATCCTCGAACTATCTTGCAATGAAATACCTGCGCCTACTTTCGGCGTTTCCACATTATTTTGCTTCAACCACATGCAAAGCAGCTCATCTACCGACATCCGAGCATCGTTATGCAATATACATGTAACAGTGCTGTCCAGCTTGCGGCCCGCGGGCCGCATGGGGCGCCCGACAGGTGATTTCAAGTGGCCCGCCCGGGCTTACTAAATTTGTGCACTTTGTGTACAAGAAGAAAAGGATAAAGTCACTGGTCGACTTGAGCGCATAATATAGATCTATTTTTTTATTGATTTTGCGACAGATGCCGATTTGGAATGCTACCAGAAAAGGCCAATACTAAAACTAAATATTTTCTTCGTTTTCCTGTGATTAGGTTCCCATGGCATATTATTGACACACCGCTTCTGGTTTTAGCAACTTGTATTCCTGAACTCAAGCAAACAGACCGCAAACTGTCCCAAACCGTTCGCTTCTAGTCAGTCCATGAGATGTGTAACTACAGAGTTCCAGCTCGTCTGTAAGTGACCGCAACCATCCCTTCGAGAGATAGTCGATTCTAGGTTTAAGGATTAGAAAGAAACAATCGATAAGGGACCCAGGACCGACGAATGGCGATGGCTTGGCTCTTTCTGGTCCAACGATTATGACTGCTCATTGGATCGAGACCATAGTTTCGACGATTTTATGAAAGCCAGAGCAGGAGGATGGAAATTCGGCTTAGTCTGCACAGTCTGATGCTCAGCTATTGTGAAGCATAGGCCTAACAATCGTGGTTTTGCGTATTCTATACGCTATTATTCACTAGTATTATTCCTGTGGGACTACTCGAACTCTATAAACTATTCAACACTTTCTACTTTGGCTATTACTGTGTCGGGAACATCTCTGATTTAGTTTTCTTGAACCGGTGATATATAAATTTCATACATAGCTAGCTAGCTAGGTAGCTAGATAGATGGATGGATGGATGGATGGATGCATGCATGGATGGATGCATGGATGGATGGATGGATGGATGGATGGATGGATGGATGCATGGATGGATGGATGAATGGATGGATGGATGGATGGATGGATGGATGGATGGAAGGATGGATGGATGGATGGATGCATGGATGGATGCATGGATGGATGCATGGATGGATGGATGGATGGATGGATGGACGGACGGACGGACGGACGGACGGACAGAAAGATGATAGATGGATTGATGGATAGATGGATAGATAGACAGACAGACAGACAGACAGACAGACAGATTAGTAACTTCCGCGTGTGTTTTTTTTGGCAAATTAATTTTCATCTGCTTTGTTTTGAACAATTACACTAACAGGCATGTTTATTCCTACTACATAATTTGTGTTGCCTTGGTCTTAGAGCACTTAAAACATTTGAAACACTTAAGAACACTCAGAGTCACTAAATAAATTCGAGTTGCCTTTCTATGTACATTGCTTAGGACACTTAAAATAATTAGAGTCACTTTAAATTTTGATTAGAGCATAAAAAATTTAATTATACGCATTTTTCAAAAAAGGGGATAGAATGGTTTATCCCCCGGATAGTATAGACCGGTTAATTCCATCCGGGGAATAGATTAATTCATCCCCCGGGGCCCCGGATAGCTTTCAGGGGGGGATACTCCGTTTCGTGTCACCGGTAACTCCTGATGTTTTCAGACCAATAATTAATCGTAATCGTAATCTCCATATTCTAGAGCGCCACTCGAAAGCCAAGCGCAGGGCACCAGCAAATTCATGAGCACTGTGTCAAATCAGAAGGGTTGTCCAAAATGTAGTCCGTGATGGTCGTAGTCCGTGTACCGAAGAATCATAGGTGGCAGAGTAGCTATTAAGGTGGATGGCGTTTAGGTCGAGAGTTGGAAGACGGAAGACGGAAGATCAGGTGAGTGGGGGTAAGAGTGCCGAAAGAGGCGAGACTTTAGTTTGAATGGAAACCCGATGAGTAATGGATAGAGGAGATTTAGAAGGTGATCGTGGGTGACTGGAAAAATGGAGGAGGAACCGAAAAAGAGTGAAAATCAGGAGGCAGATCATTCCAAAAGTGCGGGGCAGTGATAGATTATGGCTCGGTTGGAGAACTCGAGATGAGTAGTGAAAGGAGGGAGAGAGGGAGTGAGACAGGCGGGTGTTGGGGTAGAGCGGGCTGGCTGAATGGTGAAGTTTCACAAAGATATCTTTGCTGAGAGTATTTTAAGGAGTTGTATTTTATCGAGAGGACTTTGAACTGGATTCGTTCTGGGATTTTAAGCCAATGGAGTGATTTCAGGATAGGGTTGATGTGATGACGTTTGGAGTTGTGGTTGCCTACCTTATCTTGCCTTATCTCACACTGTTTACTATTCATCAACCCCTTAAACATTGTCGAAGGTTGAAGGTTATCAAGTACAATAGTTGGCCCAAGAACGCCTTAATCTGCCAGTTCTGCCAAGACAGATATAAAATTAATGTTATTAGTCTACTTCATTCCAATAACTTAGTTGATTACGTACGGCAAACACTTTCGTCCAGCTGCTCGATGAGTTGTTGCAAGGCAAATTTATAACTGCACTAGAGCATATTTTCTAAGTTAAGTTTTCCGATTTCATACTTGTCTTTCATACATAAAAAACATGAATGAAAGACATCAATTCATCTTCCTTTACTCAAGCATTTTTGTCGCCAATCCAGCCCCCTTTTCTCAAGCTTTTTTCTTCACTAGAGCTCTACTTCAGCCACAAAAAAGCCATCCACCCTCTATTTCAGCAATAAAATACCCTCATCCAGATTCCATTTAAACATACCGTTTAGTTCCTTTTTCCTAAAGCAAGTAGAGTAGTTCTTGAATTTCTATCACAGTGAGCAAATTGCATAATATTATCATACAACTATTTAAAACATGAAATAAAACGATAAAAGTTTAACACCTGTTGCAACCAAGCGCCTTACAACCTTTAAAAAACTACAATAAGCGCAGTCAACGCAAACAACGGCACATAAAGCAGCATGCAGCATTCGACAGTTTTCTAACAGCGGTGTCTCTCCCTATCGATTAAATGAAATACTTTCATAACTTCGAGACGGTCAACCTCGCGCAGATGCAACTTGTTTCTGCACTGAATTCGAATGTACTCCACAAATTCTAATGGAAACACTTGAAGAACAAAATCTCGCACCGGTCAACTACGGAAAGACGTTCGACTCTCATTCTGCTTGATTCTTTCAGTTGCCACACAGTGTTAGAATCCCCAAAACACAATGAATTCCTCCGTCAAATATGTATATTGACGATTTATGAAAACGCAAAGTATCTCAAGTGAGAAGTTGGTTTAAGAGTATTCTGATCGCATGTTCCAGTGCGCCGAAAGCTGCCAGCGCCGTTTCAAATACCTTTCTAAGGCTTTCTCGACTTTCGATAATCTCGTAGGCCAGTATGCTGAAAATTCGCACAGTATGCTGCGCTGACAAAGTAGGACGCATTCTGGTGATTGTCACCAGCTGTTGATATTATGGATTGACACAGAGTTTTCATGACTTCACAAGCCCACAACATCACAGTTTTGATGTAGTATGTGCATAATGAGTGTAGTCGACACGGAGAGCGGCAGATAACATGTTAATGGACAGCCTTCTAAGAACAACATATATCTCCTTATGAGCATCGTAAAACATCCTCGTGTCATCTAAACAATTACCATTGCTCAGATGTAACTTATTTCTACACCGAATTCGAATATACTCCAGAAACTCACCAGCACAAACCTGAATAACGAGATCACGATCAAATAACATTGGGTCCAACGCAGCCATTTCGTTCTGCCTAACGACTGTCATGTAGAGAGTCAGAAAGCCGAACAGAACTTGAATGCCTGAATCGAATATGTCCATATACTGGCGATTTATGAACATGCAAAGTATTTCATTTGAACAGGCAGCTTCAAACGTATTCAGACTAAAACCATTTCTTAATGGCTTCAGAGATGCCAATCCCTCTTCGCATATCTCTAATGCCTTTCGATAATCTCGTAGACCAGTGTAATGAAAATTGGCATGATATGCGGCGCTGATAAAAAATGATGGATTGTAGTGATTGTCATCAACTGTTGATAGCAAGGATTGACACAGAGTTTCCATGACTTCATTTGTCAAGTTGCTTTCTTCTGTTCGATGCGAGCGACACTCACGCTGCCTCTGCTCATCTGGCGCTTCTTGGAAGAACCTGTTTACAGCCGTCGGAAGGGAATCAAGCAGTGAAATATAAACATCTAAGTAACTGTTTGCACCTTTTCTCTTGCAACTAATCTGAAAGTAACTCAAAGCATCGTTTTCGTAGGTTTTCCGCTTTTCACTGATATTCTCTTCACCTGAAGCTAGATCAGACATTAGAAGGCGATGCGATTGTACTGCTCTGAATAAATGTTCAACTTCATGAATGAATAATGCACTGGATGACAAATCATTCACAATGTATCTTCCTCGCTGTTCATCTAATACATTCATAAAATATCTTCTATTTAATGCTAGTTGACATAGCAGTATCGCCTTGTCGCTGAGCTGAACGTGAAGCATTTTGCCACGATATACCTTTGTCTCCCTAGTAACGGTGCTGTGAATAATTTGGATGGCATCATGCAATAGCAAGACGTCGTTGCTTACATCGAAATCACTTTGTAAGAAGTCAAACATGTTGTTTTGTCGTATGAAATAATTTGGACAATTTTTTCCAATTGCCCATTCAATCATCTGTCGCAGCAGCTCTTCAACGGCTGACTCAATTTGATCTTCATTCCAAAATTCAGAAGGTTTTTCTTCACAAGCCCAGAACATCAAAGTTTTGAAGAAGTATGTGCATAGAAATGTCTTCTTTTCACCCCCACGTTTTGCAATCACATCGGATTTAAGTAGTCGAAGTATGTGGTAGATGTACTTTTGCATTTCATTCCAAGTATTGACCAGTATCACCTCCGCCTTAGAAAACGAAAACCTCCAACAAATGTAATCGTTAGGATTGCTCTGGTGTGACTTTGGAACAAGGTGACATCCACCTGCGACAATTTTCTCAATCATATCTCTGGTTGGCCAACCATGACATCGTTCACGTGTTCTCCACTCATCCGCTTCTGACGGCCAATTAGGACACAAAACGGACGTAACAACGTCAGCCTTAAATTCCTCAAATGCTTTTAAAGTTGGTGTACGCTGTTGTGCATTCCTGAATATGTTACTGACTTCTGGCCCCGTCGCCAAACGCTTTTTGATTGCTGGACCTTCTGGACCGTGAAGGGATTTGCGACTCAATATACAGTGGTCAATCTTGAACCCACGGCGACGCAATAAACGAGCAAATCCCGGATGACAGTTTTCAGTTTTAAATGTTAGTATTTCTCCAAGAAAAGATTTTGGAATTATCGCGGCTTCTGTTGTAGCAATGAGTTTTCGATCGAAGAACATGTGATCAAGATCGGTTAAATTCAACATCGCGTATTCTAATGGTTGTTCATAGAAGCTGCCGCAGATTAGAAGGGCCGGGTGGTAATTGTGCGGAAGAATACACTTGCGAAAATTGTCAAAATGCTCGCATTGTTGCAAATCCATTTGTTGTACCTTTTAGACTGCTTGACTATTATTAGTCATGCATTTCAAGTCAACATTAGATCGGCCTTTGAGGCTGAAGTTGGCCTACCCTCTTTGTCAACATGCGCTTTTTGCAAATAGTTCTACCTTTGGCTAAAGCGTGTTTTCGCAACACCTAAAAATTCTTAATTAGATGTAGGTCTATGTTTATTAAATTAGGTTTGTTAAATTATTGTGTGATAATTTCAGCTTCGCAACAACTTTCTTGCATGAGGTTTCCAGGAACAAGCACAGGATCTTCGTATTCAGTTTCGCGATCTTCATTGATCTCAGTAACCTAACCTAATAGATTTCCCGCAGGTCGCATTCATTGGCGTCAATGGCATAAATCTAAAATAAACAATGAGATTTATTTTTTATTTGACTGTAGTACATAGGTGTAGTAAACTATAGAAGAAACAATGCTGGTGATGCATTGTTGAGTAATAGAACATTTCACGTTAAAGTAGCCTAAGAGTTGATTTTTCAGAAAATTTCATCAAGACAATGGAACGCGACAAGGCTCGGTTATTTCTCCATTTTTTATATTAATGATTGACAATTTGGACTAGACAATGTAGAATTATCACTGTTTGCCGATGATAGTTTTTTTTCATGCCAGTCAAAGCTTAATCTTAATTGAGGACAAAATTCAGAAAGCAATAGATAAAATAAGCGAAGAATGGCTTCAAAACTTCCATAACTATACCTTTGGAGTTTTATATCCTAGAAGAGAAAAATTTATTGATGTCAAGCTATGTTTTTCAGCAATGAAATTATGATTTTTTTTGTTGAGATGGCAGCTTAAAATGCTACTTATTACAGTGTACAAATTAAACTTTTTGCAAGCAATTTGGGGGACACATTTATTGAAGTTCTAGACCACGTCTCTGAGCACTGAAATTATGGGTAATAAAAAGCTATGGTGACAGCGTACTAAATCCAAAAAATTGTACGCAATTGAGACGCAACACTCTGAAATCATAAACTAAATGCATGACTATCAGCATTGACAAAATGAGCAATTTTATTTATATGACAACTTAAAATACTACCATTGTAGCATGGAATTCAATCAATTTTTAAAAAGGGGAGGGGATATTTATTGAAGTCAATAGCCATGTTTTTCAGAAGGAAATTATGAGAAATTTCGTTTAAATGTCAGCCTAAAATGCAACCATTAAAGTGCGGCTATTTACATGGGCGTCCGCAGCGGGGCGCAAGGGGACGCGCGTGCGCCCCCTGGATTTTTAACATAAGCTTATTTGCAGAGAAATTTAGATTATTTTGGTTATGATTATTACAACGCGATTTTCAACGTGATTATCGGTGGACCATAGCTATAGAAGTCTCTCATGGCAATACGAAATTCATACTGCTACCCCGTTTCGGCAAACTGCATTCAGCCGTGTCCGCCTAATGGCCAAGTAATTGGCATCGTATTGCCTCTATCATCGGCTCTTGTGTTGTTTTAGGCGACCACTGCGAGATAACACAGGTCCAGCTGGTGAAACGCGAATAGTCACACACATAGCGACATATATATATTGTATACACACATGGATACATAAACAAACTTAGTTGGCATTGGCTGGAGCGACAGGGACTGACTAATAAATCAGCTTCTTCCCTCATATGCCAGCCAACTCGTGAGTTGGCAACACGCATTTTGTTACACTTTAAATATACCACCCTAGCTTCGGAACCACTGCATTCGTATATTACATGTACATGTAGAGATACAATTATACATGTAGTGTAGAAGGGACAGCGAAAAAAAGGAGAGGAGGAAGAGATGAGGAAACATCACATCAAAGTTGATCCTTGGTATAGGGTGATATATATATATATATAGCTATGATATATATATATATATATATATATATATATATATATATATATATATATATATATATATATATATATATATATATATATATATATATAGCTATGATAAACGCTGACCAACCGAAGCGGTTATGGGCCACCTTCAACGCCCTTCTTGGCCGTGGACAAGCTGATCGTTCTCAGCACGTTCCATCTTTTACCGCTGATGACTACCTAACCTCATTCAACACCAAGGTGCACAGCATCCGGGAGGGCACCGCTGGCTCCCTGCCACCAGCTTACCCTCCTACATCATTCAACCTATCTACTTTGACTCCAGTCAGCTCTGCTGATCTACGTCGAATCATTCTCGCCTCGCCTCCTAAATCATGTGAACTTGACAGCCTCCCAACATCGCTGCTGCAGGAGTTCGTGGATGTCCTTCTTCCGCTCCTCACTGTCCTCTGCAATCGCTCCATCCTTGAAGGCATCTTGCCGCCGTCTCAAAAACGATCCATCCTGGTTCCTGTTCTCAAGTGTGAAGGACTCGATTCAGACAATCCAGTCAACTTCCGACCAATTGCTAACGTTTCATTCATCTCGAAGCTTATCGAGAAAATAGTCGCTCTCCAGCTGACGTCATACCTCGAGACTCACAACCTGCTTCCGGAAATCCAGTCTGGCTTCCGAAAAGGTCATTCAACTGAGACATTACTTCTCCGACTCCTTCCTGATGTCTATGGAGCCATCGATCGTTCTCAGCTGACGCTCTTAGCCCTTTTTGACGTTAGTGCAGCGTTTGACACTGTGGACCATGACATTTTACTTGAACGACTGCATATATCTTTCGGTCTCTCTGGTACTCTGCTCCTCTGGCTGAGATCCTTTCTTAGTGATCGTTCCTTTTCTGTGGTACATGGCCCCTCTAGGTCCCTCTGGGTCCCCGCTCCTTATGGTCTTCCACAGGGCTCTGTCTTGGGCCCCCTTCTCTTCATAATCTATACCTCAGATCTTGCCCCTCTTCTTGCCTCCCATGCTATGCAAGCCCATCTGTATGCTGATGATGTGCAAGCCTACCAGCACTGTCATGCCTCTGACTCTGTTGCAACTGTCCGGTCTATGTACTTTGCCATGGAAGCCTTGGGGACTTGGATGTCGTCCAATCGACTCCGCCTCAACTCTTTAAAAACTCAATTCATTTGGCTTGGCACTCGCCAGCAGTTGAAAAAGCTAGATATGACAACCATCGCTGATGCCTTTCCTGATTTTGTCTTCTCAACCAGAGTCCGTGACCTTGGTGTTACTCTGGACCAAGAGCTCACCTTTGCTCCACATATTCACTCACTCAGCCGTGCCTGTTATTATCAACTGCGTCAACTACGCACTGTTGCTCGCTCACTTACTCCTACTGCTGCTGCAACCCTTGTCCATTCTTTTGTTACCACCAGACTTGACTACTGCTGCTCTCTCTATGCTGGCCTACCAATTTCCCGTCTGAGTTGCATTGATCGCGTCCTGCGCTCTGCAGCCCGCCTTATTGGCCGCATACCTAAATTCAGCCACATCTCCAGCTATATGCGTGACGTTCTCCACTGGCTTCCACTCAAGCAGCGAATTGAGTATAGGATATCTACTCTAGTCTGGCGCTGCATGCTAGGCCTTGCTCCTGCCTATCTTTGTGAGCTTTGTAGCCCTACTCTTAGTTCTCACCCCTTCCGCTCCCTTCGTTCGACTGAACAAAGTCTGCTCTCAGTACCCTTTGCTCGAACTTCCACTATGCAGAACCGTGCTTTCTCGGTGGTGGGACCCTCAACCTGGAATGGTCTTCCTCTGACCCTCCGCTCTCTTTGTAAAAATCCTTCTCAGTCTTTCCTCTCTCATCTTAAAACAGTTTTGTTTGGCCGCGCTGAGGTTGGGAGCGCCTCTGAGTAGCCCCCTTGAAGAGGCGCTATATAAATGCATCTAATGAATGAATGAATGAATTAGGGTGGTCGTATCTGTAATGGCAAATTTTCAACTTCAGTTTTATTCTTTCTCCAACCCACCATTTGGTGCCACTTGGTAAAAGACTGATGTAGCCCGAAAATTATCCCGACTGAAAAATATTTAGGACTAGCACAACGTGTTTGAAGTTTTGGCTTTTACGAAATATCACCGTTTTTTGAGTATAAGGACATTTTAGTCACATTTTTGGACATATGACTAGTTTTAACAGAAAGACTACATTCTTTTACTCAAGCACAACTGACAAATATGCCTAACTTCTACAATGATGATAATGGTTTATAATATTTTTTATGAACAATTGACCATCACAATAGTATTTGACGCGTGAGTCCCTGAGATCGATGACCACAAACCTATATTAGCAAGCCAACACATTGCTATATTATTTTGATAGGTCTGATTTATATCTACAGGAATCCTTTATTACACTAAAGGCTCTTTACTACGTGCTTAACTTTAACACAAATTCTGATATAACACAGACAAGGACCTCAATAAAAGTTGGGCTACAGAAAAATACTGATGATATTTTCGTTTGTTGTGGCAATCAGAGCAGAATGACACAGCGCATCACGGATAAAATCTATCAAGAGCTGATGTAAAGAAATGAATTAAAATAGATGTCGAAATTATTGAGATCAGAATTTTTAAAAGATTTTTAAACTAGTCATTACCACATAGGAGTCAAACAACAGTTTTTAAACAACTCCTAAAGAAAGCGTCATATTTGAGTGCCTGATGTAGCCTACCCACATTATTGTCTATTTCATAAGATAGAATTATCCCATTAAAAGTATACTTTTAGATTTGAAAGAATGAACACAGAGTCAAACAATTGACGCAGAAAGTGCCGTCAAGAGTGGACACAAATTACACTGTCTTAATTAGTTATTGTAAATTAACTAGCTATTGTAAATTAGCATGAAAGGTGATGGTGTCAAACACGTAAGCTATGTGCAACTCAAAATATCTACATCATGGTCAACAATGGATCTAGACAAAATTACAGTGGCCACCAGGACATCTCAGTCTCTCAGACGACCAACCAATCCAAGGGAATAAGTATAGCACCATCAAGGCATCACCCATTGCTACACTCCTGGTAGCAGATGAACACCTTCTTTGGGCAACATGCCAGAGATTTCACTTTGAGGAAAGAGTATCGTGAAAACTACACATATCACTTTTAGAAAGTTCACCATAGCTCATATCCATGCAAAGGTCAAATGGATTTGACTTGTGAGGCAGAGCAATAATGCCTCAGGTCGAAGACATAATAACCTAATTCTGAGATGAAAATTCGCATCTAAAATGGGTTTTTACTTTTTAATATTACACCAGTTCCTTGTACCCAGTAACCCCGTGAACAATAACGGTATAAAAAATTTTATGGGAAATCAGACCTCATTAGGAATATTGGTGATTTCGCAGAATAAATTAATTGCGAAGGACACAGATGAAATCTCACAAATTTATATTTATCCCCAATATGTACTATTACTGTTTCCTTACCGTAACAGTCTAAGAACAATAAGCTATTATTATCAATCAAGACAACAAGGTAAAACAGGCAGTATTTGTAAAGACATAAGATATGATAGATCAGCGTTTCCCAAAGTGGGTTCCGCGGAACCCAGGGGTTCCGCGAGACGAGCACAGGGGTTCCACGAAAAGTTGTATAAATAATCTAAATTTTAGTAAAAATTCACTTAAAGTTTCACACAACGAGTCAAGCGTCTTTTGTATTTTGTCCTAGTCTATTAAGCGGCTATCACAAATTTAATTGGCCATTAGACATCCAGTTACAATAATTTATTTATAAACATCGATCACTGCTGAGACATACATAGGTCAGAGCTGTAAATCGATCTGAACATAGAGGCAATAATCTTTGTTATCATTATCCCGGCGAAGTTAATCTGACCATGATTAGGACTAAACGCATCAGCTTAATAAGTGTAGGCCTACCACCAAGTCAGAATGTCGTACTGCGCAACTGCAACAAATAATAATTTTACTTGTTGGTGTAAAAATTTACCAAAGTTCAGTAACTGTCTCGTAAGCTCATGTTCTAGGCCACTCTTGTTGATTTAAATGATGCAGCTGATAATAATTATAAGAACCCAGCTTTCAAGTGTCGAACCAAAAGTAGAAAAAATGCATAAGAAGAAAAAGGGCTGTTTGTATTCTAAATTTCATGTATGCAACACTCAGTATACTGTGATCCATGAGTCGTGGTTTTCAAAACAGCTAAACTTAATTTTTCACGTTAGAGAAGCAAACTTACCGCAATAATGTTTTGGTAGGCCTATGTAGGTTATAATTATCAGCAGGTTATGCTTCTTAGGCGCCATGCATGCTTCAGTGCGTTTAGTTGGGATTGGGGTTCCGCAAGAGAATATTAGGACACAAAGGGTTCCGTGGCCCAAAAAGTTTGGGAAACACTGTGATAGATGTTATCTGGGATGCGGTGTGTTGTACAGGTTTTCTTGCCTTTGAGGAATTTCTCTTGAAGTGGCGCTATATAAATTGATGATTATGATTGCGATAACAGTAGCATCATTGTGTTGAAGTGTGGACCAACTACAAGTAGTGGAATTGATTCCTGGTTTGAAGATATCTGGTTGATTACAACCATATAGCTACTTTTGAGCATTAGAAGACTTGCTATCATAAGGGTAAAACTTTGATTGCGTTGTGCTAGTCCTAAATATTAATACTTTCTCTTACAACTTTTTATTTGATGTTTCTGGGAAGAATGGAACCAAATGGCGCCTTGGAGAACAGTCAATTCAAACTTTCATTTTTAACGACCACCCTAATATATATATTATATAATGTACTAGGGGGAGAGAGAAGGGAAGGGATGAGTAGTGAACAAATAAATATAGCCAATACCTCTATCATAACTTCATAAGCTCTATCTTGGGAAAGTTACGACCTTGCTGACAGGTGAGGTCCCAACACAAGGGACCAAACGCTTCTCGCTCTAGCCGAACAGGCAGTCAAAGGATGTTTTGTTTTCGCTTGTATTGAAGATGAGTTCTGATATGGAAGGTAGAAACATGGATTCATTCGTTCAACAACCATGCAGTGATGACCGTTTACGGCGTTTATCAGGCCTCTGTATAATGAATATATGTAGGTCTACATTGTACATGTAGGCCTATATCGTACTTCGGAAACAGTTTCAGACAGCAAATGATATCAGAACCCAGATGAATCAGACGATTAGGCCTACAATTGTTATTTGAAGACTAAGGTCAGATTTCAGTCACATAAAAATTTTAAGGCTCTCCTAGCAGTTTTGACAATGAATGTCTATGCTTTTTCGCATGCTGGGTTCTGTGACAGATGATCGAGAGGGAGCCAGTGCAGAAGGTGCAAGCGTCGAAGGTGGAGTCATCGGTTGCTTTCGACAACCTATTTAGCCCCTCTGACAATTAGGCCTATATAAAAGTTTGCGACCCCTAGAAAAATTCCTGCGGACGCCCATGGAGCCTATTTAACAAAATTTGAAGAAGGGGAGGGGCGCATGTCCCTCCCGAACCCCTCCCATTCGCGCCTCGGCGATCATCATTCGGCCTCTCGTTCGTCCTCGCCATCATCCGGATCAAGTCTCAGCCTATGGCGAATTCTGTAGCAAAAGAAAGTTTGGTTTTATCTGAGATAAATTGTACAAACTATTTAGAATTAAATGAAATATATTGGCAAAATTCTTTTTTGGGAGCTTTTGACCAACCCTGTAAATTGTTTCTCTGTATGTTAATTTACAACAGTGGTTTGCAACCTTTTTCTAGTTGCGGAACCTTTCTCAAAGCACTATTTGCTGGTAACGGCCCGCTATTCCGAGGGTCCACTATTCCGAAGGTCCACTATTCCAAATATTCGCTATATTTTGTTCGTTATCCTTGGTGATTAGGGTTAGGTGGGTTGGGGTTAGGGTTGTGGTTAGGTGGGTTGGGGTTAGGATTGGGGCTATGGTGGGTTAGGGTTTTGGTTAGGGGATAGGTTTAGGGTTATGGTGGGTTAGGTTTAGGGTTGGGGTGGGTTAGGGTTAGGCTTAGGGTTATGGTTAGGGTTAGGGTGGGTTAAGGTCAGGTTAAGGGTTATGGTTAGAGCTGGGGTGAGTTAAGTTTAGGGTTATGGTTAGGGTTGGGGTGAGTTAGGGTTAGGCTTATAGTTAAGTTTAGGGTTGGGTTTAGGGTTAGGGTTCGGAATAGTGGACCTTCGGAATATTGGACCCTCGGAATAGTGGACCCAAACCTTATTTGCTCGCGGAACCCAACGCGTTTCACCCGTCCAGTATTTCAAGAAATACAGAACCTATAGTAGCCTACTGTTGTATCTTGTAAGATTATGTAATATTTAGAATAAATGTACTTTTTACACTTCTGGCTCAGTCATGCAATAGTATGACTTTGCAGACATGTCTACTCGATTGCTGTAGAATTCTAGAAGTGTAGGTCCGGTGCACAAAACTCTGCCAGATAACAACTGCATTTCTGCTCTATTTCGCCAACAACGGTTCTAGGACGATTGATCACCGGACGGTTGATCACCGGGCGATTGATCAATGCGGACGTTTGATCATCGGCCGATTGATCACCGGGCGATTGATCACCGGACGATTGATCACCGATCTTGTGGTCACTGCAATTTATTAACTGAGGATAAAAGATAAATGTCGTAATTAGCCTACCGCTAGTAAAGTTAAACATCGTCGGTTTCTGTTAATTCTTAAGTATACACAGAGCAAATAACACATCAGAATATTAAATACGCATCCAAATAAACGTATTTTGTTCTTTACGATTAAAGGCCTATCGCAGTCCATCAAAGTGCTACGTCGAATTAGGCCTGATTGGCTTGTCTCATGCTTCACCCCAAACCCTCAGTTCTTGTGTTGTATAAAAAGGGTTTTGTAAAAAGGTTAAGCAAATGCTCCTACTCAGCCTACTTGCGGGTAGTTGCAGAGTAGTCTATCTGATTAGTTACCAGTTTAATAACGCTTGCCGTTTCAGTATATTTTCACATTTCACTTCTTATAATTTCATCGCAAATTTAATACATTATGTGGTAGGCCTAGATTGAGTCTGTGTCATATTGCTTTATATAAATGTTTATCTTTACTAGCGGTAATTACGACATTTCTCTTTCATCCTTAGTTAATAAATTGCAATGACCACTAGACCGGTGATCAATCGTCCGGTGATCAATCGTCCGGTGATCAATCGGTCGATGATCAAACGTCAGCAGTGATCAATCGTCCGGGGATCAACCGTCCGGTGATCAACCGTCCGGTGATCAATCGTCCGCACACCGCCAACAACAGTACTATACATCGATCCGACATATGGATAGAATTTTGAAAATGAAAAATACGCTCTATAATTCTGTATCAGTGTTACGGACAAGTTGTGTTAAGGCACCTAGCTCCTTGTTCAAATTTAGCCTACTGCGAAGGTTGTGTCTGATTTAAGTCGAGATACATCGTAGAGCGACACGTAGGCAGACGTATAATGATTCATATTCAACATAATAGAATCGTTTCAGGGCCAACCGTAATGAGTGTGGTGAGTGACAAGACGCTATAGTGGGGCCGAGGATCTTCAGCGTATTTGGGGAGTTTCAGCTTCGCTTGCTGGTTACGTCCTTGCACCTGAAAACGTAGGCCCTACTTCTCTCACAATAGCCATGCATATGGCTCTTGTTTCGCACATCCAATTGATTTTCCTTGAAGCAAGTAGAGGGTATAGGCCTATGGTGCACAGGCTTGCCGGTTAAATATTCCGCAGATATACCGTAGCTATAGTTATGCTTAAGGCTCAGTCTTCACGTTTGCGAAAATTCGAATATAAGGCCTACGCTACCTCTGGATGAAATATTAAAACACCGGCTCTTCAAAAGCAAACTGATCAAATGAAAAATAAACCAACCAAATCGTTGGCATATTGCTCAGAGCAGAACTCGAGCGAACAAAATAATATTTAAAACCAATAATAAAAATGTTTTGTTTGTCCGTCTGGACAGCTGGAAACGTATAGGCAATCTAAAGATTCACATTTTCATGGATGTGCCTTCCGAACAACAAATAGCCTAGGCTAATGAACGACATAGCCTAAATAGCCTATAGAAAACAATAATAGCCTACATTAACGTAATGGTGTTATTTTAAGCAAGCATGGGTGAAGTCTGGGAAGTAATCTACTCATTTTTTATACTTATGTGATTCTAGTTGGTGGCATAAAAATTTCGATCAAAACTGCCGTGGAACCCCTGGCCGACGCCGCGGAACCCTGCGGAACCCCGGTTGAAAAGTTGAAAATCACTGAAGTACGCATACTATAGGCTCACCCCTGAAAGACGAACAATCAATGTAGCCATATAAGAAGAACATGTTCCTCCACTGAACAAGCCGATCTAACTAAAGATACTTGTAGTAGGCCTATTTATAAAGTCTATTCATAGTAACCAAAACGTCAACCAATGAGAATGAAGATGTCCCTAAATAAACCAGACAGTCTAGCTGCCAATCCACCAGGGCTTTTTTTTAACAAAATGGGAAGTTCTAAATGGATTTGTGCAATTGTAGAAGCACTTCTGTGCAGCTAAAACTTGTTTGAAAAGGTTATTTTCCTCCTAAAATATTTTTTTGGAACCAATCAATAATAATTGTCAGCTTGAGATTACTAATAATATTATTGTTGTTATTACACTCGATTGTGGCGAATGGTTAACTTTTATGCGCTTACATTAAAACTATCATTGTCATTATACGATTAACCAATATCCAACAACAATGAATGATCCCCAGCAATGCAACAAACGAACAAGACGAGAATAAGAAATAGACATTTTGATAATAATATTACAAGCTGGCACACAGCGCATATTATTAGTGTTTGATCTGATCCCCTGCTCTGGGCTGGGAAATCATTGAGATGTGTTCTATATATAATATATGCGCTAGAGAGAGCATGACGTATCTGCCCTGCAGTCAAATATGAAGGCACAAATTTACGTCGCTGCTATTTTCGGACGCTCAGTTGTCTCCCCCCCCATCCCCCGAAACCTCAATTTTCCACCCCCCCCCCCCCGAGGAGGGGGACTAGATTAAACACTGCATTAAGATGTATTCTATATATAATATATGCGCTAGAGAGAGCATGACGTGTCTGCCCTGCAGTCAAATATGAAGTCACAAATTTAGCCTACATCGATGATTGGTCGGTACGATACGAGCGATCGCTCGTATCGTACCGACCAATCATAGGCGATTTCTCATACCGACCAATTAGACACAGTGTTACAACATCGATTTGAAAAATAAATAAAACGACATCAGCATTTTTTTAATTAGACGAACATATCGATGCTTGCTTGTTAAATTTGCAGTTTCTTGCAAACATATTGACAAGTAAACATCGACAAGTTCGTCTTATTATAAAAATGCTGATAATATTTTATTTATTTTTCCAAATCGAGGCTGTAAGAGAAATCGCCTGTGATTGGTCGGTATGAATGAGACAGGTATGATGTGATTGGTCGGTATGAAAGGTATGAAAGAGACAGCGACGTAAATGTACAGACGTGATACTCTATCTAGTGATATATTTTATTATATAATACATACAATTGAAACCAGGTCTGATCTTGGGACAACCATTAATAGGTCTACTAGATATTGTTTCAATTTATATAATTATCTTGTTAAATTCCCCGAGTTAGAAAGAAGAGGACAACGGTTTGTAAATTTAAAGAATTATATATTTTTTCTTTGACATTAAAATAATACTACCTTCAGTCGACAAGATCTTCGTAACACACGGCCAACTTCTGAAAAAGCGACAATAATATCGACCACGCAACTCGGTTGGTCACGAAACAGGCAACTAACTTATCTAAGCTTACACTAACATGACTTATATAACTGGAGATTTGACACGACCGAATATATCGGCAACAGGCCGCTACAAAGCAATTGCCAAACTCGTCATCGCCCCTGAGTACACGCTTATAGGCCTATACAAAGAACACTTAGGCCTAACCCTCCTCCTTCACACCCAGTTAAGCATGACGCTAGCGATCCATTAGATAGTTCTTCGTTATAGACTATCCCCGTCATGTAACATACCCCCCAATGTCCACGAGAGAAAACGTCCACGTTTTCGACGAAATAAACAACTGACAAGCAAAATCTATCGAAACGCAAACCCCAACAAAACCCCCAACAACAAAATATCAAAAGGTGAATGGAGCCACTTTCCATTCTGAGGATCCGCGGCCCATGGAGCAGATCCAGCAACAATTTCTGCGCCGCCAGATGATACATAGAGTCCAGCGTGTACTCTTGCAGTGCCACACACGCTTGCGCACAGCCTATGTTCGACACACGAACCGATGAACAATCGCGTGGAGTCATCGTGGGCCGCTTTCAGCAACCACGCACGAAGAAGTGCGTGGTTTGTCACACCCATGCCATCCATAGCACGGAGTACCCTGCAGCACCAATGGCTAATGTGGTTTAAGTGAGACTCAGTGAGCAGTGGGAACGCTGAATGTGAGCAGGAACGCTGATGAAGAATTTGATTGAAATGCACGTGTTTCAGAGTTTCAACATGATGAGCAGTGGGAACGCAAGTCAAGAATTTCGAGAGCAGTGGGAACGCCTTTCCCACGCATTCCCACCCACTTTAAACCATGCCCAGCACAGCATGACCATTAGCAGCATCAGCACACCGACGTATGTACCACGTCGTGGTCCGGTTCGACTCCTCGCACGTTGATCCACTGCACGTCGCTTCCCTTTCCGACGTCGCCTTCCAACACAAACCTGCAAAGACATGTCTCTCGCACAACTTTTAGCAGCGGTTAACAACATAGAAGTCATATCAATGTTCACAATTTGAATATAGCTTTGATCACCCATCGGTTCTGTCAATGACACCTCAGCACCTATCGGCGTTAATCTCGACACCCTCAGCCACCATAACACATGGCCAATCAACCTGCATATTATGCTGACCTATCATCAGACATTCAATATTCATTTGACATGAAATAGTGCGACGCCCATGGATGCATTCAACCGATATGACGAGTACCGACATACACTCACTTCAGCCAAACAACACCCCGAACATGAACAACACGCTTCTTCGGTAGCAACCAAACCAACCACACACACCAGAAATTATCAGCACCTGCTTTCTTTCTTCCATTTCCACACCACATTATCCCCTCATCACATCGGCCGAAGACAACATCAACTTTACTAATCATTCGGCACTCAACAGCCATCCGGTGCATACGAGAAACAACATTTGACTTCCAAGACAAACCATTATCGGCAGACAAGCTATCGGTCGTACAATCTTGTTCACCCACATGCCCTGTCCTGCGCACATCCACATCATCCTTCTCACATACAGCACCTGTCCGCAACAACAACAACAACACTCGTCGAGCAACCCATACATCATTTTGCAATAATACACCAAACACACCTGACAAGTTCATGAGGTTCACCTCCATCCTCAAATTCGACATCCACTTGTACATCAAAGCCACATCTGATTTAGCCACAGTGCTGCAAACATCATCGTTTGTTGAATTCTGATGGCTGCATGCAAAAAATGTTGCAAACATGGGGCATGGCGGCTGAGTGGTCACAGCGTTCCGCTTGTGGCTCAGACAGTAAGTCTACTAGCTCGGGTCTTTTTTGACCGCATCTATGCAGATAATTTGCACAAACGTTCACCTTGTTTATGAAAGTTTTAGTTATCCACTTTCGGCCCCGCACAGAAATCATAAAAGAGACGAAAAGAGACAAAGCAATATAGCTTTGAGACACATTGCCAACAAGGATCTCGTTGCCCATTACAAGCCGTCTTTACAAAACGGAAATGGCGGCAGATAGAGTGGCATTTGAGAGTTTTCTGAGGCCAGTATCTTCCTCATTATCACTGTCATAAAAGAAATTCAAGGCATCCAGACTGTCACCTTCACTCACACCCAGCTTATTTCGACACCGAATTCGAATATAGTCCAGATAATCCACCGGACAAACTTGCAGGACGAGGTCATTAGGAAACAATCTTCTATATGCTCCACGCATCTCATTCTGCTTAATTGTAAACATGCAGAGAGACAAAAAAATAACTTGAATGCCTACATCGTATATGTTTATATATTCGCGATTTATGAAAATGCAAAGTATTTCATTTGAGAAGGCAGGTTCAATCATATTCAAAGTAATTATGTTTTCATATGTCCTGAAAGATGCAAGCGCTTCCTCGCATATCATCAAGCAATGTCGATAGTCTCGTAGACAAGTATAATAAAAATTTGCATAGTATGCGGCGCTGATAAAGAAGGATGGATCATGGTGATTTTTCTCAAACGTTGATATAATGGTTTGACACAGAGCTTCCATGGCGTCCTTTGTAAAATTACCTTCATCTGTTCGACGATAGCAACACATCCGCTGTCTCTCCTCACCCGGTGTTCCGTATAAGAATTTGCCAATAGCTAGCGGAAAAGAGTCTAACGTTGAAATGAAAACATCTGAGTACTTGTAGGTTTTGTTGTTGTTGTAACCTATCTGAAAGTAACTCAAAGCATCGGTTTCGTAGGTTTCCTTCTTTCACTGATATTTTCTTCACCTGAAGATAGATCAGACATCAGAAGACGATGCGATTGTACTGCTCTGATTAAATGTTCAACTTCATGAATGAGTAATGCACTTGATGACAAATCTTTCACAGTGTATCTTCCCCGCGTCTGATTCAGCGCATTAATAAAAACTCTACGGTTCAACGTTAGTTGACCAAAAAGAACCGCCTTGTCGCTTATCCGAATGTGAAGCTTTTTCCCACAATAAACCTTTGGCTCCCTGCAAATAACTCCACGAATGACTTGGAGAGAGTCATGCAACAATGAAACTTCGTTGTTTACATCGACATCACTTTGTAAGAAGTCAAACATGTTGTTTTGTCGTATGAAATAATTTGGACAATTTTTGTCAATTACACATTGAATCATCTGCGGAAGTAACTCTTCAATGGCTGCCTCAATTCGATCTTCATTCCAGAAGTCAGAAGATTTTTCCTCACAAGCCCACAACATCAGAGTTTTGAAGTAGCCTAGTATGTGCATAGAAATGTCTTCTTCTCACCTCCACATTTTGCAATCACGTCGGATTTAAGAAGTCGAAGTATGTGGTAGATATACTTTTGGACTTCATTCCAGGAATTGAGCAATATTAACTCTGCCTGGGAAATAGAAAATCTCCAACTAGTATTATCATTAGGATTGCTCTGATGTGACTTTGGAACAAGATGACATCCACCTGCGACAATTTTCTTAATCATTTCTCTAGTTGGCCAGTCAATACTTCGTTTACGGATTATCCACTCATCGGCTTCGGACGGCCAAAAGAGACATAGAATAGAATGGAGTAGACGTAGTCAGCTGTTAATTCTTCAAATGCGTTTAAATTTGCTTTAAACTTTGCTGCAGCGCTGAATATGCTACTGACCTTAGGCCACGTCACTATGCGTCTTCTCACTGCTGGTCCGTGAAGAGATTTACGCCTCCTTACAAAATATTCAGTCTCTCCTCCGCGTCGCCTCAATAAGCGAGCAAAACCTATGTGGCAGTTATTCTTGTCCAGTGTTAGTATTTCTCCATAAAAATTGCTTGGAATGATCGTGGCTTCTGTTGCGGTTATGATGGTGCGTTCAAAAGACAGATGGTCGAGATCTGTTAAATTCAGCATCGCATATTCGAGAGCTTGTTCATAGAAGCTACCGCATACAAATATACCCTTGTTGCAAGTGCGAGGAAGAATGTGATTGATAAACGTTTCGTGATCAGTACGTAGATTCATAGCATAGAACTCTCGCCAATCTTTTAATATGATTATCTCTCGTTGTAGGGCGATTCTGCTGGACGCGTGAACGCTTCTGCGAGACTAGATTCTCGATTCCTAAAAGAAAGATTTAGTTTTAATGTGAAAACAGTCGCTGAGTTTTCTCATGTCCACCAACATGAGTGTAAGCTTAAGGATTTCATAATTATAATAGTTATAGCCTATTTCAATTTATACGTCTTCGTACGAATATTCATTCATAGAATCGATAATTTATAAATAGGCCTAGTCGTTATAATAGTTCACCGGACAATTCAGCGTAAGATAATCGGGGCCTCAGACAATCTGGCGCCCCGACAATTTGGCTCCAGACAGTTTGACCCCAAACAATTCGGCTCCAGACAATTCGGCCGAGGTCATATTGCGCGAGAGAGGACATTGTCTCGTCGGCCCACTACAGCTGTCAAATCTATACTGTTCAAAACTTGTGTTGTCGATCGATGTAAAGTTTAATTAAACCTTGCTTTTCTACTTTCTACGAGCGTGTATGTCCATGAATTTTGCAAATAGTTTATTACAATGCATCAAATAATCAATTTGTGATCTACGTTGTAATTGAAATGTGCACTAGTAAGAAGCTCACTCTAATAACTTTAAAATGATCAATAAAGCTGCTTATAGCAGCCTAATAAACGAAGTTTCATGACTTGTGATATAAAAACAATCGAAAATAAACTAGGACGCTATAGAAGAAATGTAACAGCTCTTAGGTCAGAGACTGTAGGCTAGTGTGAATCTGAGGCGCGGTAAGTCAGCTGCAGATTAATCTATAAGAATCACGTAATCATTGAGAAATGGTGAGTTTTAATGCATTTCTTAATATTTAATGAATATTGAATAATATTTAGAGGAAGAGTTGGATCACTGCAATGGATTCAAATCTACATCTTCGTCTACGATTTGAAGATACAAATTTTCTTAGCAGCTCTCAAGCTACCAGAAACAATAATTGTTATCAAAATTAGGAACTATGATCGTGAAAATAATCGCTGCTTGAACTGAGGTGTTAAGAACACTACTGTCTGAAGGGTTCATTTCAGCACAAACTTACTTAATATTTAGGCTACATGTAGAACTATTGTAGATTGTAGGCCTACAAGACTAGTTACGAACCAGTAAACCGGCTACTGGATGAGGCTACTCCTAATTAGTCTACTATCAACCAGGGCCGGATAAAGGCATGTTCATGGTTCAACATGTTCGGTCGAACAGAGGTCCCACACTTTAGGGGGCCCCGCACATGCGGGAAAAAGTTCCGATTTTTAAATTTTTTTACCAAAATGTCAACCAAACGACTAAAAAGGTCATCAACTTTTTGGGAGGGAAATAATCGGCATATTCTGCGAAATTTTCGAACAAACGACTAAAAAGGTCATCAGAATTTTCGGCCGAAGATTCGCAAAGAATTTCCCGAACAGGGCCCCCACATTTCTTAATCCGTCCCTGCTGTCAACTATTGTACTCTTTACCCTTCTTACATCGTCTTTATGCTGGTCTGCATGTCAAGAAAAAGAAACTAAGCATACTCTGGCTTCTGTGCACTGGGAGCAGAGAGCTGTGAACACGAGGTAGGTTAAAGAAGTAGGCCTAAACATTGACTTTAATACTAAAGTTTCATTCCCATGTTCCTCCATGGCTCTACTCGATGGCATACGCAGGTAGGCCTATAGGCCTACAGTGTGCACTACCTTCACAAATGGTGTGTTTAGTACACGGGAAAATTACATGCAGACAGGTCTAGGCAACTCACCTTTAATTTTGCCTCTACAACCCTGTGGTCCTCTAACGGTGGAGCACATCCATAAAAATCAACTCTTTAATTTCCATATTCACTACCCCACAACTATCGCCTAGGCTACGTACTATCAGAAATTCGTACAGCTTCGTAGGACCAACAACCACTTAGTTATAATAACAATCTTTCTTTATTATAGGCTATATATAGCCCATATTATAGGAAAAGACCTATCAGCGACATAAAGATTGTTAGTAAGTGACTAAACTTTCCGTTTAGTATATTAAGTGTCGTAATAAATAATAACCAATGTTTGCTTCAAGTCAACTGGCCATAACGGTCTACACTCTACAGTAGACCTAGCTATTTTGCGCACTCAGTGTTTACTTTTCATTCGCTACTTTGTGATCGCGTTTGTAGCATAGGCAGATCAATGATCATGACGATGATGTTGATGATGATCATAATGAATGATCCTAATGATAATGATAATGATAATGATCATCCTGATTATGATGATGATGATCATCCTGATTATGATGATGATGATGATGATGATGATGATGATGATGATGATGATGATGATGATGATGATGATGATGATGATGATGATGATGATGATGATGATGATCATAAGGATCATAATGATTACGGCAACCGATGATGATCATGATTATGATTATGAATGCGATAATGACGTCGACGACGATGATAACAATGATGACGATGTTGATTATGATGATGATGATTGTGATTTGTAATTGCAATGGCAATCGTGAGTCTGCAAAGCGCAACTTCAGGAAAAACTCCTCAAAGGCAATCCCATCCCTACAGCACCTAACCACGATCAAGGAGAATGTTTTTAAACGCTTGCGGAAATAGAGCAAGAAAATACCAATAGACCTACACTCGTGTGAGAAAATCGGCCAAAAACCCATGAGGTAGTCTAAGAAAGGACAGTAACATGTAGACCTATTCAATCTTCAGAGATTTTGTTCCTTGTGATGCTTGACACATACTGCATAACCAATTACCATTCTGCATTTGCACCTTACCGTGCAGTAGCCATAGTCCAAATGGCAAACTAATAAATGTCAAGTAGTAATTTCCTAAGACTATTACAAGTTATGCGTCGCAACTTGTTATCATGCTAGCTTCAGGCACTTTAAGCAAGGCTGTCCAAAAGCAAAGCGTGCGTGAAATAATTAAAGGTATTATTTGTGTGAATGAGTCGAGTGTTTTATGAGATTTCCTGAGTACTTAATGACGTCATAACTCTCGTCGAATCGACATTACCCTCCAATAATTGTTTACCTTCTCTAAACCAGGAACTTCCGTCTGGGCGCGTTTTATGACGGAGTTTGCGTGTAGCGAGCAGAAACCTTGTCGTGCATAATCAGGGATGCCACAGCTGGGCTATTTTCACTAGATCTGGGGATTTTGGCCTTCGTCTGGGTTTCTGTTTTTTGGGGGCAAAATCTGGGTTTATTTTGGAGAGTTAAAATTTTGTATTTACAACACATGAATAAAAAATTGAATATTCTGTGAAATTCAATGTAAAATGGTTGTGATACATACTTTTTTCCCACTAATTTTAATTTCAACTCCACAATCAAGATCTCACGTTGTCAATTCAAAAATACTTCATAACCTGAAGAATAGCTCTTCACAGAAATAAACCATTTTGACATCTTTTAAAACCGTTTTGACATCAGTTCTATAACATGCATATAATTATATATACATGTAGCCTGTAGGTCAGGTCAATCTTCTAATGGTAGTCTATAATAGCCTAGTTGTTGCATAGTATTAATGCTCAAGGTGGTAAAAACGTTGGATTATTGATGTAGGCCTATTAAGTTAAAACCCATTAGTGCCTGATTTTTCAAATTCATCTCAAAATATGAAAACTTTGCTGCAAATGATGAGTTTGGACAATACCTAACACAAATTCTGCACAATTTTATCTTTTGATGCTTTAGGAGCAGTTTTTTGAAGCGTCCCATTTTTGGGGACGCTAGGCACGAATGGGTACGTGAAGATTTACATTGTCATGCATACAGGTTACATCACTCAAGACTGTTAATACAGTCAAATTTAGAAAACAGATAAATAATTTGCACTCAGAATAACTTAAAATAAAATGTATGTGCAAAATTGCAACAAAATTGGCATGTTTGAATGCATTTATATGCCAAATTGCTCACATTTTGAAATGAATCACTTACACGCAGCAAATCATAGTAATGCTGTTCATGTCTCAGATCAATATCCTGTAGCAATGGCAACCAACACTGTTACAGAAAGCTTAAAAGACAGTTACATGAAGCTTTTCAAGTGCTAAAGTGCTGAAGTGCTAGTCTTGTGTAGTAGATTATTGGCATAGCCCTTCTTATGTGGACCGACATTTAATTTTTCTCAAACTTTCGCAGACTTTCATCCGCGCAATGCATCTGAGCTTCAACAGATGGGATTTGGTGCTAGCAAGTGAAGTTAATACTTTCTGGTTTGTACAGCCAGCTTATCCTTTCCATGACAGACAACTGTGTGTTCAGATCCATGCACTGGCTCTCACTTTTCTATTTTAGATCCATGCACTGGCCCTCACTTTTCTATTTTGTACAGCTCGACCAAAGGAAGTGAAAATCTTCACATTTGTTGGCTTTCATTGTCTCAATAATGGTATATTTTGCTCATCTGCTGTAGCAGTCACCGATTGGTAAATAAGTAGTCATAGTAGCCTACACAACATAGTTGTTACTATGAACCAACCGCACAAGTTGGGAACCCACGGACTCCAACTCCATTATAGGTCTGACTGAGCAAAGTAACCATGTAGTAAATTCAATGAGCATTCTGTGTAACCACAAAGGCTTAGTTGCAGGCTGAGAGTGGTAAAGAAGTGTTAAAGGACCACTAGTTGTTAGTAGGAATCAACTAATTGACAACCAATATGCCACCCGACTAATCCAGGGTTGGGATCCATGTACCAACTCATACACATGGTTGTGGATCAGACCAAAAGCCGAGTGGTGTATTCAGCATAGTGCGATACCGTTGCCTAGTCATTAGGCGTACCTGATATTGTTGCAGGCCTAACTGGAACATGTTACAGGAAAGTGATATTCATTACAATGCGCAAAGGTATTTCTTGAGTTTGGGTGATACCTTGGACTAGAATGGCAAATTACATAGCGACTGGTTTTTTTTCTTATTTATTTCAAATAAATAATAATAAATTAAATTATCAAATATAATTTTCTAGCAACTGCATACAAAAGAATGAGTTTTGAATGCATTTTGACTGTTATTTTGCACTACATTGCATAGGCCTATTAGATTTCTATCCATGTGAAATATTCATGTAGGCTATACATGTATACATAGGCCTAATTAGCCTACAGTTGAAGTTGCCAATAAATGTTTGAGTCAAATAACATCATATAACGCTATCTCTCACTGCGAGTGATACTTCCGCCTACAAACAGTTATTTATACTTCTTTTCAAACAATATCTGACTACAATACCATACAAGATGCAAGACTTCGTGTATTGAACTTCACGTACCCATTCGTGCCTTGCGTCCCCAAAAATGGGACAGCACTTCAGTGATAAAATGCAGGTGTTATATTTTAGCAAAATGAATTTGATCTAATTATTTATGTAATAGTATATACCAACCTCTGTGAAACCAAAGACAGATCTGTAGAAATGCTGACACATATTTTTAAATAGGATGCGGAAAGTCCGCAATGTTTACATTTGCTAAAATTGGTCAAGTGCGTGATCAAAAACATTATTTTCAGTCGATAAAAATATTTTTTCCCCGCATTTTGTGTCAGAATCACTTTATCAGCATGTTGGCATAACGGCTATAACATTAAATTGAATCTTCAATGCAGATTTAATTTTATGTGAATTTTTGAAGTGGTGTCCCATTTTGGGGGACGCTAGGCACTAATGGGTTAAGAAAACTTGGCTCGGACAACTTCAAGACTTCGTAGACTTAAGCCGCGTGTGTTGTGTTTGCAATTCTGGTAGGCTTGACCCGCTGTGCATGCGCACACGAATATGTCGATTAAGCTATAATTGTCAATATGGATGCCAAGTCTCTGACAACTTTAACAATTGATATTTTAAAGTTGTAATTACATTTTATTCGACTCTTTTGACGAACATTTTGTTGACCCTCATACGAACAAGCGAAAAATCAACTTAATTTGAACAAAAAGGACCTAAAATGGCTTATATAAATAATATTAAATAGTCAGGGTTTTTCTGGGGTTTTTTATGAGGAAATCTGGGTTTATTTCTGAAACCTCGGTGGCAACACTGCATAATGAGCCACTTCGCAAGTCAAGTCACAGTCTCGTTGTAGTCATACAAAGGGTTCTGCAGTACCGGCACCGGGAGGTCAGTTAATGTGGACTAATTAATTATTTTACCCTTTAGATCTACAATAATTTGTATAGACTATAATCTGTTTTTCAAGATATGGACTGAGCAGCGAGAATAACATAATGTGAAGTCTCATGTTCGAAATACGATTACAGTGCTGTTTGGTACAAAATGGCGCATACATAGGCCTAACAGCACAGCAACAAAACGGCGCTATACAAAACTGCGCTATACAAAACGGCGCTATACAAAACGGCGCTATACAAAACGGCGCTTTACAAAACGGCGCTATACAAAACTGCGCTATACAAAACGGCGCTATACAAAACTGCGCTATACAAAACGTCGCTATACAAAACGGCGCTATACAAAACTGCGCTATACAAAACGGCGCTATACAAAACTGCGCTAAACAAAACGGCGCTATACAAAACGGCGCTATACAAAACGGCGCAGACAAAACGGCGCAAAACTGAGCTAAAACAATAGTTATTAGTAGCTTAATAGTAGAAGTAGCAAACATATATACTAAATATATATATATACTGTCAATCAAACTCCATCTAAATAATTATTTTTCGTCGGTCCCGCTTCCATTTACGCGACACTATTTTCATAAAACCAGCTTCCATTTAAGCAACACTATTTTTATCAATCCAGCTTCCATTTTAAGCATGGGCATTTTCATCAATCCAACTCCAATTTAAGCGAGAACTTTTGCATCAATCCAGCTTCCAGTTAAGGAAATAGGATTTTTATCAAGCCGACTTCTATTTAAACGAATGTAGGTCTAATCCTATTCTAACTTCGATGCCCTCGTTGCCGGACTCCGGAATGATATCTCATAATCTTCTAATCGTACAGTGAACTTGCTCTTGAATGAGCAAACAATCACTTGATGGGTATCATAATCTTTGTACTGCGCTGTACGTATTGTATGCGCCGTTTTGTCAGGGTACTTTGAATTGCTCTGTTTTGTCCTGCACCGTTTTTTTACGGCGCCGTTTGGTACAATAGTGTGTGGGATATTGTGGGCTAATGATAATTTTACAGTGAGACCTTTATACTCACATAGATAAGTGGTGCACCGTGTAGACAGCACTCATAAAATTCGCTGAGATACGTTGGTTGACCCCTATAATATATCAATGCCATAGATAAATTAGAAATACTCGATTTCAATCGGAATTGTTCCAAGTAACTTGGAGTCTGCTCAGGCGTCTATGTTCAATTGTTCATAAATTGGAATGTGGGGAAGTAAACATTTTCCTGCAATGTCTGAACGTTTCTTTTATCCTTCAGACTAAGAGGTGCATTAAAAAATCAGTATTTCTTGATGTCCTTCAAACAATAATTGGTAATCTAACTGTTATTATTTAGCTGGCAACTGTTTTGGCCGCACCTCATATGCATTCTTCTATCTGACCTTGAGTCAGAGCGAGAGGAAGGAACGGTCGTAATTTTCTGGCTAACTATTCGATTAAATCTGTTGAAACGTGCCATACGAAATAATTATATGCAACTCCAATTTAAGCGATAACTTTTGCATAAATCCAGCTTCCATTTAAGGAAATAGGATTTTGTATCAAGCCGACTTCTATTTAAACGAATGTAGTCCTAATCCTATTCTATAGGAACGGTCATAATTTTCTGGCTAACTATTCGTTGAAATCTGTTGAAACGTGCCATACGAAATATATGCAACTGTTCCAAATTTATAATCATTAACCATATAATAAATTAGTTTATTTTTGTCCATCTATAAGCTAATCTTCTGCTGACGGTTTTGTTTTACTGACCCATTCCTGAGGCACTTTATAGCTACACGATATCGTTGAACAAGTATCATGATTGCAATACTCAGAATGTCATTGGACGTTTTCCAGTCTGTGGATCATTTCTCTCAATTTCTCTGCCAATCTCACTAAATGGCGCAATAATCCTAATTTGAATTTAAATTAATACTAAAATCTGATTTCTTGGGTGCAGATTATTAAGTTAAGCGCTGACTTTTCTCATTCACAGTTTCTTCTATTTCCTCACGTAATAGACCTACATGTACAGCGGGATTCCACGCTTTAGGCTATACGCTTCAGAAGAATAAATAGAGACAATCGTTAAACCTAAGCCTTAATGTTTCTTTCGGTTTTGACCAATGAAACAAATGCATCTGACCTCCTTGATATGTGCTACTGTAGGCCTATGTTTACTCATTATCGATAGATATAATCTGAATCTCAATAGAAATTCCGAATTCGAGGTTCAGGCCAGGAAGGTTGAAACGTAAGAGTTTATAGGCAATCAACTGTTGCATCGTTAAATCCATTCTGTCTTTCAGCTATGCTTGGTTGCAATACAGACTGGAATTAGCCCAAGAATTGTGCACAGAAAATTCGCCATGCAAATGGCCCACCGCATTTATTCGCTAATGGAGCGCAATATTAATCGCAATCGTATCTCCAAATTTCTGAAGCACCACTCGTAAGGTAAACGCAGGGCATGAGCTCGCTAAGTGCATGAGTGCAAATATAAGCCAGAGTAGCTGTATGCCCATGCTCGTGCATGACGATTCGTAGGTTAGTGCAACTGTCTTGATCAGCCTACCCCATGCTACACCGTTTTCTACATTGTACTTCGTCCATTCTTCTCTACGTTTTAAACTACTCCTCTGAGAAACTTACAAAGGCGGTGGTATTCAAGAATATATGAATGTGTTTCGATTTTTGCAGAGAGCTTCATCGGCAAGTTGAACAAAAGAATAAATTTCTAGCAGTTAACTTCAATTTTCCACACTATCAAGCAAAATGAAACTTAGAGATTTAGCTAATGATAAAGATTTTGAAAACTTTTGCAAACATATTCTTCCTCGCCCTTGCACAAAGGGCGTGTTCTTCTGCGGTAGCTACTATGAACAAGCTTTCGAATACGCGATGTTGAATTTAACTGATCTTGACCATCTGCAATTCGACCGCACCGTCATGGCGGCGACAAGAGGCGAGGACTTGCCGAGAAATTTTCACGCAGAGATACTAAGCATTGATACTAATAAATGCCATTTGGGATTTGCTCGCTTACTGCGGCATCGTGAAGAAAAGACCGAATGGGTCAGTCGTAGTCGGAAATATCGCCACGGACCAGCAATAAAAAATCGTCTGGTGACTTGGTCTGAGGTCAGCGACGTGTTCAACTCAGCATTGAAATTCAGACCGAATTTAAAAACCTTCACAGAACTGACGAATGACTACGTTTACGCCGTCCTATGTCCTTACTGGCCGCCAGAGGCCGCTGAGTGGAGAATTCGCAAACGACTTACCGACTGGCCAACCAGAGATTTAATTGAGAAAATTGTCGCAGGCGGGTGTCATCTTGTCCCAAAGTCACATCAGAGCAATCCTGACAATAACACTAGTTGGAGGTTTTCATTTTCCCGGGCAGAGTTGATATTGCTAAATACTTGGAATGAAGTCCAAAAGTATGTTTACCACATACTTCGACATCTTAAATCTGATGTAATTGTAAAACGTGGAGGTGAGAAGAAGACATTTCTGTGCACATACTACTTCAAAACTCTGATGTTGTGGGCTTGCGAGGAAAAACCTTCTGATTTTTGGAATGAAGATCGAATTGAGTCAGCCGTTGAAGAGCTGCTGTTGCAGATGATTGAATGGTTAATTGACAGAACTTGTCCAAATTTTTTCATACGAGGGAACAACATGCTTGACTATTTGCAGAGTGGAGATGATGTGAGCAGCGAAGTTTTGCTTTTGCTTGACGCTCGCAAAGTCATTCCAAAAGTGATTGCGTTGCAACCAAAGGTTTATCGTGGCAAAATGTTTCATGTTCTGATTAGTGATAAGGCGTCATTGACACTTCAACTGGTAATAAATAGAAGATTTTTTAGTAATGCACTGAATTATAAACACGGAAGATTTGTTGTGGAAAAATTATCGTCAAGTCCTTTGCTGTGTCATGAAGTGGAAGACTTATTCAGAGCAATACAATTGCATCGTCTTCTGATGTCGGATCTGTCTACAAATGGAGATATCAGCGAAAGAAGAAAAACCTACGAAAATGATGCTTTGAGTTACTTTCAGACGAGTTGCAACAGGAAAGAAACAAACAGTTACTCGGATGTTTATATTTCATCGCTGGACTCTCTTTCACGCACCGTGGACAAGTTTTTGAACGGAACACCCAAAGAGCAGAGACAGAGCATGTGTTGCTATCGTCGAACAGATGAAGGCTATTGGACAAAAGAAGCCATGGAAGCGCTATGTCAAACTATTATATCAACACTCGATAACAATCACTACAACCCATCATTTTTTATCAGCGCCGCATACCATGCGAATTTCCAATACACTGGTCTACGAGATTATCGACAGGCATTGAAGATATGTGAAGAGGCGCTGGCATCATTCGGAAGCCTGGAGACAACTCGTTGTCTGAATATGTTTGAAGCTGCTTTCTCAGATGAAATGCTTTGCGTTTTCATAGATTGCCATTATATCAACATATTCGATGAGGGAATTCAAGTTATTTTTGGATTTTTGACTCTCCATAATAATTGTATTAGGCGTATTGGGAAACGTGAATTGCATCGAAGGTTGCCTATTCGTGACTTCGTTCTTCAAGTTTGTCCTGTCGGATTCCTGGAGTATATTCGAATTAGGTGTAGGCATAAGTTCAATGTGAGTCGGGGCGATTGTTTTGAGGCCCTGAATTTCTTATACGATAAAGATAGTGAGAGAGATACCGCTCTTAGAAAACAGTCGAATGCAGTCTTTTTTGCCGCTCTTTGCCTTAAGCTGTGATGGACAGGCCTATACGATGTAGGCTACCGGTAACCTATTTTGTTACATGTAGATTGTAGATTAGAAAGTTCGTAAGCCATGTCGTTTCGTTAAGGTTTTGTCTCTTTTTTTTTACTTCTCTGCGATGATAACAATGCATATCACAGCTTGCATAAGCAAAGTGAACGATTTGCAATGGTCACAACGCAGAAGTAGTATCAGGTAAAGGCCTGAACCCATATTCTAAAATTTTCAAAAAAGAGCGCTCCATCCAATTGGCCCTATTGCGATTATTGGAAACAGATCTTATATGCAATCTTCACAAATGTTGAGTTTATAGTTTGTGGTAGGATATTAGGAAAGAGAAAGGCGTTCACGCATGTCAAGCCCCAATAAATATATATTTAAAGTAATAAAGGTGTGATATAATAGGTTGTTACTCTTGCCTTCCAAGTTTGCTAATTTGATGCATCATAAAGAAAGCGTCAATATTATTACAGAGCTCGCTTTTGTACAACCATAATTTAGTTTATTGACATTGAAAGAACAGTACACGTTCGGTATAATATTCTCAAATTGTTCGCGTATGCTACATAGCCATAAAAGACGGAATGAACAAATTAATGGGCGTACCATGTTTGTATCGTCTCAGCCAAGTCATTTGCAATAAGTTATCTTTAACGTTTGTCTCGCTTGTTGTGAAGACTATTCGAAATCCCAATAATCTTAATAAACTGAGACATTAGGAACATTAGCTCAAGACAATTAGTGTCTTGAGCTAATGTTCCTAATGTCTCAATTAAGTCTAATGCAGACATTAATTTTGGCGATTAGGGAAAACGAGTTATCTATCGCACAAGGCATCAGCTTTGATCGTTTCAAACTAGTTCGTGATTAGTTCATATTCTCATCTGCGAATACTCTATCATCTCCACTTTGACAATTATTAGGCTAAAGCTGCGTTTCTTATTAATAAAACTTTCGCAAAATACAACAATTAAAATATATAATTTGTATTAACGTCGCCGTTATATAGTAGGTCCTCAGTCCACCAGTTGGTTTGTGGCAAACCCGGCTTCAATCTTGCCAATTCTTTAGGATATGGTTATCTGCAATTGGCCTGTAACGGTTCTTACTACCGCTACAATCTAATGAATTATCAACAGAAAGTTACCAGATCTCGTCTTTTAAGCACTTAAAAGCGTTCCGTTTGTCCGTGCTGGAGTCGGGAGCGTCTCTGAGTAGTTTCCTTGAAAAGGCGTTATATAAATACTTGAATGAATGAATGAGTGAATCTTTGTAATATATTTGTATCTCTATAATAGGCCTACATACTACATAGTAAGATATGAAGGTATGGGCAAGGACCAAGAACATCGTTACATGGCCTAAATGAGGTGAATTATTCGGTGTCCAACCCGTGGGCCGTGGTAAAAGCTATTGAATTAAGCTTAGCCTAAAGCTTATCCGATTGGAGTACTCGGCGAGACTTACAGTCGATCTGATGGCATGAGTTCCATGTAGAGAAGTTCTTGGTGTTTAGAGACTGGATCACCATGTATGGGCCGATCAATGGCATTCATCTGGGTTTGGTCATTTTCAAAATCAATCAAAGAATGTTGGCCTACATGGTGACCCGTCAAAAGCGCGCATGGCAAAAGCGCGCAGACAAATGCGCGCAGTGACAAAAGCGCGCACGACAAATGCGCGCAGACAAATGCACGCAAGAACAAATGGGCCAAATATTGTTCTTATATGTGGACCGCTTTGACTTGCCGGCGAAAATCAGGAAAGACTACGATGAGATAATAAACAATATCAAGTACAGACTACATCAAACAAGTGGGGCCAAAAATATGCGAAGTCATAGACTCAGGAGTCAGGACAGAGAGTGTATGAAACATCTATTTAAAATTCTAATGCGAGAATTCACCGAAGATTGCAATTCATTTCGAATGAGTTCGGAATAATTATGTGTAATTAGGCGTTGATTGGACAATATTTGTGTTTAAATTACATGTTCCTGATCTATAACGTATCAGCGCTCGTGAATAAACCGGTGCCCCGCGCTTGGCATTCGAGCGGCGCTTTAGAAATTAGGAGATTACGATTACGGGCATACACAATAATTAAGCCTGAGGTGGTAGGCGGTACGTTATTAATCATTATTAGTCAACATTAAATACTCGTCCGGGTAGTTGTGCCATTTGGTTGCGCCCTTTGGTTGCGCGCTTTTGTCTGCGCTCTTTTATCGAGGAAAGTTCCTGTTGTGCGCTTTGCGCGCTATTGTCTGCACGCATTTCTCTGCGCGCATTTCTCTGCGCCCTTTTGCCCTGCGCGCTTTTGTTACGGCGCCGGCCTACATAATATATGCAACAGGCAGCTGAAGCATGTTCCCCAATTAGGCCTATAGACCTGCTAGTCATCATCGTTTACTTCTCTTACTTACCAACTTGCAGTCAATCAGAATAATTTATATAAAAATATTTAAAATATACCTAATTTGTATAAATTTGAGGGGCGCGGTGGTGTAGGGTATTATATTCGGCCAAGGCCGTAGCTAGGGGGGTGTTTTGGGTGTTTGAACACCCCCCAAAATGGAAAATGGGGAAAATAATATAATGCATTTACGAGCACATGATGTAAAATCCATGAAATAAAACCATGAAAACACCCCCGAAATATGCCGGATGACTAAAAAAAGGTCATCAGTTTTTTGGGAAAGGAAAATTGGTGACTGAAACACCCCCCCAAATCAAATCCTGGCTACGGCTTTGTATTCGGCACATTGGAGTCGGAAGGTTGTGGGTTCGAATCCACTTCAAGCCGCCGCGTAGGGACCCGAGCAAGTCATTCACTCGAAATTGCTGATGCGCTTCGGCGTGAAACTCAGATTCAGTGTCCGCGCTGTAGTCGGGAGTGCCTCTGAGCAGGAATCTTCATGAGCGTTATAAGAAGCGCTCATACATATGTTCAAAACTTTCAACCATCAATAGGAGTTCAAAAGGAACAACACTAATCGAACGCGCAAAAACTGGCACATACCGAAAATCAACAACAGTCACTAATCATTCAACAAATCAATCAATCACGCAAATTTGTATAGCGTATAAGACAGAGACTTAGGAGGACAGGGGGACGGTCCCCCACAATAGATGTGGTGGGGGGACGGCCCATGCATTTGACCCCCCCCCAAGTTAGGTCAGCATGCACACACTTCACGAAACACACGATGAACAACAAACGACGAGAGGAGGTGATGACTAAAAAAGGTCATCAACTTTTTGGGGCTGAGAAAATTTACAAAACATTAGGCTTTTCATCGACATTTCGGACGGATGACATAAAAAAAAGTCGTCAGAAATGTTTGCGGGCAAAAGAGGGAAAATTAGTAGGCGACTCAGTCATTCGTCCGCCCAAAATCTTCGTCCGCTCGCTTTCGTCCTCGCCTTTCAAGGTCATCAGTCTGAGCCGCACCAAACTTAGGCCGATGTGCCTAGAACGGCTAAACCTCATTCACTTCGGGCGTAGGCCTTCTAAAGGAGATTATTATTATTATTATTATTATTATTATTATTATTATTATTATTATTATTATTATTATTATTATTATTATTATTATTATTATTATTATTATTATTATTATTATAATTTTTACCCGGGGTAGGCTATTTATGATCTCTCAGGTGTTCAAAACAATAAATTATTATCCGGTTATGGGAATGATGTTACTCTTGAACGGCCCAATTTGCTATTATTATTATTGTTATTTTTTATCATTATTATTACTATTATTATTATTATTATTATTATTTTTAATATTTCCACTGGAGCCTTTTACTTGGATTCAGTCTCAGATCAATCGAAGATCTTTTACAAATATTAGCCTACACACAATTTATGGCTTCTGAAAAATCGATTGCATCTTCCTCGGTTTATGGAGAGAAAGTTTAGTAGTGTCTTATTCTTGGAGTTACCCAGCCTCTCCTTTCGTTCGAGAATGAGGTAGTTCGTCAATCACGTGATCGAATACTCTGGAAAAGTAAGGCAAAAGCGAAAGGAAGCCCGTGAAAGAGAGGATAGTGATAAGCTTTTCAATGCTAGATTGCATAATGCATACATTCATTCATTCATTCATTCATTCATTCATTCATTCATTCATTCATTCATTCATTCATTCATTCATTCATTCATTCATTCATTCATTCATAGCATTTATATAGCGCCATTTCAAGAAACTACTCAGAGGCGCTCCCAGCCCAACCACGAGCAAAGAAAAAAGACTTGAGAGACTTGTAGAACCCAGCCGGATGGGCCACAAGTAGAGAGCGAAGCGTAACCGGGAGGTCGTTCTAGACTGTAGGCCCCACAACCGAGAAAGCACGGCGTTGCTTAACTAAGCAGGCCCGTGGGACCAGAAGTTCACCCCTAGCCCTACATGTATAATTGTATATAGCATTGGGCATCAGCCTGCCTATTTTAATGTCAAACAGTGCACAACAAGAAACCCATCATCCGTACCCCTGCACTATTACGTTGTCTGCCTGTGCCCTACTTTGAACAGGAACTGCTACAAAACTATTATAACAACCCATAATTATACTTGACACATAGGACGTACAAAAATGACAGGCAGCGGTTGTTTGGTTTCTACCGATGTTTGATGCATAGGCCTACAACGTGATGCTTCCTTATATGGATTCCTTGCTATGCTGTCCCGTTCGTGCAAATAGCGATATCAAATTAATTTCGAGTCGACATTAAAATTGCTAAAATAGTAGCCTGCAAGTGATGTTACGCGTGACTCAACCATTAATAATCATAAACAAAGATGCACAAAAACAGTGCTGGCGTGGAAGTATTTAGGCCTATAGCATTTTTGAGGACGATTGGAGTGATATAATTTATGAGGATTTCCAACCACTTGTTGGCGTCACAACTTCAGTTTCACAAGCCCTCTATTTTGTTTGATTAGTTGTCTTCTTTATGCCAGGAAGAGGGACACTAACGTTCGGGCGAGTGTGCTGACTTGAGTTATTCTGCGTGAAGGGCCATAAAACTTAGTCGTGCATACCGAACTTATTCCGTAGTCTGTGTGTCACATTGGCAGGCTGGAACTACCGTACTTGACGTACTCGTTTTTGAACAAAGGATCCTTCTCTATCGAGAGGTCAGTTAATGTATGCAATAGTTAGATCTTTGGACCATTTCAGGGAACGTTGACATTCATCGAACTGTTTTTGTAAAAAAAACACTCAAAACTAGCAGTTTTCACAAAGAAGGTAGACCCTACTTCAATTGCAACACCGGCGGACGAAGAAATGGATCCACAATACGACGAAGATTTCGAAACCTTTCGCAATCATATTCTTCCTCGCAATTGCGAAATTGGCATGTTCTTCTGTGGTAGCTTCTACGAACAGCCACTCGAATACGCAATGTTGAATTTAACTGATCTTGACCATATGATCTTCTACCGTACCGTCATCGCAACAACAAAAGGCACGGACATTCCGAAGAATTTTGACGGAGAAATACTGGCCATTGAAACTACTAATTGTCATTTGGGATTTGCTCGCTTACTGAGGCGACGTGAAGAAAAAACGGAATGCATCTTTCTTTGCCGCAAATCTCTCCACGGACCAGCAATAAGAAGGTGTCTGGTAACGTGGTCTGAGGTAAGCAATATATTCGACGCCGCATTGAAGTTCAGACCAAATTTAAAAGCCTTCACTGAAATGACGACTGACTCAGTTTTCTCCATTTTATGTCCTTATTGGCCACCAGAAGCCACTGAGTGGATTACACGTAAACGACGTAGCGGTTGGCCGACCAGAGATTTGATTGAGAAAATTGTCGCATGTGGATGTCATCTAGTCCCAAAGTCACATCAGAGCAATCCTAATGATAATACTAGTTGGAGGTTTTCTTTTTCACAGGCAGAGTTAATATTGCTGAGTACTTGGAATGAAGTCCAAAAGTATGTTTACCACATACTTCGACTTCTTAAATCTGAGGTCGTTGCAAAATGTGGAGGTGAGAAGAAGACATTTCTGTGCACATACCACTTCAAAACTCTGATGTTGTGGGCCTGCGATGAAAAACCTTCTGAATTTTGGAATGAAGATCGAATTCAGACAGCCATTGAAGAGTTGCTGCTGCAGATGATTCAATGGATAATTGACAGAAATTGTCCAAATTATTTCATACGAGGTAACAACATGCTTGACTTCTTACAGAGTGATTTTGATGTAAGCAACGAAGTTTCGCTGTTGCACGACTCTCTCCAACTATTTTCAAAAGCCATTGCTATCCAGCCAATGATATATCGTGGCAAAGTGTTTCGTATTCTGGTTAGCGATAAGGCGTTACTGCTCGCTCAACTGGCGATAAACAGAAGATTTTTCAGTAACGCATTGGATCAAAAGCGTGGAAGATATGTTGTGGAAAAATTATCATCAAGTCTATTATTAAGTCATGAAGTTGAACATTTATTCAGGGCAATACAATTACATCGTCTTATGGCATCCGATAGGTATTCATCTGAAGCGAAATTCAATAACGAAATGAAAACATACGAATCAGATGCTCTAAATTATTTCCAGCTCAGTTATGACAAAAAAGGTGACAAGCGATAACTCGTATTATGTTCACATTTCATCGCTAGACTCCCTTTTGTCCACCATAGACAAGTTTTTGAACGGAACAACCGGTGAGCAAAGGCAGCACATGTGTTGCTATCGTCGAGCAGACGAAGGCAATTGGACAAAAGAAGCCATGGAAGCTCTGTGTCAAAACATGGCATCTGCAATCGATAACAATCACCACAATCCGTCCTACTTTATCAGCGCCGCATATTATGCAAATTTCTGTTATACTTGTCTACGAGAATATCGACAAACATTGAAGATAGGCCTATGTGATGAGGCGCTGGCATCATTCGGAAGATTGGAGACGACCCTTGGTCTGAATACGTTTGAAGCTGCTTTCTCAGATGAAATTCTTTGCGTTTTCATGAATCACCAATATATAAACATATTCGATGAAAGAATTCAAGTTATTTTTGGATTTCTGACTCTCCACACAAATTATATTAAGCGGATTGAAAAGCGTGAATTGCATCAAAGGTTAGGCCAACATATGCACGAGTTCATTCTTCAAGTTTGTCCTGTTGGTTTTTTGAAGTATATTAAAATCAGGTGTAAAAGAAAGCTTCATCTGAGTAAGGGCGATTGCTCTAAGGACCTGGATATCTTATATGACAAGTATTATGACGGAAATACCGCTCTTAGAAAACAGTCGAATGCAACGTTTTTTGCCGCTCTTTGCATTAAGTTGTGATGGATATGCGATATAACTTAATTTGTTTGTTTTAATGTTCGCAAGCCATTATCGTTGCTTTCAGGATTTAATTGTCTCTCTATTATTTTGAGCAATGTGCAGAGACAGAGAATTCACAATTGCCGCTTAATGAACAAAGTGAATGACTTGCCAAAGGTCGCAATATACGAGAAATATCAGGTAAAGGCCTGGACCGGTATACTCAAAAGTGTAAAAAGACTGTTCCATCCATTTGGCTACTGTACATGTCAGACAGTATCTTAAGTGCCATCTTTACAAGGGCGGAGTTAATGACCTCTCGACCCTAGTCGAGAACATGGTGCCCAACAATAACAGGGTCCTGTGGAAGGTTTACCATACATCAAATTTACAGATACGACACAGTTGCGGTGATCTGCAGAAGATAAAATAGCCTGTATAGGCCTAATCAATTTCGACTCTGTCTTTCTTCAGTTCATCACTAGGCCCAAGTATAGTTTATTAACGACACCGGATGATATTGCTCTTCAGAAGATTTACGTACGGTACCGGTAATCACTCACATCCGGGCGAATTAAAATTTATGCACAAAGATTGCTCAGGCGACGAACTAAGTAGTTATGGATTTATAGTTATAGGCTTATATACTCAAAGTACATGTAGATTCATGTGTTTTTCTGGCACAATGGAACTATGTTATGTTCATATATTATATACTCTGGCTTATGCACTGTCTGTATACATGTACATGTAGGCCTATGTTATGCTCAACTAACAGTTATTTGACTTAATACAAAAATTTGTTAAAACTTTTTGCTGTGTTGTGTTTTTGACTTTTCGGTTCGTCAAAGAACAGGGGGTGTACTCACTAAAAGTACAACTATTATTCTGTTTGAAATTTCGTGCTGATATTTGGCTGTTATGCACCATGCGTGTGCGTAGGATATATAGGCCTACGAATTAGGCTACTTTCAGCCGGTAAAACTTTATTATAACATTCTCATTTTTGTCGAAAATATTGGCAAACCACTTAAGAGATTTAATTTTTTGACCCATCCTGTATATTGACATATCACATAATTAACATGCATGATGTGATGCATAGGCTGATGAAAAGGCTGAGGTTGAATTAACAATTTGTGATTCTTACAATTAAAGAGCCACAGTCAAAATGTATGCTTATTGATCATGTCCTGAGAATTGATTCCCTTTCCAGAACAGTCATTGAAGTCAGAATGGATGGCAGAAAAAGTGAAAAGTCCAGACAGAATCAATGCTGCTGGAATGAAGGTTTAAACAAGAAGCTCAGCATAAACAGAGACGATTGGTAGCATTGGACGTTTGAATTTGCCTCAGTCGGAGAGCCTCCAAGGGAATGTTTATGTTTATGGTCGGTTTTTGAAACTCGAATGACATTCATTCAAAATATGTTTGGTTAAATCGTGTTTATGAAAGTATTAATCTCATAATTTAACGTGTAGATCTATAATTATACGATTGAACATTTAGATTATTTCCCATTAGGCTACCTGGAATTCATTTCACCCCGAGTGAGGTCGTTCACTCCAATCTATTGTATTTCTTTCAGTCTGTGCCATGGTGTAAGAAGGGATGGTGTGCGCACTTGGCTGAAATTTATGGCTAAAGTCGCTAGATGGCGATGGCGTTCGTAGTTGACGGACCTCGCCCATAAACCTAATGGAATTTCATGATATTGTATGGCATACATACTTATACTCCTTCACTGCACGTCCGTTCCCTAATGCCAGTCTCATGTCTGGAGAAGGAGGAGGGCGACACAAATTATCTTTGCTATGTTCTGTTCCATTTGCTCTTTGTCTCCTTTTTTCCTGTGTTCCGTGTTCTCTGTTCCATGTGATGCTATGTGTTCTCTGTGTTCCACTGTTCTCTATGTCCTCTGACCCTGATGTTCCTATCGATGTCCCGTGTTCCCTTGTTCTGTGACGCGCCTTCTGTTCCCTGTTAATTGATGTTCCGTGTTCCCTGTGTTCCTTGTTCCCTGTTGTTCCCTGTGATATACTAGGTTCCTTATGTTCCATAGGCCTTAATTGTTTACATGTATATCCCTTATGTTCCACGGACCTTGTTGTTATTTCGCGCCCTTCGTTTTCTAATGTCGCAGGCGTTCAATGTGATGTTCCATGTTCCTTGTGTTCCCTGGTGTTCCCTGTTTCTTATGTCCCACAGCCTTTGCTACATATTCCGCGTTCAATATGTTCCTTAATATTTCTGATGTTTATCCTGATGATTCATGTTCCTTAATTATGTTTCGCGTTCCTTGTTCCTTAATGTTTCTGATGTTCTCTCAGGTGTTCCATGTTCCTTATGCTCCACGGTCTTTGTTGCGTGTTCCGCGTTTCGTATTTTTAATGCCTCTGAAGCTCCCGCGATGTTCCTTGTTTCTTATGTTCCCTGATGTTCCTTGTGTTCCTCATTCCTTGTTGAACATTCCGGGTTCCTTGTTCCTTAATGTTTCTTTTGTTCCCTCTTATGTTCCTTGTTCCCTGCTTTCCACGGACCTTGTTGCGTGTTCCACATTCCGTGTTCTGTTTTCCAGTGATGATCCATGTTCCTTACGTTCCCTGATGTTCCATTTTCTTTGTGTTCCACATTCCTTGTTCCACATTCCGTGTTCCATGTATCTTAATGGTTCTGATCTTCCCTCTTATGTTCCAAGTTCCTTACGTTCCACAGACCATGTTGCGTGTTCCACATTCCGTGTTCTTATATGTTTCTCATTTTCCCGTGATGTTCCAGGTTCCTTATGTTCCATGGTCCTTGTTGTATATTGCTTATGTTCCACGGCCCTTGTTGTTTGTTCCGCGTCTTTTGTTTTCTGATGTCTCAGGTGTTTCATGTGATGTTTCATGTTCCTTATGTTCCGTGATGTTCCCTGTTCTTTGTGTTCCGCATTCCTTGTTCTTCACTGATTCTGATTTTCCATGAAGTTCCATGTTCCTTATGTCACCTGATGGTCCATGTTCCTTGTGTTCCAATTCCTTGTTGCACTTTCCATATTCCATGTTCCTTAATGTTTCCGATGTTCCCCTGATGTTCCATGTTCCTTACGTTCTGCAGTCCTTGTGGCATGTTCCGTAATGCATGCATGTTCCGTCTTCCTCGTCCTATATCTCTGAACAATGTTCTCTGTGATGCTTCATGTTCTTTACGTTCCACGCTCTTTGTTGTATATTCGCTTAGGCCTATGTTCCCTGGTGTTCCGTATGACGTTCCATGTTCCCTGCAATGTTACCTGATCCTCAACGCTTCTTATATGTTCCAAGTGATACTCCCTGCTATGTTCCTGCCCTCTTCTTGTCCATATGTTCCATGTTTCGAACGTTTCTTATACTTCTTGCTCTATATTGTATATGCTGCCAACCATCAACTGGGGACAGCAGCGCCACCTGCTGAAACGCCAAAAACAATGTATGGCCAGTATAAGAAGTGCGCACACCATCCCTTCTTACACCATGGTCTGTGCTAAGCAGTTGTAACTATAATTTATTTGACGCCATTTTATTTGCATCTCGTCTTGAAAAAAAACTTTTAAGGAATGGCCATTCCGCTCTGCAAACTTTCAAGTATAGCATCGAGTTCTAAAGACAGCGCATGCCTTCTCAGTTGAGTAATTATCATCCTCTAAGCGATGGAATAGCGACGCGAGTTTTTTTTACTTGAGAGCACTTTTTGGACAACTACTCAGACTAAGCACGGCGCTCTTGAATAAGCTGGTGCCCAGCGCTTGGTCTTCGAGAGGAGCTTTAGAAATTTGAAGATTACGATAGCACGATGTCTACCTGAGTGTGCCTTACTTTGAAAATGAACTGCTTACTAGACTTACACGCCAACCCAAAATTAGGCCCAGGGCTGCTTTTATGGAATTTTTAGAACTACACAACTCAATCCTTCCTTTTCCATCATCCATGGCAAATCACTTCCAATCGGAGGACAATGACCTTTTTTACTAGTTTTAACTTTACAGAAGTGCTTCTACAACTGCACAAATCCATTTAGAACTGAACATTGTGTGCACAACTGCACGTTAAAAAAGCCCTGATTAGGCCCATTTTTACACATAACAAAACGACAGTAGACATGCAGTGATTGTGTTGTGTCTTCCGTTGCTTGATATGCACTCACTGCTTGATACTTTGCCATTTAATCCCATTGATGCAAATGGAATAATAATAATTTATTTCAAGTGGACATTTACTAAACTATTGCAACAAGACCTGAAGTTGCTCAAATTGAAGAAAGAAGACACCGGAAGCAGAGACAAGTGGAGGAGAAGGATCCGAGTGGCTGACCCCTCGCCAGAGGGAATAATCCTAGCCTGAAGGGAAAGAAGATTTACTAAACTATTGCAAGTGGTGTGTTGCAGTAGGCCTATATTACACGTGGGTGTTTAAAGGCGTTTTAAACAGTGCTGTCCAAAAACAGTGCTGGCGTGAAAGAGTCTAGCCAACGTCTCAGTAGTTCTCAAAGTGGTGGACCATCACCGGTCCGTGGAGAAGAGTTTGGCCTAAACATTAGTTGTAATTTTTAAAGCTATATTTCTTTTATTTTCTCTTGTTTCTGTCATTTATTTTGAGCAGATATTTCCATCATTAACACAAAATCTTAGTAATATGCCATTGGCTATATTTCGGCAGATCCACTTACAAATCCAAAATTAAAATTCACTTTAAACATAGTTTGTCACTTTGGGTTTAACTTTTTTCATATAATTGAATGAGAATTAAATTGAGAAATAAATTGGTATGCTGTCAGACATAGTTATGTTCTGATAGTTGACGCAAATCCTGATTATAAATAGCCTTACAAGTACAACAGTCTTTTTTATAACATAGGTCGGTCCTGTTTGCGAAAGTCAATTAAGTTAGCGGTTCCCGAGCTTTAAATAAATTTATTGCCGGTCCTTGGCCTGTGTAATAGCGCTATATAAACATATGCAATAGTGCGCAATATAAACAGTTAGGGCTCGAGAGTAGAACGGGATTAGCGGGGCAGGAGTAATGGCGGTTGCGGTATGTTGGACAATAAAAAGTGTTGTTTAATAACTATTACATTGGCGACGAGGATGGGATAATAAATTCGGAAACGCGGAAAATATCTTCACCTTAGACTCTGAACGTGTGTGCTCACTGTTGACGTTGGCATTTTCACGTTACTCGGGCTGAACAACAACCGCATTTCGTTCAGCGCTCAACATGGCTACCAGTCTTCCGCCATTTCCGTCCTTTGATCCCTCACCCGAAGCCGGTAACACATCACTTCGCTGGAAGAAATGGGTCGGTCGATTTAGGAATCTGATGACCGCCCTCAACGTCACGGATGATGCACGACAAAAGGCCATGATGTTACACTATGCTGGTGAACAGGTTAGCGACATCTTTTATACCCTTACAGTTCCAGATCCTGATGCCGAAGTTTGTGTTCTGTTTGTGAAAGGTAGTTAGTTGGATCTGTTGACGTTGAGAACAATCCTGATGCTGAGAGTGGCTCTGTTGTTCCACCTGAGGACCCGGAGCTGGAATCCTCGATACGTCGGTCCAGCCGCTACAGAGAACCTCTTTGGTGATTGAACAATTATGTCAGGGCATAATAATCCCCGTTTTTATATTTTTGCCCTTGGCAGATATTCATGTCGTTTCAAGTTTGTGTTCTGTTTGTGAAAGGTAGTTAGTTAGATTTGTTGACGTTCTTTTCATGTTGACTAATTCAATGCAATGTGACCATTGCAAATTTAATTGACTTAACATTGCTGGACCTAAAAGGGGAGGGATGTAATAGCGCTATATAAACATATGCAATAGTGCGCTATATAAACAGTTAGGGTTCGAGAGTAGAACGGGATTAGCGGGGCAGGAGCAATGGCGGTTGCGGTATGTTGGACAATAAAAAGTGTTGTTTAATAACTATTACAGCCTGTAGAAGTTTGAGAACCAATGGTCTGCGACATCGTTGAGAACGATTGGAGTGACTTATGAGGGTTTCTAACTACTTGTTGGCGTCACAACTTCGCCCAATCGACATTTTCTAACTACTTGTTAGCGTCACAACTTTGCCCAATCGACGTTTTCTTATCCTTCGATTTTGTTTGATTTGCTTATCTTCTCTACGCCACGGAAATATCCACTTGCGCCGTCACAACTTCGCCCAATCGACATTTTCTAATCACTTGTTAGCGTCACAACTTCGCCCAATCGACATTTTCTTATCCTTCGATTTTGTTTGATTAGCTTATCTTCTCTACGCCACGGAAATATCCACTTACGCCTTGGCGAGTTTCAGACTGGAGATAGTCTGTATGTAGGTCTACAGTAATGGGCTCAGACCTTAGACCGTTAGTCGTGCATAGCGAGCTTATAAATTAATTTGCTAGTCGATTGCAAGTCAGAGTCAACCTGGATCTACTCGTTGCATTACAAAGGGTCCAGCTCTATCCAGAGGTCAGTTAATGTATTCAATAATTTCATTCATTCATTTCGCATAGCTCCCCTTCAAGACAGTCTACCGTATTCAGAAGCGTTCTTGGCCAACCCTGCCTAAACAGAACATTCTTAAGAGTACAATATAATCATTATTATTTGATTCATCACGTATTTCAAGATCTTAACTAAGAAGCGACAGGTTTCTCATGATTGCGTAGTTTCATGTTCGAAATAATTATGGGATAGACTCTACAGTGTTGCCTGGTCGAGTTTAGTCCACTAGAGCCATTATAGTGTGTTGTGTTTGGTATATTGCTTGGATCATTTTTTGACGTGAAACCTTCATGCTGCAGTAAGCATATAGCACCAGTGGCGGCGCCTGGGGGTCTAGGGTGGCTAAGCTCCCCTATAAAAGGCTAAGCCCCCCCTAAAAAAGGCCATGCAGTTTTATTTTACATGCAAAACTGGAACATTTACACAATTTTCGACCGGATGATTTAAAAAGTCGTCAGAAATTTTGGTGGAGGAAAATGCAAAATTTTCTCCGGGCTTCAGCCCCCAAAACTGAAATCTTGGCTCCGCCACTATATAGCACAAGCTTTCAATAATTTCAGTATCGGTAACTGTTACTTAAATCAACCAGGGCTTCTTTTAAAAGTACAGTTCTACACAAAATGTGCAGTTTTAAATGAATTTGTACAGTTGTAAATGCAGTTCTGTTCAGTGAAAATCACTATAAAAGGCAACTGCAACCGGAAGGATCTGCGCAGTGAAAAACAAGGAGCAGGAAGGCGAAGTACAAGAATTTTCAAGCGGATGAGTTTTAAAAAAGGTAATCAGTTTGTTTATGCGCCGACTTCCGACATTTCCGTCCGGGAAAATGTGGAAAAAATTTCTGGCAAAAGACTAAGAAAAAGGTTGTCAGATTTTTCGACAACGACTTGGAAAGAAACCCGCACTAGATAAACTTCCTCTTTGTGGACTAGCACGGCTTCCGTGGAGGTATTTGTTTATTCCGACGTTGTTTCTGAAAGTTTCTGACGATAGGCTATTCGGACTCTTGCCATGTTTGACTGGTGAACGATAAATGATCTGAATTTCAATAGGAATCGTTCCTTTTTATCTACTGCTGTTGCTAGATGGGCGAAACTTGGCCCAGGAATAGTGCACAGAGACCTCGCCATGATACAGAATTTATTTCCTGGTCAACTTCAAGTAGCCTAAATCAGAGTGATTGCAGCTGTCTAGCCTTTGTCGTGAACACAATGTTGTCTGTGGGGTGATATACCTTACTTAGTGCAACTGTCTTGAAATGCGTTTTGCTAATCGTGTTTTAACTCCGTCCACTTTGTATTGTCTGTGAACATCAGTCACCAATCCACTTAAAACATTAGGCCTACAAGGCTAGCAGTTTTCTTGGTTGACAACATGTAAATATCTTTGGGTCATTTTAGAGAACGCTGACAATCATAAAACTATTTGCACAAAAATATATACAACACTAGCAGTTCAAAAAAACAACTTCAATTTCCTCAGTCGCAGACAAAAAGAAAACTTAACGAAAAGACATGGATTTAAAACATGATGAGCAGTTTGAAAACTTTCGCTATCATATTCTTCCTCGCAATACAAAAGTTGGCATACTCGTATGCGGTAGCCTTTTCGAACAGCCACTCGAATATTCGATGTTGAATTTGACTGATATTGACCACATGTTCTTTGACCGCACCATCATTGCGGTAGCAAAAGGCACGGACATTCCAAGAAATTTCTTCGGAGAAACACTAACCATTGTAACTAATAACTGCCATTTGGGATATGCTCGCCTATTGAGACGTCGTGAAGAAAAGACCGAATGCATTATTCGTAGTCGGAAATCTCTCCACGGACCAGCAATCAGAAAGCGTCTAGTAACGTGGTCTGAGGTCAGTGGCATATTCGACGCCGCATTGAAGTTCAGACCAAACTTTAAAGCCTTCACGGAAATGACGAGCGACTTAGTTTTCTCCATTTTATGTCCTAATTGGCCACCAGAAGCCACTGAGTGGGTTATACGCAAACGATTTAGCGGCTGGCCGAGCCGAGATTTGATTGAGAAAATTGTCGCATGTGGATGTCATCTTGTTCCAAAGTCACATCAGAGCAATCTTAATGATAACACTTATTGGAGGTTTTCTTTCTCAGGGGCAGAGTTGATATTGCTCAATTCCTGGAATGAAGTCCAAAAGTATGTTTATCACATACTTCGACTTCTTAAATCTGACGTCGTTGCAAAATGTGGAGGTGAGAAGAAGTCATTTCTGTGCACATACTACTTCAAAACTCTGATGTTGTGGGCTTGCGAAGAAAAGCCTTCCGATTTTTGGAACGAAGATCGAATTGAGTCAGCCGTTGAAGAACTTCTGTTGCAGCTGATTGAATGGATAATTGACAGAAATTGTCCAAATTATTTCATCCGAGCGAACAACATGCTGGACTATTTGCAGAGCGATTTGAGCAACGAGGTTTTGCTGCTGCATGACGCTCGCAAAGTCGTTCCAACAGTTGTTACCTCTCAACCAAAGGTTTATCGTGGCAAAGTGTTTCATGTTTTGATTAGTGATAAGGCGTTATTGATTGCTCAACTGGCAATTAATAGAAGATTTTTTAGTAATGCATTGAATCACAAACACGGAAGATATGTTGTGGAAAATTTATCATCAAGTCCATTGCTGAGTCATGAAGTGGAACAATTATTCACAGCAGTACAATTGCATTGTTTTCTGATGTCTGATCTATCTTCTTGTGAAGAGAAGAGAAGTGAAAGAAGGAAAGCACACGAATCCGATGCTTTGAGTTACTTTCAGGTTAGTTGCCAAAGGAAAGGTGCAAAAAGTTACTCAGATGTTTATATTTCACTGTTTGATTCTATACCTATTGCATTAAACAGGTTTTTGTATGAAACACCCGGTGTACACCAACAGCGTATGTGTTGCTATCGTCGAGCAGATGAAGGCAATTTGACAAAAGAAGCCATGGAAGCGCTCTGTCAAACTATGATATCTACAGCCGATAACAATCAGCACAATCCGTCCTTCTTTATCAGCGCCGCATACCATGCGAATTTCCAATACACTGGTCGACGAGATTATCGACAGGCATTGAAAATATGTGATGAAGGGCTGGCATCATTTGGGAGATTGGAAGCAACCGTTGACTTGAATACGTTTGAATCTGTTTTTTCAGATGAGATTCTTTGCGTTTTCATAAATCGCCAATATATAAACATATTCGATGAGGGAATTCAAGTTATTTTTGGATTTCTGGTTCTTCACATTAATTATATTAAGCGGATTGAGGAACGTGAATTGTATCAAGAGCTACATGTGCATGACTTCGTTCTTCAAGTTTGTCCTGTTGGATTTCTAGAGTATATTCGAATTAGGTGTAGAAGTAAGTTGCATCTGAGTAAAGGCGATTGTTTTGAGGCTATGAATTTCTTATACGATAAAGAGAGTGAGAGAGATACCACTCTTAGAAAGCAGTCGAATGCAACGTTTTTTGCCGCTCTCTGCATTAAGCTGTAACGAATAGACCTATTATACGATGTAGGCTACCGGTATTTTTTAGATCATAAAAAGTTCGTTAGCCATTTCGTTTCGTTGAGGCTTTTTTGTTTCTTTTTTATTTGTGCTAAGTTGCCTGCAATGACAGAAAATGCATGATATGTCGCTTGCATAAAAAATTTATGATTTGCCTAAGGTCCCTACATAGGATCAGTCTCGGGTAGAGGCCTGAATTCATATTCTCAACATTGTAAAAAAAGCGCTTCATCCATTTGGCCATCGTGCTTATTGGAAACATATCTTAATTATAATTATGGTTATTTGCAAGCTTAACAATGCAGAGTTAATAGTGATATAATATGTTTATGTCTGAGTATGGAAATGAAAGAAAAAGACGTTCACCCATGTCAAGCCCCAATAAATATAATTAGATTAAAAGTAAAAAAGAAGTTATGCAATAGGCTGTTCCCTCTTGCCTTCCAAGTTTGCTAATTTGATACATCATAAAGAAAGTGTGACTAAAATTACAGAGTTCGCTTTTACGCAACCATAATTTTTTTAATTTAAAGGACGGTACACACATATAGATAGAATAATATTGTCCGCATATGCTAGATGGCCATAAAATATTGCCTGAACAACAGGCAGACATTGAAAGAACAGTCCACATAACCTATAGACTACAAATATCATATTGTCCGCATATGCTAAATGGCCATAAAAGATTGCCTGAACAATAGGCTGACATTAAAAGAACAGTCCACATAACCTATACTATTATCATATTGTCTGCATATGCTAAATGGCCATATGTAAATGATTGACTGGACAATAGGCTGACATTGAAAGAACAGTCCACATAACCTATACTATTCTCATATTGTCCGCGTATGCTAAATGGTCATAAAAGACGAATGGAACAAATGGGCGTACCATGTTTGCATTGTCTCAGCAAGATCAATTGCAATAAGTGATCTCGAACGTTTGTCTCGCTTGTTGTGGAAAGTGGAGAGAAAGTGGAGAGGGGGCCCGGTAGAGTAATGGCTAACACGCTGGCCAAGAGTGCGAGAGGTAGCAGGTTCGAGCCCCCGTTGGGCGGATATGCTTTGTAGGCTGCTATTAGCGCCGTGTAATTGCAATTGCAATATCAGTTAGTAGCTAAGTTTAATTAAGATCACTGCATAACTTGTAAATGTAAAGCGCAGTGCGTTTGCAGGCGCTCAATTAAAGAAAAGATTATTATTATTTATTACTCGAAATCCCATTCATCTCATTGTCTTGAGTTAATCTATCGCACATGGCATGTTTCAAATTAGTTCGTGATAGGTTCATACGCTTAGAATATGGTTATATGGTTATCTTCTGTTGGTCTGTAACGGTCCTTACCACCGCTACAACCCAATGGATTATCGACAGCAAGTTACCAGATCTCATCTCTATAATATATTTGCATCTCTATATGTATAATACATAGCAAGATAAGAAGGCATGGGCAAGGACCGAGGACATCGCTACATGGCCTGTACTGTGAACTGGGTGTTCACTGTCCAGTCCGTGTTAAAAGTTATTGAATTGAAGCTTATCCGCTTGAAGTACTCGGCGAGAATTACAGACGAACAGATGACATGAATTCCATGTAGCGTAATTTTTTGATTTTTAGAGACTGGACAATTGGACCACCATGTACTGGGCCGATCACTGAGAGTCATCTGGGTTTGATCATTGTCCACATTAATCAAAGAATGTTGCCCTACATATATGTAGCAGGCAACTTCTGACTATTCGTTTTAGACAATCCTTCTGACTAGACACGGCGCTCTTGAATAAGCTGGTGCCCTGCGCTTGATCTTCGAGAGATGCATTATAAATTTGAATATTACGATCGTACGAAGTATAACTGTGTCTTATAGAGCGCTCTTTGAGCAATTTTTAATTATTTGCACAGGCGTAAATTGACTGCATGCTCTTCCTAACAAATTTGAACTGAGTGAAGTGCTAACAGGCTGTGAAACTCGCAAATTTAGGGTGAGAATTTGTGGCTTAACAATAATTAGGTCCAAGATAATTTTTCGATTACTCGAAAATGTCTTAAACATTTACGACGGTTTTAGGTCATTCGGTATATTTTGAATAATTCAATCTCGATGGATTAAAGTCTTCTTCTTGGCAGTGACATACTCATCACGACCTACGTGGAAGAGATGACGGTGCTAGCTGTTTATGGCTTTTTTGCCCTTCAGCAGTGACTTGGTTATGCATCAGATATGTAAACTATTCTCTGAAACAAGAACATTGTCTACAGTGTTACGTCAACGGTGCAAAAAATATGATACATAAACTGTACTTGTCACAATTTAATTTTTATATCGACGATTGTTTATCTGTTCCAGGAAATTAGAATGTTGTTCAGGATCATTGACTATCGTCATGATAGTCAATGAGTCAAGTTTAGCAAGAAGTCTGACAGTCTCAGAGTACAGTTCTTCATCCCATTGCCTGTTTTAGTCGTAGCAGTCTTCGCTCATTCAAAATTTCATAAGTGTTGTTCTTAAGCTAAGCCAAGAACACCCATTTCTTCACGATAGCTTAGTAGCATGGGGATGTATAAAGATCAATGTCCGGAGGAGATCCGTTTCCGGTTGTAAAAGGGATCAGAGGATGGATGCGGACGCAATAGAGGAGGCGAACAATCATACGAAAACTCATTCAGATCCATGTTGACTTATTTGCACATTCACTTGATCAGACACATTTTTCGCTCCATGTCCATCCACACAGCAAAAATTTAAGTGACTACTTTATCGAGCAAGATTCACGTCTATTTATCTTTTAAAACAAGGATTGAACATCGATTAGGCTACGTCTCGTCATTCCCTCTTTGGTTATAAATAAAACTTGGTACTAGGCTTAGGCTAATGTTCTTCTGATTTCTTCTAGGCCTATCTATTCTCGTAAAGTTCAGATTTAATTCATTTTATCCCTGCAGACTCCTTTTATTGGCGTTCAGTTTTTAAGCTTCGACCTGCTTCATCTCAGTATCTGTGACAGTACCTCACTAAAATCAGGTGTAGGCCTGAAGTTCAAAATAGCCGTTTTTTGCATATATGATAAGCGCACACGAATTACATTGTAATAAAAGAATTATATGCATTCCAAATAGGTCATAAAAGCAGCTTATTAAAGCAGATAATGTCACACAATCACAACTATATGAAACTATAGACAACTATTATCTCTAAATCCTTTGGTTCTAATGAAGATGCTCTGTATTTCGTAAAGTGAACAAGTTTAAAAAAATGTCAAAACATAAGCAGTTTCCACTTTATCTAAAACAAATTCTTTTTTTATGTTCCCTTTCCAACGGTTCTTCGCTTTCTATTCATGTCTCTCCTTTGCTAACTTAAATAAAAAATATCTCACTACTCAAATTTACAATTTTTATAATTTTATTTGGCATTATCCTATTGCTTCGCTGTTTGCATTATGGCTCATGTAGACCTATTCATAATAATCAGATTTACAAAACTTACATGTCTGAATCTAAACTTATAAGTCATACAGTTCGCTCATAACGCATGTTGTAATTACCTCATAATCTAGTCCAAGTTTGTCTGCTTTCTTCAATTTCTGAAAATCACAATGCTCTGTCCATGCATGACGTTTCCATTTCTGAACCTCAGATGCTACTCAAAGTTTATTCTCGTTGGTTCCTTTTAGCTCTTGGTTTTCTCTCACAGAACGCAAATCACATGTTATCATAAAAAAATTACATAAATGAAGGAAAACGTTAGAGGTTTACCACTTGTGCAATCAACCACCTTGCAACCTATAAAAGACTACGATATTCGTAGTCAACGCAAACAGCGGCAGACAAGGCAGCATTCGACATCTTCCTAACACCAGTATCTCTCTCCTTATTAATGATATGAAATACCTTCATTGCTTCGAGACGGTCAATCTCGCTCAGATGCAACTTGTTTCTGCACCGAATTCGAATGTACTCAAGAAATTCGAAAGGAAAAATCTGAAGAACGAAATCTCGCACAGGTAACCTTCGGGCAAACGCTCGCTTATCATTCTGCTGAATTATGCATCCAGTTGCTACGCAGAGTGTTAGAAACCCCAAAACACATTGAATTCCTGAATCGAATATGTCTATATATTGACGATTAACGAAAACGCAAAGTATCTCATTTGAGAAAGTGGGTTCAAGCATATTCATACTGAAAACATTTTCCAGACCCCGAAAAGCAGTCAGCGCCGTTTCACATATCTTTATTGCTTGTCGATAATCTTGTAGGCCAGAGTAACAAAAATTCGCAAAGTATGCGGCGCTGATGAAGTAGGACGCATTCTGTTGATTGCCAATACCTATTGATATTATAGATTGAGAAATAGCTTCTATGGCTTTTTTTGCCAAATTACCTTCATCTGTTCGACGAAAGCGGCACTCACGCTGTCTCCGTTCATCTGGTGCTTCGTGCAAAAACCTGTGTATGGTGGTAGAAAGAGAGTCATACAATGAAATATAAACATCTGAGTAGCTGTTTGCACCTTTCCTTAGGCAACAAATCTGAAAGTAACTCAAGGCATCTGTTTCGTAGAATTGTCTTCTTTCGCTTACCTTCTCTTCACCTGAAGATAGATGAGACATCAGAAGACGATGCGATTGTACGGCTCTGAATAAATGTTCAACTTCATAACGGAGTAATGCACTTGATGACAAATCATTCACAATAAATCTTCCACGTTTTTGATCCAATACATCGGCAATAAATCTACGGTTTATTTTTAGTTGAACCAAAAGTTTTGCCTTGTCACTGAGCTGAACGTGAATCATTTTGTCACGAAAAACGATTGACTCCCTAGCAATAACTTTTTGAATAACTTGGAGAGCGTCATACACTAACAAAACCTCGTTACTTACATCAAAATCACTTTTCAAGAAGTCAAGCATGTTGTTTTCTGGCATGAAGTAATTTGGGCAATTTTTATCAATTAACCATTGAATCATCTGCAACAGTAGCTCCTCAATGGTTGCATCAATTCGATCTTCACTCCAAAAATCAGAAGGTTTTTCTTCACAAGCCCACAACATAAGAGTTTTGAAGTAGTATGTGCATAGAAATGTCTTCTTCTCTCCTCCACATTTTTTTACCACATCAGATTTTAGAATCCGAATTATAAGATAGATGTATTTTTGAACTGCATTCCAAGTATTGACCAATATTACCTCCGCCTTAGAAAACGAATACCTCCAAACCGTGTCATCGTTAGGATTGCTATGGTGTGACTTTGCAACAAGATGACATCCACCATTGACAATTTTGTCAATCATATCTCGAGTTGGCCACCCATGACATCGTTTACGAGTTCTCCATTCAGCGGCTTCTGACGGCCAGCAAGGACATAAAACAGCGTACACATAGTCAATCATAAATTCTGTGAAGGCTTTTAAGTCTGGTTTAAACTCCGATGCAGCGCTAAATAAATTGCTGACCTCAGACCACGCCACCAAACGCTTTGTGGATGCTGTTCGTTGGATGGCTTTGCGTTTCCGAATATAGTATTCCGTTTTTCCTTCTCTCCGCCGTAATAAGCGAGTGAATCCCAGATGGCAATTAGTAGTTTCAATGGTCAGGACTTCTCCGTGAAAGTTCTTTGGAATGACCCTGGGTTCCATTGCAGCAATGAGGGATCGGTGGAAGAACATGTGGTCCAGATCAGTTAAATTCAACATCGCGTACTCGAATGGTTGCTCATGGAAGCTTCCGCAACCCATTATGCCCAGACTGCAAGTGCGAGGAAGAATATGATTGCAAAATGAGTCAAAATATTCTTCAGGTTGTGAATCCATCTCTTTCACCTTTGAGACTAATCGTTTGCAGATCATGTATAATTATTTTTGTAACAAGAGTTCCTTCTTTGAAGGTGAGCAATTATTACTGTTCCGGATGCTTCCTGAAAGAAAAAACGAGTTGAGTGTATCCACGTGACTGATCTAAAGTGATAAACTCGTGCAAGATGTGACCACCTTGTCCGTAGTACACAAGTAGATCATCAAAATAGCCGAGATCAAAATGGACTTAGTTATAGGCCATTTGCCATTTATTGTAGTAATCGTAAACGTAATCTCCAAATTTCTAAAGCGCTCCTCGAAAGCCAAGCACGGGGCACCGGCTTATTCACAAGCACTACGTCGAGTCAAAAAGGTTCTCCGCAGGAATAGTCTCCGCGTTACATAGTTAGCCCATAAATATCTCTTAAACGCAGTCAAACTACTATATAGACTATTGCGAATTGCTCGAGTCCAAATCTTTAAAAACTGAAATAGACCAATAAATTTATTGTAGACCAATGTATGAATGCAAAATGTTGTGCAGACTTACTTCCTCAGACAGGTGGCACCTGAATGTGCGGTGAAGTCTAAACGGCAAGTCTCAGTCTAACACGGCTTGCACTCGCATATAATAATATAATTATAGGGAATGAATTTTAAATGCATGGCAAGGTATTGGCGCAGAACGGACTCGTCCACTTTACAGCTGGGCGCGGATGGACCTATCGTCATTGAGACGTGAAGATAAATTCACCGAAGTACTTTCAGTTAAACTAGAAACTCCCTTGTCATTTGTGTGGGAGTCGGATGCGCCTCTGAGTGTTAGTGGCGTATCTACATTGTATCATGCATACATGCAGAGTGTGCAAGACACTCGGGTTCACGACTCCCGGATCCACGGAATTTAACTTACAAAATAACCAATTCGCTGAACTAAAAAATACTCCCTGCGAATTTTCATCTTCATGGAATGGGAGTTTTATGAAATTTTCAACCAATCAAAGTTATTATTAAATGGTCTTATAGAGCGCTCTTTGAGCAAGTTTAGTTATTTAGGCCTACACAGTCGTAAATTGACTCTGCATCCTCTCCCTAACAGATTTGAACTGAGTGAAGCGCTAACAGGCTGCGAAACTTGCAAATTTAGGGTAAGAATTTGTGGCTTAACAATGATTAGGTCCAAGATAATTTTTCGATTACTCGAAAATGTTTTAATCATTTACGACAGTGTGAGCCTCGAGTACTTTGAATCGTTCAATCTCGATGGATTAAAAACTTCTTCCGGATAGAGACATACTCGATTTCTCATCTCGACCAACGTGCATAGATGATGGCGTTAGCTGTTTCTGACTTTCACTCACGGCAATAGTGACCTAGTTGTATGCCTATATCACGTATGTAACCTATTATCTGAAACAAGGACATCGTGTACAGTTTTGCCCCAAAGGGGCAAGAAAATATGATACATAAACCATACTCGTCACGGTTTAATTTTTATATCGACGATTGTTTATCTGTTTGAGGAAACTAAAATGTTGTTCAGCCTCATTGACTATCGTCATGACAGTCAATGACTGCGGTAAGTTTAGCAAGAAGCCTGAAAGTGTCAGGGTACAGTTCTTCATCCCATTGCCTGTTTTAGTCGTAGTAGCTTTCGTTCCCTCAAAATGTCTGCAGTGCTGTTCTTAGGCTAAGCCAAGGACACCCATTTCTTCACGATAGCTTAGTAGTATGTGGATGTATAAAGATCAATGTCCGGAGGAGATCCGTGTCCGGTTGTAAAAGGGATCAGAGGATGGATGCGGACGCAATAGAGGAGGCGAACAATCATACGAAAACTCATTCAGATCCATGTTGACTTATTTGCACATTCACTTGATCAGACACATTTTTCGCTCCATGTCCATCCACACAGCACAAATTTAAGTGACTACTTTATCGAGCAAGATTCACGTCTATTTATCTTTTAAAACAAGGATTGAACATCGATTAGGCTACGTTTCGTCATTCCCTCTTTGGTTATAAATAAAACTTGGTACTAGGCCTAATGTTCCTCTGATTTCTTTTATCTATTGTCGTAAAGTTTAGATTTAATTCATTTTATCCCTGCAGACTTCTGTCACTGGCGTTCAGTTTTTAATCTTTGACCTGCTTCACCTCAGAAGAGTATCTGCGACAACACTCACTAAAAGTAGCTGTAAAGTGTTCAAAGTAGCCTTTATTTGCATCTGACAAGGGCACATAAATTACATTGTAATAAAACGATTAGGCCTACATACATTTCAAATAAGCAATGAAAGTAGCTTATAAAAGCAGATAATGTCACACATGCACAACTAAATAAAACAATAGAGAAATACCTACAATTATTGCTTTGGTAGAAATGAAGATATTTTGAATTTTGCAAAAAGTCGAAATCTAAAAAAATGCCGAAGCATATTATTGGACAGCTTCCACTTTACATGCAACAAATTCTGTTTTTTATATTCCCCTTCGCTTTCTATTCGTTTCTATCTGCTACTGACTCAAATGCAGTGCCGGCGCTAGGGTACCTGAGGCCCCCCCCAAAAAAAACTCGACGCCCCTAAACCTTAAACTGTCTTAAAATTTTTGAAATTTGCACTCTGTACATGTAGAATTTTAAGCTGTCAGCATAACAAAATTGCTCGTTTTTCAATGCTGTTGTTCATGGTTTAGGACTTCAGAGTGTCGCCTTCCAATTGTTAAAACTTTTCGAATTTGTACACTAGCTGTTGCATTTGAAGCTGTCATCCTAACAAAATTGTTCATAATTTCAGTGCTTAGAGACATGTTTTAAGACTTCAATAAATTTCCCTTCTTCGTTGTTTAATTTTCGATTTGCACACTGTAGGCCCTAATCTAATCGTCGTATTTTAAGCTGTCATCTTAACAGAATTGATCATTAAGGAAAGACAATGGATAAAACTGAAAAAATTTATAATACTTATGGAAAATTTCTGAAATATTGGGAGAATATAAGGACTCCGTCCCCATCACAAATTGTGGGGTCCGTGACCCTGTCGATCCCCTCTAAGCCTCAGCCATTGGCTGAAGGACAATTGCTGTATTGGTTTGGTTATATTATTTTGTATGTTTTGAGTAAATGTATAATTCGGTGCGTAGTTTCAGGAATGAACAGTCATGACAAGTATAATTGTTAAATGCCATATAAATTTAGAGGCCCCTTACAAACTTGGGACCATACACGTCCCAATGACATCTGGGGTCTACACAGGCTTTATTTGGGGGCCTCATGCAGGTTTCATTTCATGACTTAATTCACTCCATTAGGCTAGTGTTTAGAATAAGTTATAAACGCTGTGTTTGAGAAAGTAGACTCAAATGGCCTGAATTAGTTTTAAATGGCTAGCCTATTCTTAAACCCAAATCAGTATGGTATTTGCATTTAGATCTGCTATATGGCAGTGCCATGGTTTGTTGAGGCATGTACCAGACCGAATTGGGGGCCCCAAGTGAATGCGCCATTTTAACAAATATACATTCACAAAAATAGGCATAATGATCAGCTAAATTTGGAGACCCCTTGCCAACTTGAGGCCCCCCCCAAACGGGGGGCGCGGGGGGTGCTAACGCCGGTGTGGCATGAAATGTTGTCCGGCATGAAATTGTGTCCGGAAAGCGCTGTCATTGGTTAATGTGACCGATGACATCAGATAGCAACTGTCAAGCTAAAGCATCATGAAATCTTGTCCGGGAAAGACACAAAATATTCAAGATAATTATACGACGTACTGAGGCATCGAACTCTACAATTAGGTACATATAATAGTATAAAAATATAGATCAATAACTAAGATACGAAGTGTAATTATGCAGGCCTATGATTTCCGATACTACCGAAAATTATGTTTTAAGTACTTAAATTATGATAGCAAACAGAAGCAATTTGCTGCGCTTTCGGAATATTTTTCCTTTTAGATGAATTTATAAAATTAATGGTCTATTACAGTCAGATAAAATCGAGTCTGTTATCTATAGTAGACCTATAAGTTTGCATTTACTAACAGCATCAATATTTGTCAACAGCGATAGCTGTCAAAGGAGAACTGCAAGTGAACTACGTACGCATATTTGGATTCCGCTACATTATACATGTCTTGCATTGCATTGGGTATTATTATCTCATTATTATTACTTACTCAATCAATCAGTCACATAAATTTACATAGCGCCCCTTCAAGATCGCTACTCAGAGGCGCTCCCAACCCAGGCCTGGTCAAAGAGAAAGGTCTTGAGAAGACGGTAGAAAGAGCCATTAGAGTCACGGAGAAGCGAACGGAGAGCCGCAGGGAGGCCATTCCAGATAGCTGGACCCACCACGGAAAATGTTCTTCGCTGCATAGTAGCGGTACGACAAAAGGGACAAGGTAATCACCGCGGGCAGCTGACCGCAGCGAACGACGGCCCAGAGAAACGGGATACGAATATGAATACGAATATGCCGCAGGGTTTCTGGGCGTTGGACTGTTTACTTTCTTTATTTTCAGAAACGGAGACTGGAGTAAAAAGCCCGCACAGGTAGGGTGGAGCTTGAACCAGGATGCAGCGCCAACAGGTCAACTTGTGCTTTGTAAAAACTAAGCATCTTCCAATAATGACCGCTATGTAACGGAAAAATAAACAGACCAAAACCTAACGCAGCTAACTCCGATGAGGTATTTGTGTTGGCCAAAAGTCCTTTTGCTTTGTCTCGATGACTGAAGTAGACAGGAAAGATAGATATGAGTAAATGAAAGCTTAAATTTCGTATTTGTGTGCAACTCTAAGACTTGTTTACATACGTTTCAACATATCGCCCGTTCGCCCCTTTCCACGATGGGAATTTCCTTCTAAAAATAGAACAAGCGCCATCGGGACCCCGACTACAAGCTGTGTGTTTTAAAACCATAATTCCAATGCTCACACCATTGTTTTCTCATCTGCTTCAACAAACATTATTTCGCATATCTTATTGATATTACGTTGAGACGAAACTCCAACGCCATCTCACGTTTGTAATAGTAAATACTGTTTCCACAACGAAAGTGGCCGGACCCGGACATGATTTCATGCCGGACAAGATTTCATACGTACCGTATGAAATACTGTCCTGACAACGGAAGTGGGCGGAGTCGGACAGTATTTCATGCCGGACATAATTTCATGCCACACCGGCACTGCTCAAAGGCAAATATCTTACTACTCAAATCTACATTTTAAAAAACTCATAGGCTTACCACCTGTGCAAGCAATCACTTGCAACCTATAAAAGACTAGAATAATTGTACTCAACGCAAACAGCGGCAGACAAAGCCGCATTAGACATCTTTCTAACACCGGTGTCTCTCTCCTTGTTGATGATATGAAATACCTTCATCGCATCGATACGGCCAACCTCGCACATATGCAGCTTGTTTCTACACCGAATTCGAATGTACTCCATAAATTCTAAAGGAAACACTTGAAGGACGAAATCTCGCGCAGGTAACTTTCGGACAGACGCTGGCATTTCATTCTGCATAATTCTGCTGCCTGTTTCCACACATAGCGTTAAAAAACCCAACACACACTGAATTCCTGCGTCGAATATCTTAATATATTGGCGAGTTATGTAAATGCAAAGTATCTCATTGGAGAAAGTAGGTTCAAGATTATTCATGCTGAAAACATTTTCCAGACCCCGAAAAGCAGCCAGCGCCGCTTCACATATATTTATTGCTTCTCGGTAATTTTGTAGGCCAGTGTACTGAAAATTCGCAGAGTATGCGGCGCTGATGAAGTAGGACGCATTCTGATGATTGTCATCAGCTGTTGATATTATGGATTGCCAAATAGATTCTATGGCTTCTTTTGCCAAATTAAATGTATCTGTTCGACGAAAGCGACACTCACGCTGCCTCCGGTCATCTGGTGTTTCATGCAGAAACCTGTGTATGGTGGTGGAAAGAGTGTCATACAATGAAATATAAACATTTGAGTAACCGTTTGCACCTTTCCTTTTGCAACTAATCTGAAAGTAACTCAAAGCATCTGTTTCGTAGAATTTTCTTCTTTCGCTGACTTTCTCTTCACCTGAAGATAGATGAGACATCAGAAGACGATGTAATTGCACTGCTCTGAATAAATGTTCAACTTCATAACGGAGTAATGGACTTGATGACAAATCATTCACAATAAATCTTCCACGTTTTTGATCCAATACATCGGCAATAAATCTCCGGTTTATTTTTAGTTGAACCAAAAGTTTTGCCTTGTCACTGAGCTGAACGCGAATCATTTTGTCACGATAAACGATTGACTCCCTAGCAATAACTCTTTGAACAACTTGGAGAGCGTCATGCACCAACATAATTTCTTTGCTTACATCAAAATCACTTTTCAAGAAGTCAAGCATGTTGTTTTCGCGCATGAAGTAATTTGGACAATTTCTATCAATTAGCCATTGAATCATCTGCAGAAGCAACTCTTCGATGGCTGCCTGAATTCGATTTTCATTCCAAAAACCAGAAGGCTTCTCTTCACAAGCCCACAACATCAGAGTTTTAAAGTGGTATGTACACAGAAATGTCTTCTTCTCACCACCACATTTTGCAATCACATCGGATTTAAGAAGCCTGAGTATGTGGTAGATATACATTTGAACTTCATTCCAAGAATTGAGCAATATCAACTCCGCCTTAGAAAATGAAAACCTCCAACAAGTGTCATCGTTAGGATTGCTTTCGTGTGACTTTGCAACAAGATGACATCCGCCATTGACAATTTGCTTTGTCATATCTCGAGTTGGCCAATCACAATGCCGTTTACGAGTTCTCCATTCAGCGGCCTCTGACGGCCAGCAAGGACATAAAACAGCGTAAACATAGTCAATCATATATTCTGTGAAGGCTTTTAAGTTAGGTATAAACTTCGATGCACCGCTGAACAAATTGCCGACCTCAGACCACGCCACCAAAAGCTTTGTGAATGCTGTCCGTTGGAAGGCTTTGCGTTTCCGAATATAGTATTCTGTTTTTCCTTCTCGACGCCGTAATAAGCGAGTGAATCCCAGATGGCAATTATTAGTTTCAATGGTCAGTACTTCTCCGTGAAAGTTCTTTGGAATGGCTGTGAGTTCTGTTGCAGCAATGAGGGATCGGTCAAAGAACATATGGTCCAGATCAGTTAAATTCAACATCGTGTATTCGAATAGTTGCTCATGGAAGCTTCCGCAACCCATTATGCCCAAACTACAAGTGCGAGGAAGAATATGATTGCAAAATGAGTCAAAATATTCTTCAGGTTGTGAATCCATCTCTTTCACCTTTGAGACTAATTGTTTACAGATCTTATGTTAATATTTTTTTTACAGAAGTTCCTTCTTTGAAGGCGAAAAATAATAATGTTGTTCCGCTTATTTCCTGAAAGAAGAAAGGAGTTGAGTGTAAAATAGACCTATAGCCTACCTGATCTAAAGTGACAAACTCGCATGGGCGGAGTTTGGTTTCCGGTCTTGGAGGGGCTAAAAAAAACTTGGGAAGAACTTGGGCTTTGTTGGGGCTGAGACTCGGACCAGAATGGGCGACACCGAAAAATATTTTCTCGGCCCAAACAAGTTGATGACCTTTTTAGTCATTCGTAAGTTTCGCGTTCGTGAACAGAGCCATTTTCCCCCGAACAAATTTAGGAGTCTTCGCCTTCTTGGAGGGGGGGCTAAGCCCGGGAAAAAGATTTCATTTACACGGTAAAAACATGAATCTTGGTCTTCTTGGGGGTTTAGCCTCCTAGCCCCTGATAAACTCCGCCCATGCAACTCGTGCAAGGTTTGACCATGTTCTTCAATGTCCATAGTACACAAGAAGAGTACTAAAATAACAGCCAGAATGAGCTCAGTAATTTCTCATTTATAGCGGTGTGTAATCTTATTCACAGTTTGCCATAACAACTGTTTAGGTGAAAAACTCTGAAAACCTAAATGCGACGGATTCACTACGGTATCAAAAGGGCGTTTTCGAAAGGGCGACCATGAAAAGGGCGAGTTCAAAGTCGCGCTGCTTACAAAGGCGCCTGTTCAAAAGTGCGACGATCAAAAGGGTGATCTATATGTTGAAGTCTTACAATATGGAACCTTATAATATCCTAATCGTGTATCTAAATGTCAATTGCGACTAAAACACAATTAGATTAAAATGGCGATTACTATAGGTTGGAATCTTCTTAGAAATAAACCAAACTTTGTCATATTTGAAATGCAACTAATTAGGGTCATTTGAATGAAAGTCTTTGCTCAAATATTGAGGCAGAGGTTATGAGCAATCCCTCTGAGACACTCTATGCTATATTGCTTCTGTTGCTGTGATCTTCAACCACAGTTTTGGTACCATTGGCAAGTTCCGCATATTTCCTGAAAGAAGAAAGGAGTTGAGTGTAAAATAGACCTATAGCCTACCTGATCTAAAATGACAAACTCGCATGGGCGGAGTTTGGTTTCCGGTCTTGGAGGGGCTAAAAAAAACTGGGGAAGAACTTGAGCCATTTTCCCCCGAACAAATTTAGGAGTCTGCGCCTTCTTGGGAGGGGCTAAGCCCGGGAAAAGATACCATTTACACGGCAAAAACATGACTCTGGGTCGTCTTGGGGGGGCTTAGCCCCCCTAACTCCTGATAAACTCCGCCCATGCAAACTCGTGCAAGATTTGACCATGTTGTCCAGTGTCCATAGTACACAGGAAGATTAACTATAATAACAAGATCTATCAAGAATGAGCTCAGTAATTTCTCATTTATAGCGGTGTGTAATCTTACTCACAGCTTGCCATGACAACTTTTAGGTGAAAAACTCTGAAAACCTAAATGCGACGGATTCACTACGGTATCAAAAGGGCGTTTTCGAAAGGGCGACCATAAAAAGGGCGAGTTCAAAGTCGCGCTGCTTACAAAGGCGCCTGTTCAAAAGGGCGCCGATCAAAAGGGTGATCTATATGTTGAAGTCTTACAATATGGAACCTTATAATATCCTAATCGTGCATCTAAATGTCAATTAGCCTACGACTATAGCACAATATTAGATTAAAACGGCGATTAATATAGGTTGAAATCTTCTAACAAATAGGCCTAAACCAAACTTTGTCATATTTGAAATGCAACTAATTAGGGTCATTTGAAAAAATGTCTTTGCTCAAATATTGAGGCTAAGGCTATGAGCTATCCCTCTGAGACACTCTTAGTTGCTTCTGTTGCTGTAATCTTCAACCACAGTTTTCGCACCATTGGCAAGTTCCGCATATTTCTTGAAAGAAGAAAGAAGTTGAGTGTAATCCTTTGAGTGTTTTGCTTTCGTGTGGATTTTGCTGGTCCGAGACGAATTGCGCCTATTTCATTTCGATGAGATCTGTTCTTTCTACTGTTCTTTTCCACATTACTTCACTGTACGTTTAAAACTGGCCATAGACCTAGGGATATAACTTCTGTCCAAACAGATTAAATACGCCCATTGGATAGTAAAACTACTGAAATCACATGCAAGGATCGATAGATAGTATAGGCCAACCGTAACGTATGTGTGCATTTCCATTCCAGGTACCGCTGTCTGTGAACACCTGCGAATAATATTATGTTCTATGCTCGCCCTTGTGATTGTCGCCCTTTTGTTTTCTCGCCCTTCTGATCGGCGCACTTTCGAACAGGCGCCTTTATAATCGGTGCCCTTTTAAACTCACCCTTTTGATGGTCGCCCTTTCGTGTCTGAACGTTCACCCTTTTGATAGGATACCGATGCGACACTGTACGTATTCTCCGAAAACACCACGCTGTTACCTGACCTCGTAGAGGTGAAAAGGTAAAATTAATGCTGGCTGTCACCAGCACCTTTCTAACACAATGTCAAGCCTCTGGCAACGGCAATATCTGAGACGTTTCAGCAGATATAATAATATATTATTAGTAGCCATTCTAGATAAACACACTAATAAGTCATAGCCTACTATGCTTATCAAGAAGAATCTTAGATAGGGTGTATTGCGGTAGCTGTCTGAGTGCGCTGTACATCTTTCACAGCTTGCCGTCGAAGAACACGAAGTAGCCAGAAAAAGGCATTCTTTGTATAACCTATCGGTCCGAAGATTGACGCGCCTCCCTTGACTTGAAGGTCGAAGTCACTCACGCAAACGCTGGGTTAGAACGTGAAACAAATGTCCATCTCTTGGTCGGCTTCCACGAACAATCAGTTCTAGTCTCTACAGAAAACTAAAGATTACAGTCATTCGAATAATTATGATATTTATTACCGTCAACAACTATGATGAAACTAAATGTAATACAGTCACAAGCGTTCGTGTTCCTACTTATGTTTGGTGAGAACTGTAAAAAGCCTAATACAGCTCTTCTGTCACTGCCCAGATCACATTGTGTTAATGACATAGGTGGGTTTTTTATTTGCTCATTGATTTTTATGGTGCAGTAAAAATTTCTTATCTTGCCCTAATCTGAAAGCCGTTGAGACTCACTTATGACATCAGCGCGAATCAAGCAGACACACAATGGATTGTTTCCATATAGGTGTGAGTTGTCATGCTCGTGCAGGCCTAAAGCACTCGTTCTGCACTGTAGCTGAGAAAAGGGCGAACAATGTGCATGGGTCTCAAGCAGGTCATTGAGCGTTCAGACACAAAGCTCAGCGTCATTGAGATTCTATTGAATGGCCGTGTATACACTATTGAACGTATGAAAGCAGGTATGAGACCTACGGCGATATCACGGTTACATTTACAGCCACCTAAGAAATAAAATAGAATACGACGCCACAGGGACAAAGGAAGTGATAGAGTGAGTATCTCAAAACACAATTTCCGCGAAAGATGGGTTACAAACAGAAGGCCAAAGCAACACAAGCTGAGGACAGTGAGGAGATGGGGTGCAGAAGGTCTCGAGACATGAAGGAGTCACCAACGGCCAAGACATTGCCAATAAGAGTTAAAATTAATGTTTAGATCAATTAAGTAGATGCACTGGGGCCACAGGTAGCCAACGGAGAGTGTCTTGCGTGAAAGAAGTGCTAGAACGGTCAGGTTGCCACAGAGAACCGCATTTAAGAAGATGTATAGCCTACACAGTACAGAGGACAGATTATTTATATTGGACAAAACTATACCTAACTACACGATATCGTCATTATTCGTTTGAATTTATCAAGCGTCACTATAATATATCGACAACTATTAATCGATGGCACTGCGTAGCTGCAAATGATGGACTTATCCAATGCCCCTACACGGCAACAATCTCTGGAGAGGTTCGAAATCATGTTCTCCACGTTACATAATTAGCCCAAAAATCTCTGAAACACTGCAAAAATTACTGTGCATTGCAAATTACTCGATTCCGAAACGTGAACAGCTCGATAGCCCATATTATATTTTATTGTTCAGAATGTGTGAATGCATTAGGCCTACGTTACGCGGAATTACTATCTGATAGGCCTACATCTGGGCCAGAATGACGACGACGGCTAAAGGGCAAGTCTCAGTGGCTTTCTCGTGCTTTCTAGGCCGCTGGACCTCAATCTTGGTACATACTTCCTTTCGCTATTTGATCGGCCGGAGTCACGAAATAGAGTAGGCCCCTATCCCCTGTATTAATCGTATCCCACAAATGAAGAAAAGTCGAAAAAGTCACTTCCGCGTGTATTTTTTGCAAATTATGTTTCGTCTGCTTTGTTTTGAACAATGACACTAAATGACCAACTAGTTATTCCAACTAGACATTTTTTGCTTAGTTTTTAGAGCACTTAAAACTTTTAAAACACTTAAAAACAACACTCAGAGTCACTGAATAGGCCTACATTCAAGTTGCCTTTCTCTAAACATTGCTTAGGACACTTAAAACAATTAGAGTCAGTTCAAATTTTGCTTAGAGCACACATTTTTCAATTATACGCATTTTTCAAAAAAGGGATAGATAGAATGGTTTTATCCCCCGGATAGTCTAGACCGGTTAATTCCATCCGGAGGGATAGATTAGTTCATCCCCTCAGATAGCTTTCAGGGGGATACTCCGTTTCATGTTACCGGCTCAGTGGACTCTTTTAAATACATGCTAAAAAAATACTTGTTCGCTAAGGCTTATCCCGCATGTTAGTTGCTTTGTAGGGCACACATGTAACCGCAGGGCTGAGTTACGGCGCCATATAACTTGTCGTAGTTATTATAATAATTATTATTAACATGGCTCACACTCGCGTAGGAAATCATATCTAAATGCAGTGCAGGGTTCCCGCGTAGAACGTCTGATTCACTCTCATTAACTTTCAACTTGGCGCAGATGGACTTATCGTCATTTAGGCGCGAAGATAAATTAACTGACATTCTTTAAAAAATTAAACTCGAATCTATTCCGTTTCAGTCATGCAGGAGTTGGAAGCGCGTCTGAGTGTCAGTGGCGTATCTATCATGCATGCATGCAAGGCGTGCAAGACACAGAGGGAAGGACCACGACATCCTTAGTCAAAAATCTTTCCACAGACCAGCAGTCAGAAAGGGTCTGGTGACTTGGCTTGAAGTCATTGACATATTCAACGCCGCACTAAAGTTAGGGCCTAATTTAAACACCTTTACAGAAATGACGAATGACTACGTTTACGCCATTTTATTTCCTCATTGGCCAGCAGAGGCCACTGAGTGTATTCTACGTAAACGACGTAGCGGCTGACCGACCAGAGATTTAATTGTGAAAATTGTTGCTGGCGGATGTCATCTTGTTCCAAAGTCATATCAGGGTAATCCTAATGATAATACTAATTGGAGGTTTTCTTTTTCTAAGGCGGAGCTGATATTGGTCAATACTTGGAATGAAGTCCAAAAGTATGTTTACCACATACTTCGACATCTTAAATCTGATGTCGTTGCACAATGTGGAGTAAACAGTAGACATTTCGACGCACATACTACTTCAAAACTCTGATGTTGTTGGCTTACGAGGAAAACCTTCTGAATTTTGGAATGAATGTCAAATTGAGGCAACAATGGAAGAGTTACTTTTGCAGATGATTCAATGGTTAATTGATAAACATTGTCCAAATAATTTCGTTCGAGGAAACAACATGCTCGACTATTTGCAAAGCGAAGTTGAAGTTAGTAGTGAGGTATGTTATGAATAAATTATCATCAAGTCCTTTACTGGATAGGCCTAATGAAGTTGAACATTTATTCAGAGCAATGCAATTGCATCGTCTCATGGTGTCCGATTTGACTTCATTTAAAGAGCAAATTAGTGAGAGAAGGAAAAGCTACGAAGCAAATGTTCTAAATTATTTCCTGCTCAGTTACAACAAGAAAGAGACAAACAGTTACTCAGATGTTTATATTTCATCGTTGGACTCTCTGTCGTGCAACGTAGACAAGTTTTTGTTCGGAACATCCGATGAGCAGAAGCAGCGCATGTGTTGCTATCATCGAGCAGATGACGGCAATTGGACAAAAGAAGCAATGGAAGCTCTGTGTCGAAACATTATATCAACAGTTGATAACCATCACCAAATTCCGTCCTTCTTTATTAGCTCCGCTTACTATGCTAATTTTATATACACGAGATTATCGACAGGCATTGAAGATAGCCTATGTCATGAGGCGCTGGCATCATTCAGAAGATTGGAAGCCATCATTGGTCTGAATACGTTTGAAGCTGATTTTTCAGATGAAATTCTTTGCGTTTTCATAAATCGCCACTATATAAACATATTCGATGAGGGAATTCAAATTTTTTGGATTTCGCACTCTCCACATGAATTACCTTAAGCGTATTGAGAAGCGTGGGACGCATCAAATGTTACCGATGTTTGACTGTATTCTTCAAGTTTGCCCTGTTGGATTTCTGGGGTATATTCGATTTAGGTGCAGAACCAAGTTGCATATGAGTCATGCCGATGGTTCTGAGGTCATGAATTTTTTAGATGACAAAGACAGTGAAAGAGATACCGCTCTTAGAAAACAGTCGAACGTGCTCGGTTATGATGGTGCGCGGTAGTGAAAAACGTGGTATTGTGTGCGCGGTTTTGTGTGCGCGGTACTGACCGGATACCGTCTCATGGAAGATCTGATCCTGACCTCTCAAAAATTACAAAAATGAGCGCTCTATTCATTTGGCCACCGGGAGATCTTTCTTGGAATCCTTACAGGTGTGGAATGAAGTAATAGCCAAAAATTAATATGCTTTGTGGTAGAGTGAGAGAAAGAAAGTGAAAGACAAATAAAACCCTAATAATATAGTAGTAAAAGTAATACACGCACAGTTTGGAGTCATAATAGGTGTTCCCGTTTCCAAAGTTTATGTGATGCATCATAAAAAGCGCCAGGTAAAGACTTCACTTTTGTGCCGTCATAATTCAATATGTTGACATGAAAAGAAGAGCACACATAATATATTCCCATATTGTCCTTGTAGGCTACACTAAAAGTCAGTGGAAGACTGCTTGAGCAAAAGGACGTAGCTTGTTTGCTTTTTTTCTCAGCCAGGTCATTTGCCATAAGTGATCTTGATCCTTTGCCTTGCTTGTTGTGGAGAATACTTGAAATCCCATTCACTTTATTGTCTTGAGTCAATGTTCCTATTGTTTCAACATGGTCTAATCAACTCTAATGTAATGATTTACCATATTCGGCACGATACATAGCCTACAGTTCTTCACGCAAGTGACGCAATCATTATAGGCCTGTATAATTATCTATACAGTCCTAAATAGACAGCATCCTCTTCCCAACAGTTTTGATCTGGCTAAAATTTCTACAGTGTTTTTCTTAAGCTAAGTCAAGGACACCCATTTCTTCACGATAGCTTAGAAGCATGGGGATGTATAAAGATCAATGTCCGGAGGAGATCCATGTCTGGTTGTCAAAGAGATCAGAGGATGGATGCGAACGCAATAGAGGAGGCGAACAATCATACGAAAACTCATTCAGATCCATGCTGACTTATTTGCTCATTCAGTTTTTCCCGATACATTTTTCCGTCCATGTCCATCCACACAGCATAAATTCAAGTGACTACTTTATCAAGCAAGGTTCACGTCTATTTATCTTTTAAAACAAGGGTGGCACTTCGGTTACGCCTGGTCATTGCCACGGTATCTCTTTGGCTATCATTGAAAATTGGTACAAATAGTCCTCTGATTTCTTCTATCTATTCTCGTAAAGTTTATATTTGATTCATTTTATCCCCTGTCTCCTTTCACTAGCGTTCAGTTTCTTATCCTTAACCTGCTTCACCTCAGGGGAATATCTCCGACAACACCTAACTAAAAGTAAGTGTAGAGTTCAAAGTAGCCTTTATTTGCATCTGATAGCCTAAGCGCACACGAATTACAATGTAACAAAAGGATTATATACATTTCATGATTTCAAATAGGCCATAAAAGCAGCTTATTAAAGCAGATAATGTCACACAATCACAACTAAATAAAACTATAGACAATTGCCTATAAATTCTTTGGATGTAATGAAGATGCTCTGTATTTCGTAAAAATGAAAAAGCTAAAAAACATATCAAGGCATAAGCAGCTTCCACTTTATCTAAAACAAATTTTTTTATATTTTCTTTCCAGTGGTTCTTCGGTTTTTATTCGTGTCTGTTTGCTGCTAACTTAAATAAAAATATCTCACTACGCAAATTTACATTTTTATAACTTTATTTGGCATTATCTTATTGCCTCGCTGTTTGCCATATGGCACATGTAGCCCTATGCATAATAATAAAATTTACAAAACTTGCATGTCTGAATCTAAACTTCTAAGTCTAACTCACAGCGCATGTTGCAATTGCCTCTTAATCTAGTCCAAGTTTTTCTGCCGTCTTCAATTTCTGGAAATCCCAATGCCCTGTCCATGACGTTTCCATTTCTGAAGCCTCAGGTGTTAGGCCTACTCAACGTTTCTTCTCGTTGGTTCCCTTTAGCTCTTGGTTTTCTCTCACAGTACGCAAATCACATGTTATCATTAAAAAATTACTTAAATTAAGAAAATCGTCAGAGGTTTACCACTTTTGCAACCAATCACCTTGCAGCCTATAAAAGACTACGATATTTGTAGTCAACGCAAACAGCGGCAGACAATGCAGCATTCGACATCTTTCTAACACCAGTGTCTCTCTCCTTATTAATGATATGAAATACCTTCATGGCCTCGTGACGGTCAATCTCGCTCAGATGCAACTTATTTCTACACCGAATTCGAATATACTCTAGAAATTCAAAAGTAAAAAGCTGAAGAACGAACTCTCGCTGAGGTAACCTTCGGGCAAACGCTCGCTTCTCATTCTGCTTAATTCTGCTGCCAGTTGCCACGCATAGTGTTAGAAACCCCAAAACACATTGAATTCCTGAATCGAATATGTCTATATATTGACAATTAACGAAAACGCAAAGTATCTCATTTGAGAAAGTGGGTTCAAGCATATTCGTACTGAAAACATTTTCCAGACCACGAAAAGCAGCCAGCGCCACTTCACATATATTTATTGCTTGCCGATAATCTCGTAGGCAAGTGTATTGAAAATTGGCATGGTATGCAGCGCTGATGAAGTATGACGCATTGTGGTGATTGTCATCAGCTGTTGATATAACGGATTGCCAAATAGCTTCAATGGCTTCTTTTACCACATTACCTGTGTCTGTTCGACGAAAGCGGCACTCACGCTGCCTCTGCTCATCTGGTGCTTCGTGCAGAAACCTGTGCATTGTGGTGGAAAGAGTGTCATACAATGAAATATAAACGTCTGAGTAGCTGTTTGCACCTTTCCTTAGGCAACAAATCTGAAAGTATCTCAACGCATCTGTTTCGTAGAATTGTCTTCTTTCGCTAACCTTCTCGTCACCTGAAGATAGACGAGACATCAGAAGACGATGCGATTGTACTGCTCTGAATAGATTCTCAACTTCAAAACGAAGTAATGGACTTGTTGACAAATCATTCACAATAAATCTTCCACGCTTTTGATCCAATACATCGGCAATAAATCTCCGGTTTATTTTTAGTTGAACCAAAAGTTTTGCCTTGTCACTGAGCTGAAGGTGAATCATTTTGTCACGATAAACGATTGACTCCCTAGCAATAACTTTTTTAATAACTTGGAGAGCGTCATACACTAACAAAACCTCGTTACTCACATCAAAATCACTTTTCAAGAAGTCAAGCATGTTGTTTTCTGGCATGAAGTAATTTGGACAATTTTTATCAATTAACCATTGAATCATCTGAAACAGTAACTCCTCAATGGTTACTTCAATTCGATCTTCATTCCAAAAATCAGAAGGTTTTTCTTCACAAGCCCACAACATCAGAGTTTTGAAATAGTATGTGCATAGAAATGTCTTATTCTCTCCTCCACATTTTTTAACCACGTCAGATTTGAGAATTCGAATTATATGATAGACGTATTTTTGAACTTCATTCCAAGTATTGACCAATATCACCTCCGCCTTAGAAAACGAATACCTCCAAACCGTGTCATCGTTAGGATTGCCATGGTGTGACTTTGCAACAAGATGACATCCGCCATTGACAATTGTGTCAATCATATCTCGAGTTGGCCACCCATGACATCGTTTACGATCTCTCCATTCAGCGGCTTCTGACGGCCAGCAAGGGCATAAAACAGCGTAGACATAATCAATCATAAATTCTTTGAAGGCTTTCCAGTTTGGTTTAAACTTCGATCCAGCGCTGAATAAATTGCTGACCTCAGACCACGCCACCAAACGCTTTGTAGATGCTGTGCGTTGGATGGCTTTGCGTTTCCGAATATAGTATTCCGTTTTTCCTTCTCGACGCCGTAATAATCGAGTAAATCCCAGATGGCAATTAGTAGTTTCAATGGTCAGTACTTCTCCGTAAAAGTTCTTTGGAATGACCCTGGGTTCCATTGTAGCAATGATAGATCGGTCAAAGAACATGTGGTCCAGATCAGTTAAATTCAGCATCGCGTATTCGAATGGTTGCTCATGAAAGCTTCCGCAACCCATTATGCCCAAACTGCAAGTGCGAGGAAGAATATGATTGCAAAATGAGTCAAAATATTCTTCAGGTTGTGAATCCATCTCTTTCACCTTTGAGACTAATCGTTTACAGCTCCTGTATAATTATTTTTGTAACAAGAGTTCCTTCTTTGAAGGTGAGCAATTAGTGTTCCGCCTACTTCCTGAAAGAAGAAACGAGTTGAGTGTAACCACGTGACTGATCTAAAGTGATACACTCGTGCAAGATGTGACCATCTTTTCCGTAGTAGGCCTACACAAGTAGATCATCAAAATAGCCGAGATCTTGTCAAAATGGACTCAGTTATAGGTTATTTGTCATTTATTTCGGTAAGCTAGCTAGCTTAATCGTAAACGTCATCCCAAATTTCTAAGGCGCTCCTCGAAAGCCAAGCGCGGGGCACCGGCTTATTCACGAGCACTGCGGCGTCGAGTCAAAAAGGTTCTCCGTAAGAGTAGTCTCACACGTTACATAGTTAACCCATCTTCTTCTTTTCTTCTTTTCCGTGCTCTGCCCTTAGGCAGGTTCGAATGTTTGACGTCTCCATTCTTCTCTGTTCTGCGCTTTCATTTTCATCTTCTGATAGCCATCTTTCATCATCCAGTCTAACAGTCTTTGTCTTGGTCTGCCTCTCGTTCTTTTTCCATCCATTTTCCCCTCTATGATTGTTCGCAGCATCGAGTCTCCTCTGAGTGTGTGCCCGATCCATCTTCTTTGTCTTTCTCTAATTGTGTGTATCATCGCCCTCTTTTCTCCGACTCTTCTCAATACCTCCTCATTGCTGATATGATCCCTCCAGCTGATTCTTTCTATCCTTCTCCATAACCACATTTCAAATGCTTCAATTCTCTTGATGTCTTCCATTCGCATAGTCCATGTCTCTGATCCATATAACATCACACTCCATACTAAGGTTTTTATCATTTTCTTTTTCAGCTCCTTATTGATTCCTCTTCTCAGTAGCTCTTTCCTCTTTTCAAATGCATCTTTTCCTAGTACAATCCTTCGTTGTATTTCTCTGTGGCATCTAGCATCTTCCGTAATCGTACTGCCGAGATACGCAAATTCCTTGACTTGTTCTAATTAGTTAACCCATAAATATCTCTAAAACGCAGTGACTTACGATGGTTTCTAACCACTTGTTTGCGTTTGTTTGCAATTATTATTGCGAATTGCTCGAGTCCAAATCTTGAAAAACTGCAATAGATAAATAAATATTATTTATCGTAGACAATGTATGAATACATAATGTTGCGCAGACTTACTTCCTCAGACAGGTGGCACCCGAATGTGCGGTGAAGTCTAAACTGCAAGTCTCAGTCTAACACGGCTTACACTTGCATAATTTTATGATAATATTATTATAGGTAACGAATTCGGAATGCATGGCAAGTCTCGGCGCACATCGCACACGTCCACTTTACAGCTTGGCCCGGATGGACCTATCGTCATTGAGACGTGAAGATAAATTTACTGAAGTGCTTTTAATTAGCCTACACTAGAAACTTCCTTTTCACTTGTGTGGGGGTCGGATGCACCTCTGAGTGGCGTATCTAACTATCTAGCACGCTTGCATGTAAGATGTGCAAGACACCGTTAGACACGGGTCCACGACATCCAGGGTCCACGGAATTTAACTTACAAAATATCCACTTCGGTAAACTGAATATACTGCCGACGAATTTTCATCTTCATGGAAAGGGAGTTTTATGTAATTATCAACGAATCAGAGTAATTATTAGCCAATCATTTAAAGACCAATCAATGGGATGATAAAAAAAAGTGTGCACGCCAGAACAGAGCATCAGAAGTTTAAGTAGGCTACTTCCGATCAGTGTTACCACTCGTAGCTTGTTCCACCCAGATCGACGTTTTCTCTCTTGTCTAGAATTCCAGGTTTTCTCACACGGCAAATTTTTCGCGCTAAAAGTGCTTCATCAGCAATTTCTTAAGCATTGTATACTTTTATTTCTACAATTTTCACCAAATAGACACTGAGTCTCCACACTCTGACCTTCACTAAAGTCAATAAATGCTTGGAATATTAATGGATATGGCGTGGAACACTGTGTGACGCGGAATTCTGTGATTCTACTAATAATAATATAGTCGTTTAACCTTTTCGCTACTGGAGGTAAAAAATTCCTGTGACCGAGGTTATTATGCAGACATCGCAAAACCGCCGGATATATCCGGCGCAGAGGGAATACGATTTTTTTCCGCCGCCGGATATATCCGGCGTCCTAGGTATCGAATGGGTGGAAAATGCCTTTTGTAATAGCAATTAGTCAATGTTTTTGATTTGATTGAATGAGCGGTTTTAAAAATATTTCGTAATCGAAGAAAAAAATTCTAAGTTCTAACTTCTGGACGCCACGGTAAAGTCGTACACAGTAGAGATTAGAGTTCGTACATATGCTTTTTGCAAATCAACTTCTTATTTTATAAAACTGGGTTACTTCTTATCGATTTATTTCCTATTATCTTACCAACTTGTTTCTTATTTTCATGTTTAGGCCTACCTAGCCTACGACATAGATCTATTTCTTATCCTTATGTTCCTACTTCCAATATTTACATGCAGACTTGTTCTTTCCTTTCCTCTTCTCGACTCAAGCCTATTTCTGATTTCTTATCGACTTATTTCTGATTCTTGTCGACTTATTTCTGATTCTTGTCGACTTATTTCTGATTTCTAATCGACTTGCTTCGCATTTCCTACCGACTTTCTTAGAAATTAATATCTTCTAACTTTTTATTTGTCGTTCACTTAGGGCCTACTTATTTATTATTTACTTAATTGAAATTTCTTATCGAGTTTTTCCTTACTTTCCAACCGATAACTCGTTTCTAATCGACTTAGTCTACTTCTTATTGCGTAATCGCCTACCTTCTTATATTTCGAATAACTTATCACTTCTTGTCGAATTATTTATTCTTTTCAGCCCACGGTTTGGGTCCACTATTCCGAAGCTCCACTATTCCGAACGTCTACTATTCCGACTGTCCACTATTCCGAGGATTGTACTGTTATACGACTATTATGATAAATTCATTGAATTTGGGTCCACTATTCCGAGGGTCCACTATTCCGAACCCTATCCCTAACCCTAACCCACCGTAACCCGAACCACCAAGGGTAATGAGCAAAACATAGCGGATATTCGGAATAGTGGACCCTCGGAATAGCGGGCTGTTACAGTAATCTCCGAACTCCTGAAGCTCGGGGATTTTTAGTCAATGGAGTGATTAAATCAAATTTTGAGAATGGGAGTGATGTGATTGTGCATGGGTGTCCCGCCTTGGTGATAGCACGGGTTAGTGAGTTTTGGATTAGTTACAGACGTTTGAGTTTTTTGGATTCAAGGTTGAGGAAAAGAGAATTGAAGTAGTCGAGCTTTGAGCAGGAATTATTATTCATCTATCTTATTCTTCTTCTTCTTCTTCTTCTTTAGGTTCTCTGTCCAGTGGCAGGTCCGAACGTCCAATGTCTCCATATTTCACGCTGTTGTGCCATGTCTTTAAGTTCTCTGTAGCCCTTTTCCATTATCCCGTCCAGCAGTTTCTGTCTAGGTCTTCCTCTGCATCTTTTCCCCTCCAATCTTCCTTCAATTATTTCTTTCTGTAGTGAGTTTCCTCGCAGCAAATGTCCTACCCAATTCTTTTGTCTTGACTTTATTACCTCTAGCAGAGATCTTTTCTCGTCTACCATCGTCAGCACTTCCTCGTTCGTAACATGCTTATTACATTTTGGTAAATCTCTTTTTCGTGTGCGTGTGTTTGTTTGTTAGATGAACACGGCCACAGTTTTGAAGCAATCGACCCAATCCTTCGCAGGGGGGACGGGGTGGACCCTGGGCAGGTCGTGGGAGGGGGGGGGTGCCGGCAAATCTGTCCCATCATGGGACCATGGTGTGGGCCGAAAACTCTCATTTTGTCACATTTTGTGTGTATTTTCACTAGCAATTCCAGACTTTCTCAGCCTTTTCCAGTTTCCAGGTTTTAACTCGATGAGAGGAAGGGAGAGGGGGACGGAGGGACGAAGCAACGGAGGGAGGGAAGGCGGAAGGGAGGGAGGGCGGAAGGGAGCGAGGGAGGGAGAGTGGGAAGGAGGGAGCGAGGGAGGGAGGGAGGGAACGGAGGGACGGAGGATTGGCCAGGAGCGAGGCGAATCCTAATTTTTCCGGGCAACGCCGGGTACCCCAGCTAGCAGAATAATAATATCAATAATAATAATAATAATAATAATAATAATAATAATAATAATAATAATAATAATAATAATAATAATAATAATAATAACTGGTTTTATAATAAAAAAATAATAATAACCAGCTGGGGTAACCGGCGTTTCCCGGGAAATTTAGGATTCACTCCGCTCCCGGCCATCTCCTACTTCCCTACACCTACTTGACCCCATCCACACTCCTACTGCCCACCCCACCTTTTTCCCACTCGACCCCACCCCATCCACCCGACCCCACCACACCCCCACAACACCCCGCCGCACAGTCATAATAATTATGTTCCACTTTGTTCGCAACTTTATTTCTTGCCTCATTTAATCTATGACGTTGCAAATATCTAGATTTACCACAGCTTTACCTTTAGCTATGCTTTCACAGACCTTCCCAAAGAATAGGCTTCCTCAAAGAACTCAGTTTTATAATAGTAGCTCTAAACAGTACTGTAGGCTTAATCGCTAACTTTAAATTCCTAAAATGCTCTTAAGCTAAACTCGCTGTGCGTCCATTTAAGCAGATCGTTAAGTAGCATCAGAGGAGTTATCAATGATTGATGTCCAGAGAAAGAAGCGTATCCAGTTGCCAAAATGGATCAGAGTGAAGAGGCAGACCACAGAGAGGAGACGCCAACAAAGACATAATTATAAAAACACTGAAATCGATGTTGGTTTCTTTTTTATAATAGCGTAGGCCTACTCTTTTATAATTAGGTTCAATTACATTATATCTTTCGATGGTCTTCCAAACAGTATAAATTCAAGTGACTGGCTTAGAGGAGTGTAAGATTCATTTCTATTTTTATTTTCAAACAATGACACTTCAATTGCGTCTCGCTATTCCCAGGGTAGACCTACCGCTATGGTCCTCTTTGGAGAGCACTAAAATGTTCCTCTGATTTCCTATATCTTTTCTCGTAAAATATGTATCTAATTCGTTTATAACCTGACTCCTTTCGGCTTTTGTTCCTTTACTTACTCCACCTCATTTGAGTATTCGTGACAACACCTTCTCACTAAAAGCAAGTAAGCCAACGAAAAGTAGCCTTAAGTTGCATCTGAAAATCGTGATTGAATTACATTGTAAATAAACGATTAGGCTACATTATTTCAGATAGGCACAACTGAACAAAACTATGGACTATATCTACAAATGCTTTACTTGGAATGAAGTAGCTTCAAAATTCTTCCAAAGCAAAAAATATGAAAACTTTCAAAGCATAAGCAACAACCACTTAATCTACAACAAATCTTGTTTTTAGAGGACCTACATTCCATTTCCATAGGCCCTTCGCTTTCTATTCATTTAGGCTACGTCTGCTTCTAACTGAAATAAAAAATATTCTACCCAAATTTACTATTTTCTAACTTCAGTTCACATTATCCTATAACATGTACCTTGCTGTTTGCATTACTATGGCACACATTCAGCTATCTTACGCACGTGTCTCAATCTAAACTTTTAAAGTCATACAGTTTACTCATAGTCTAGCTTGTTGTTAACTCATAATTTATCCAGGTTTATCTGCTTTCTTTCATGTCTGAAAATATTATTGCACTATCTTCTATCCTTGACTTTTCCACTCAGGCCTATTGACCTCACGTGTTATTCAAAGTCTCTTCTAGTTACATTAAATCACACAGTTTCATAGAAATATTCGAGAAAGCAAAATAAAACGATGGATGTCTACCACCTGTTGCTGCCAAACTGTTACACCTCGCTCGCAACCTATTAGAGACTATGCTTCGTCCAATCGTCCTTGATCTTTCCATTTTTGAATCTCACGTGTTACCAAAAGTCTCTTCTAGTTGATTTCTTCTGCTTAAGTAGACGTAAGTACTGGTTCCTCATTGTACATCAGTGTACACAAATCACAATTATCATTGAAGTCATGTTAAAAAGTGGAAAAAACAATAGAAGTCGTGTTGCAGCCTAGCGCAACGAAGCCTATGAAAGACTGTTGTAGTCAACGCAAACAGCGGCAGACAATGCAGCATTCGACAGCTTTCTAACACCAGTGTCTCTCTCCTTGTTGATGATATGAAAAACTCTCATGGCTTCAAGACGGTCAATCTCGCCAAGATGCAACTTGTTTCTACATCGAATTCGAATGTACTCCAGAAATTCTAACGGAAAACTTGAAGAACAAAATCTCGCGCATGTAACCTTAGGGCAGACGCTCGCTTCTCATTCTGCTCAATACTGCATCCTGTTGCCACACAGAGTGTTAGAAACCCCAAAACACACTGCATTCCTACGTCGAATATGTCTATATGTTGACGATTTATGAAAACGCAAAGTATGTCATTTGAGAATGTAGGTTCTAGCGTATTCAGACTTAAAACATTTTCCAGTCCTTGATAATCTGTCAGTGCATCCTCACATATCTTTAGTGCCTGTCGATAATCTCGTCGACCAGTATACTGAAAATTCGCATAGTATGCGGCGCTGATAAAGAAGGACGGATTGTAGTGATTGTTATCGATTGTTGATATAATAGTTTGACACAGAGCTTCCGTGGCTTCTTTTGTCAAATTACCCTTGTCTGCTAGACGAGAGCTACACTCATCCTGCCTCCTTTCATCGGGTGCTTCATACAAAAACCTGTGCATGGTGGTGGAAACAGAGTCAAACAGTGAAACGCAAACATCTGAGCGACTGCCCGCAACTCTCCGTTTGCAACTAATCTGAAAGTAACTCAATGCATCCGTTTCGTAGAATTGTCTTCTTTCGCTTATCTTATCGTCACCTGATGATAGATCAGACATCAGAAGACGGTGCGATTGTACTGCTCTGAATAAATTTTCAACTTCAAGACTCAGTAATGCACTTGATGACAAATCTTTTACAGCAATTCTTCCGCGTGTATGATCCAATATATCGACAATAAATCTACGGTTTATTTTTAGCTGAGTCAAAAGTTTCGCCTTGTCGCTGAACTGAACGTGAAGCATTTTGTCACGATAAACCTTTGGCTCGTTAGCAATGACTCCGTGAATGGCTTGGAGAGCGTCATGCAACAACGAAACTTCATTGCTTACATCAAAGTCACTTTTCAAAAAGTCGAGCATGTTGTTTCCTCTCATGAAATAGTTTAGACATTTTTTATCAATTAACCATTGAATCATCTGCAACAGTAACTCTTCAATTGCTGCCTCAATTCGATCTTCATTCCAAAAATCAGAACACCTTTCCTCGCAAGCCCACAGCATCAGAGTTTTGAAGTAGTATGTGCACACAAATGTCTTCTTCTCACCTCCACATTTCTTAACCATATCAGATTTAAGAAGTCGAAGTATGTGGTAGATGTACTTTTGAACATCATTCCAACTATTTACCAATATCAACTCCGCCTTTGAAAACGAAAACCTCCAACTAGTGTCATCGTTAGGATTGCTTTCATGTGACTTTGCAACAAGATGACATCCACCATTGACAGTTTGGTCAATCATATCTCTGGTCGGCCAACCATGACATCGTTCCCGAGTTCTCCATTCAGCGGCCTCTGACGGCCAGCAAGGGCATAAAACAGCGTAGACGTAGTCAATCATAAATTCTTTAAAGGCTTTTATATTTGGTTTAAACTTCGATCCAGCGCTGAATATGTCGCTGACCTCAGACCATGACACAAGACGCCTTTTTATTGCTGGTCGTTGAGCAGCTTTGCGTTTCCGAATATAGTATTCCGTTTTTTCTTCACGACGTTGCAATAAGCGAGCAAATCCCAAATGACTCTTACCAATTTCAATGGTCAATGTTTCTCCGTAAAAATTCTTTGGAATGACCCTGGGTTCCGTTGTAGCAATGAGAGATCGGTCGAAGAACATGTGGTCAAGATCAGTTAAATGCATCATCGCATATTCGAATGGTTGCTCATAGAAGCTTCCGCAACATAGTAAGCCCAAATTGCACGTGCGAGGAAGGATATGACTGCAAAATGTGTCAAAATATTCATGAGACTGCAAATTCATTTCTTTCACCTTCTAATCGTTCTTGACTCCTGTCTTATGCTGGTCTAATTGCAGGCTTGTAATAAAGTTCTTTCTTTGATGATGGACTGCATTCGCTGTATAGGCCTAGGTATTTGTTCCGCTTACTTCCTGAAAGAAGAACTGACTAACTGATTGCCATGTCCATGGACGGAGTTTAGAAGGGGCTAGAAGGGGCCAAGCCCCAAGAAGACCCAGATTCTTTTTTTACCATGTAAATGGTGCCATTTCTCGGGTGTAAGCCTCCCGAGAAGGCGCAGACTCATAAATTTGTTCGGGGAAAATGGTCATGTTCACGAACGCGCAACTCCCGAATGATTAAAAAATGGTCATCAACTTTTTGTGCGGGAAAATTTGTATTTTTCGACAAAAACGTCAGCCCTGTGGACTAAAAAATTATTTGTCGGCGCCGCTCGTTCTGGACCGAGTCTCAGCTACAGCAAAGCCCAAGCTCTTTCCAAGTTCTTTTTAGCCCCTCCAAGAACGGAAACCAAACCCCGCCCATGGACACGTGTACGGAGGACTTTGTTTCCGCCAGTCATTAATTAAGCGTCGCTTATTGCTGTGATCTTCGCCCTAGGACTCATAACTTCGAATTTCCAACTAAAGATGATAAGAACTTCACACGAATGTTACTTTACAAGAGCTTACCAAAAATACAGATAAATGAACAAATCAAAAATATAATTAACCCCGGAACAATGAACAAATTAATCCACTGTAGCCTACCTTTCAAAACTACTTTTCACTTCACCTTGTAACCGTGTTGCTTAACCGTGTTGCCGCGTGTCAACCTGATTTTGATCAAAACGAATAACCTACATAGGCTAATTGTAGCATTTAAGCTCTCATATGAACACATTGCTCGTTAAGGATAAAAAGTGGATAATTTATAATGATATGTCTGAAATATTTGTCTGAGATATTGGTGGATATAAGCTTTTCCGTCCTAATAACAAATTTGAAGACCGCCCCTTTGTTCGCCTTAGTCTGTTTCCCATGACAGCCTATACCAACAGCCTAAGCCAAAGGGTTAGGCCTATACACTTACCGACACTCACATGTTATCTGATTTCCTTGAAGCCACTAGTGTACAAATTACATCGGCCCGCCTGACCGTTTATAAAACGGTCAATTCGGCTGTCATTATTTTAATTTTAGTATCGGTTTTGGTGGAAAAAGCTCAATGAGACTGCGAAATGTGAATTTGGAGCTTTTACTGAATGACGCCAAATGATAAGCGTATCGCATCGAATTTATAGATTTGCGTGGCGACTCTCGCAGTTATTATTCAGAGCCGCTTTAAGCACGGAATCTCAAGGAGAAAAAGATTTGCCCTTAGTGAAGAAGAAATATCAGACAATCATGTCATTTCATTTGGCTTCACGACAATTCGTCTAACGGCAACTGGTCTACAGACAACAGTCTAGCGCTTGAGAAATGGAAGCTGGATGAAAGTTTTTTACAGGTGAAAAGGAGATTGTATTGATGAAAAAACGATTAAGTAATGGAAGCTGGATGAGGATTATAGGGTATTTTTGTATCTGAAATAGAAGCTGGGTTGACGAAAAACGAGCGAGAAAGAAAAGGTATTTTTAGATCTGAAGTAGAAGATGGATGCATGCTGAAATACATGAATGAAAATCATCAATCGAGCTTCCATTTAAGCTCGAAAACCAATTAACGTTTTCTTATAAATCCAGCTTCTATTTTCATCAATGCGAGTCGTCTGTAGACCAGCTGTCGTTAGACCAATTGTCTGTAGACGAGTTGTCTGTAGACCAATAATATTATTATAGTCGTGGAACTATTTCATTTATTGGTTCGGCCTATAGTGTGTGTCTGTCACAACGCAGCTGACACCCTTCCAACCTTCAGACGTGGATAGACCCTATGCACAACCATTCGACAGAACATCAATGACGCTGAGCCATTGAGTGTGAAGGCTGAAGACAGAAAATGGCGAACAAAGTGTGTAGGCATATAATGGGTTTCAACGTGTTGAGACCCAAACACACATTGTTCACCTTTTTCTCAGCTACAGTGCAGATCGAGTGCTCCACACGAGCATAACAACTCAGGGAGCGATATGGAAACAATCTATTATGTGTCTGTTTGATGTGAAGAGTGAGTTTCAATGGTTTTCATTATTAGGGCTACTTAAGAAAATAAAGGCAAAACACAAATATCAATGAGCAAATACATAAACCCTTATCTCATGAATACAATGTAGGCCCTATATAATATAGGCTATAGTGGGCAAATAAAAAATTTAAACAATGGGCAGAAACATTTAATGAAGTATTAAAACACCACTGAAGCTATTAGTAATTTTGTTTAGTTATACTGCTGCAGTTGCCAGTTGCAAGTCTAAAATGTTTCAAACAAGTGAAGAACTTGGAGCAATAACGAGGTATGTCGACATACCGGTGTCTTGCGAAACAGTAGGCCTATGCCAGCGTTTCCGGAAGATAGTAATCTATATCTACCCTGTAATTGTTCACAGATCTGAATATTTTTTAGAGTCATTTCGCAAAAGAACGTTTTGTCGACATAATAATTATCGTATTGTGCACCCTGCAGAGTTCGACCATAATCGCTACTGCAATAACCCGGTATGACGACAAACATTGGCTTGCTTCCTTTCAAACTTTGTATTAAAGCCGATGCAAGAATGAGGTTTGTCGACATAACTTGCCCTTCTCATGCACGATTCTCGAGCTGTATATAGAAAAAGTTTGGTGCAAGAATAATGTACTTCGACTTATAGGCCTACCATATAGTATCATAATATGTGTGGTATTGCAGCTGCTATAGAAAACACTTTGTCGCCATAAACTGTTAAACTACACCAGAAATTATTCGAATGACGGAGTATTCGTGTTGCAATAACACGATATGAAGCAAAATGTGTAATACATGATAATAATTTCGTATTTCGCATTGTAGGCTACAATGTGACAATTTCGCAAAAAATAATTTTAAGGTACATATTGCTCAAAACAGCTTGTTGATATGTCGTAAAAATGGCTTAGATAGCCTATAGCAGTTTGAAGTGTTAAATCTTTGAAGTCGTTTTCCCAAAACTCATGATTTCCGACATACCTTGTTATTGCTCCAAGCCCTTCAATTGGGATGGAACACTTTGAAGTCTTAAAACATGACTTTTAACATTGAAAAATGAGCAATATTTTACGATGACAGTCGAAAATTCTGACATTGCAGCGTCCAAATTCAGCCACTAATAACAATGGGGAGGGAACGTTCATTGTAGTCTTAAAACCATGTCTTTCAGCACTGAAAGTATGAGATATTTTGCTAAGATAACAGTTAAAAATACTACCATACAGTGTGGAAATTTACGAACAAATTAGACTATGGGGAGGGGACACTTTTTTGAATCCCTGAATCACAACAATCAGCACTGAAATGATTAGCAGTTTCGCTCAAATGACAGCTTACTATGCTACCATTGCATTGTGGAAATTCAAATATTTTCGACAATGGGGATGGGAACATCCGCTTCTCCAAACCCTCCCCTTTGCTCGGCAGTCGCCTTTTAATCCCACGGACAATTAATCCTGCGACCATTAATCCCCGCAACATTTAATCTCGCACAAGTTAATCCCGCTGCAGACTATTAATCCCGCGGCAGTTAATCCCACCGACATATAATCACACGGCAGTTAATTTCACCGACATATGATCACACTACAGTTAATTCCACCGACATATAATCACACGACTTACGATACCGCGACACTTAGCCTAATACCACGACAGAAAATAGCATTCGAAAAACAGTAAAATTCCATTATAAGCAATTGAGCAGCAATATTCAATATTGTTGATTAAATTTAAGAGCTCCGCCTGTAGGCTACATTATGAGTGAGTTAGATGGAACATTGTACGAAGGAACACGATGATTTCGGTTCTAACATACACCGCAACCGCTGCTTCTACTCGCCCCTGCAGCGTTGATACCTCTTCTTAGAGCGTCACCCCAGAAAAAGTATGTATGCAACATATATTTATTACCCTGCTATAGAAAAATTTGACAGAAAGTATCATACATTTCTCATAGCCGATTTTAAATCCTTTATAATGATTGTACATTTGTTTATCCGCTTATGTACATATGTAGAACAGAAAACCTGAACATAGAGGTGCCCAGTTGGCCATGTGGACAACAAAGAGCCTTTTCTGTGATCGGCCCAGTTGTCTGGAATGGGCTCCCACAGGAGCTACGTCCACTTGCTAGGGTTATTACTGAAGCATTTTTTTATTAGGCCTAAACTGAAAACTGTACTTTTCTGCCGTGCTAGAGTCGGGAGCGCTTCTGAGTAGTCCCCTTGAAGAAGCGCTATATACATTCTTGAATGAATGAATGAATGAATTAGTCGTACAAATATTCGGACTCACGTGTGTACACTGTGCAGGTATTAAGTGTCGCTGTATCAAATGTGGCAATAATAATTGCTCAAGTGCTTTTATGGAATTTTACTGTTTTTCGAATGCTATTATAAGTTTCTGTCGTGGGATCAACTGTTGTGGGATCAATTGTTGTCGGGATTAACTGTCCCGTATTAACAACTGTCGTGGTATTAAGTGTCCAGGTATTAAGTGTCGTGCCACCGTTCCATACACAAGGGCAAAGCAGCATAAAAACAGCTTTGGGTTGACCGTTGAAGTGGCGGATTCTGGCCCACGAGCGAAAATTGAGGGCAACCAGGGATCGAGTGGGGAGACTGAATTTAGAAGGTATCGAGGTAGAGGGGAGGTATTCCCGACCAAGAAGTCGCGCATGTATAAAAGTTAAAAATGTTAAAATGGATGCGCTGGGAGTCCCAGGATGCCAACAGATAGTGTCTTGCATGAAAGTAGATAATTATACGAGAAAGCTCCGGAAACCACATAGAACCGCATCTAAGAAGATTATTATGCACAGTAGGGCCTACAGATTAATCATACATTGGACATAACTAGACCTAACCACACGATATTATTATTATCCGTATGAATTTATAAAGCGCCGAAATCACGTTTTCCCACGCTAGATAGTTAGTCCATTAATATCTCACAAACGCAGCCCAATTACTGGTACTAGGCCTATATTGCAAATTGCTCGAGTCGAAATCTTGAAAAGCTGCTATATGCCTTGAAATTTATTGAGAACAATGTATGAATGCATTAGGTCTACAATACGCACTTACTTCTTCAGACAGCTAGACCCGTATGCACGGCGAAATCTAAACGGCAAGTCTCAGTCTAACGCGGCTCACACTCGCACATAATTATTTTATAGAGTATGAATAATTGAATATTATTCTAACTACAAAGCAGGATCTTGGCGCACAACGTCTGATTCACTCACGCCATCTTTACAACTGGGCGCAGAGGGACCTATGGTCATTGCGGCGTGAAGATAAATTTACTGATGTGTTTTTTTTATTAAGCTAAAAAACCTGTTGTTTCTCACTCGTGTGGGAAGCGCCTCTGAGTGAGAGTGGCGTAACTATCATGGCGTGCATGGCACACGGGCCCACGACATCCAGTGGCCACGAAAAAAAACTAAAAGATTTATCCATCCTGCTAAGTATTTCACATTATTTGGTGACACATTTGCATTAGGCTACTTCGTTACTTAACTGACGCCTCACAGTCACCGTACCGGTACTGACCATTGTTTCAGTGACATTGAAACTAATAATATTCGTTTATTCAAATTAAATCTGACACACCGCAGAACGATTACAGGTACAAGGTTATACGAAATACGGCCAGCTTCGCACGACACGCAGGTCGGCTACAACAGGTTCGGTAACTTAACACTAATGGCCTAAGTGTTGGAACGCTCCTGATCGGCCAAGCCAGGAGTGGGAGGGGCGATCTTATTTTCAGCAGATCCCGAGTCAAAGAACGCAACAGCAAAGCGCCACTGGCAGCTAACAGAAATTCAAATAAATTTTTGCCCTGAGCGAGGCTTGAACCCGGGTCGCGATAATGACTCTCAGTTTATCGGCCAACGCTCTCTCCACTGAGCTAACAGAAAATTCAAATAAATTTTTGCCCTGAGCGAGGCTTGAACCCGGGTCGCGATGATGACTCTCAGTTTATCGGCCAACGCTCTTTCCACTGAGCTACGGACTCCCCATTTATTTTTGAAATTTTTCCTGACTCGGTTTCAATCTGCATTATCAGCTGCGTTGCATGATGTCCTCTAGACATTGCATTTCACGCAGAACTGTTCAAACGTCAGCAGAAAACAGTCTCCAACTCACCGTCTGAGCGGTCTGAACTATTTTTAACTTGTTTTTTTTTGTTTTCGTCTCGAGCCTCTACAATCGCATTTCAAAATGACGTTGGTTCGAGTGAAGGATACTAATGAACTTATGAAGAATGCCAGTAGGCTGATTGCAGCTCTAAGTTGAGAAAATGAAGCGAATCAGCGAAAAGAAATCTGATACGGGGCCGTTAATAAAGTACGTCACGCTCCAGAGGGGTCGGGGGTGTAAGAAAGTGTGACAGTTTGTGACAGGGGGTCGGGGGTCAGGCCATGTGTGACGTCACACATTTATTTTTTAAAATTTTATTTCTAGTTTATTTTTTATTTTTTTAGTAGAATTTAATAGCTTAAAAAATAATTTTCAGAAATTTTGTGAAACATTTGAATTAGTTTTATGTCAAAATAGCATGAAATGCGTATCTCCTGAATGTGTTGTTCACGATTTTTCTCGCTAGGAGCTCTAGTATGCTGTTGCGAAGCCTTGTTTTATGTATAGCCTTGCTTTCGTCATGCCGGAAGTATTATTATTTCTATGTTGTCCGCTGCATTAATTATGTCACTGAGCGACAAATTCGGAATTTAATTTTTACAGTAATTATTATAATACAAAATTGTGAGGATTCAGAGGTAATATTTATATAATTTAATCATTATTATCAGACACTTATAAACAATTATATTACGTCATTCTTTAAAATATATGATACCATTGAAGCCATTGTATTATCTAATAAATACCCACTTTCATTTGTCATCGTATATTAAAACAAAATTACACCACGCTTAAAGTGGAAATTTTATATTTTAATACAGTTTAATAGTGAAGTGTGTTTTAGATTAAATTTTAATGAGGTGTTAATTAAAATAATTTGTTCGAAAGTGTGACGTACTTTAAGGGGGGGGTTCCGAGATTTGTGACAGTTTGTGACAGGGGGGAGGGGGGGTTAAAATGGTCAAAAATAGCGTGACGTACTTTATGGACGGCCCCTACGGGAGTGCGTGGAACACTGTGTCTGCATGCCAGACATAATACGGCGTTAACATATTGGAGATTCAAACAGAATCAATAAAATTGTCAACAAGTCTACAGTTTAACTGTTACAAACTCTAAGGCTGACGTGGTAGACTTAATGTCAAATTCTGAAAATAAATGAACAGACAATTCATTCATTCATTATTAGCATTTATATAGCGCCCCTTCAAGAAACTACCCAGAGGCGCTCCCAGCCCAGCCACGGCAAAAGAAAAAAGATTTAAGGGACTTGAGGAAAAAGGATTGACTGGTCAGGTGGAGGAGATGGAGGTTAGGGGGGAGGTCATTCCAGATTGACGGCCCCACAACCGAGAAGGCTCGGCGCTGTCTGGTAGCCAAGCGAGCCCGTGGAACAAGTAGTTGTCCCTTCGCAGCAGAGCGAAGGGCCCGACGCGCTTCAATGTCAGAGACTGGGCGACAGAGAACGCGCAGGTAGCATGAAGTGCAACCAAGGATGTCAGTGACATTGTTTTAAGTATTAGCTATGATGATGACATCTCTGTTCATTGACTTTTAAGCCCTGGGGACGAGATGAATGAAGTGGTTTCCCGTTGCCTTTACCACAGACAATTGTGGGTGAGCAACTTATCCAAGGTAGCTACACAGTGCCTTGAGGGAGAGTCGAACCTGCGACCCTTGAGTCACTAGGCAGCGACCTTTCCGATACACCACCGCGCCCCACTCGCAATCTTACGTTAATGCAATCCAGATAACCGAAACTAAACATTGACATTCGATACATAATAGACATGACATATAACTCATATAATTATCTATAGGTCTACTGTAAATCTGAGATCTGTAGGCCTATGTATGGATGTCCGTCCAAAGAAAGGCTTAGAAATCGATTAATTTCGCAACACGAAACAATTTTGTTTTAGCTTTTCATGCAAATTTGTGGGTCAGGATGACTATTTTCAACTCTCAACTCACCTTAAAACCCGAGAAATCAACATTTTAATTTTACGGGGGAGCGGGAGGGGAGGGGAGGGGAGGGGAGGGAGGAGGAGGGGAGGGAAGGAGAGGAGGGAAGAGGAGGGGAAGGAAGAGGAGGTGAGGGGGAAGGGGGGAATGGAATCCTAAAATTCCCGGGCAACGCCCGGTACCCCAGCTAGTTAATTGTAAATGTCAGTAGGCTACTATAAATAATACTTATGCAGCGTGATTGGTTTTAAATTCCATGGAGAAATCACTGCATAGCATCGTCATAATTAAATGTCAAATTCTGACAATATTGATATTCATTCTGTGAGTGAATTATAGGTCGTGCTTATTATATCAAAGGCAATAGAACTCGCAAGAGACCGGCCGAAATGGAGAAGTTTTGTTAGAGCCTCATCGTCGGTGAACACTTGACGGAGGAGAAAGAAAGAAAGCTTATTATATCAAATGTTGATGTTTTGGTTTCGGTAATCTTAATCGCAATAACGTAAAAATACAATTACATGTCTTACAGAGCCAAACAGAGGGCCCAGGCCGGACGATCTTTACAAGGGCTGATGAATAGCTAGCTACGCCAGTGTTGGGTATAGTCCCATTTAAAGGCGTTATATAAATTTATGAACAATTGATGGATAAATAATATGTTGATGTATGTTACTGTGGTCAGTTTTACAAAGCTTTCATTGTTTATAACAGCTGTGGAAACAGTTGATAAGTTATCAGTAATGATCTTACCAATATAACCTACAAAATAACCCCTTCGATAAACAAAGAATACTACCAACGAAATTTCATCTTCAAGGAAAGGAAGTTTTATGTAATTATTAGCCAATCATACAAAGGCCAATCATTGAGATGCTATAAAAATTGTGCAAGCCAGAGCAAAGCATCGGAAGTCTCATTACATCCAATCAGTGTTGCAACTCTTAGTTTGTTCCACTCAGATCGAAGTTTTTCGCTCTTATCTAGACTTCTTGGTTTTTTCCTCAAGATCCTTTCTCGCATGAAGATTTTTTGCTCAAAACCTTCAACATCAGCAATTTATGAAGCATTGCATACTTTAATTTCAGCAATTTTCACCAAATAAACAACACACTCTGATTGTCATTTAGACCAATGGATGCTTGGGATACGTTATACTCAAGACATAGCTTATCTTTTTCTAAAGCGGACCTCTGACTGATTGCGTACGTGTTTGTAGAGGCGCCCTTATAACGCATGTGCTGTGTTACGGCGTCATAGAAATTGTCGTCATTATTATTATTATTATTACTATTATTATTATTATTATTATTATTATTATTATTATTATTATTATTATTATTATTATTATTATTATTATTTTAAAATGTCACTGACTTAGGCCTAAATCTTTGCGTACAAATTGAGAGGCGTTGGAAATGGTGTGTGGTTTCGAGTGAGTTTCCCGTTAAAACAGTTACTGACAAACGCCGACCAATTTCAGTTAAAATTCAATGCCTGATCTAATGATGATTCTAACTTAATTCATTCTGATAAATCTATTTATTATTATTATTATTATTATTATTATTATTATTATTATTATTATTATTATTGTTGTTATTATTATTAGGCTATTATTATTATCATCAGCTGTGGTGTGAAACATTGTATGACGCGGACTTCTAGGATTTTACGAATACGATCATGTATAGATAGACCTGGGAGTGACTTTGGTCAGCTAATCTGACCCCACTTGACCCTAAAGTGACTTGAGGTCGACTTTAAGTCGACTTCTCGGCGTCAAAACGACTTGACCCGACTTGGCAGAAAAACAACCGACTTCCGACTTGAAGTCGACTTCTGACATGGTAATAGCCATTAGCCTAGGTCTGTGTACAGCTACTAATGCAAGAAGTCAAGCCAATTTTCCTACAAGCATTAATTTCATTTAGGCCTACCAATGAGTAATGAGGCCTCAACGCTTAATTGATGCATGAATTTGCTAAAGTGTTATTAAGCCCATTTCAGGATGTTTGTGTTTCAGTTTGAATAGTTTTGTGATGCTTTGGGCCATCTAGTAGCCTAGACAATGCGACGGCAAATTATTAGGCCTATGGATATTAGCTTGTCCATTGTCTGTGATTATTCAGATTACAGTCATTATATTTTCCTATTAATATTAATATTAAAAAAATGGTAAAAAGCGCAAGGTTTAAGATAAAATGGCCTACCGCGGACTGGCTGCACTGAATGAATGGTGTGATATGATATAGGCCTATGCCTAATTTGTAATTCTGTTTCCATAATTATTTGACCACTAACATCGATTCCGCAACTTAACAAATAGCATTGCAAGCGCATCATTCTACAGTAGGCTACTATAGCTACTAGGCCTAGGCTACTCACTGACAGTAAAGTCTTTCATTGTCCAATTAGCCCTATAGTATGCAATAGTTTACCGTCTGCAGACAACTGCAGACGTAGCGCACCAAAGTAGCACCAAACTACCTTGTAGATTCAGCTTTCTTTGCGCCGAATTCACTGACCACTAGAAGTTCACTGATTTGCTCATGTTCATGTCTTGATAAGCACACGTGCTAATATTTTAGTAACAATTTGTTTCACCTTTTAATTAAGCGCATGCCTAAGCGTGACGTTTTAGCATAGAATAACAAATTATATGAATAGATCGGCAGACGGCAGTCTGCACGATAGCTAGCTACCGGTAAAATAATCAGTAGCCTAAGTCTCTGTTTAGCAAAGGCCTCATTCATTCTTGTAAACGCACTAGGCAACAAAAACTGCTTAAATGTTGTCACGATCATTGGTTTGAAGTAACAAATTTAACTATGTTTGTGTCTCAAGTCGGTTTAAGTCGACTTGAGGTAAAAACAACTTCAAGTGACTTTTATCTACAAAATTCGACTTGGGGTCAGTTGCGGTGAGCAGAAACGACCCGACCCGACTTGGGATGACCAAGTCGACTGGGGTCGACTTATTGGGGTCGACTCCCAGGTCTATGTATAGAATCAATCGATTTCTCGTTTCTTATCAACTTGCAATTAGGCCTACTTATAATTTACTTAGGCTACTTCTTATTTCATATCGCCTGCCTTCCTATTTTTCGACCAGCTTCCTATTTCTTATCAATTTAGCCTATTTCTGGTTTCATGTCAGCCTATTTATTTCTTATCAACTTGTTTCTTATTCCATGTTTACTTAGAGTAGGGCCTACGTCATATTTTTTTATCGTTATAAGCCTATTTCCAGTTGACTTCTTGTGTCTTTTGTCGCCTTATTTATAATTCCTTGTCGACTTATATATGATTTCTTATTGACTCACATCTTATTTCCAATCGACTTTCATATAAATAAATATCGAGCAACTTTTATTTTTGTTGACTTATTTCTTATTTTTTATCGACTTATTGGCCTTTTTCTCAACCTTTTAAATTTCTTATCGAGGTTTTTCTTATTATGCTACTTCTCAGCCGATTTCTCGTTTCGCATCAGCTTGCATTTAGGCCTATTTCACATCGCCTGCCTTCTTATTTTTCCTAGGCAACTTCTCTGGTCTTCATTGGAGATTTGCACTAATGACTCTCTGATTGCTTTTTATAAACTTATCTGTTCTCTTTAAATTTGTATTTAATTCGTTTATACCCTGACTCATTTCAGATTTCAGGCCTTTACCTAAGCCTACTCCACCTCATTTGAATATTCGTGACAACACCTTCTCACCAAAAGCAAATAAGCCAGCGAAAAGTAGTGTTTATTTGCATCTGACAAGCGTGCATGAATTAATTGTAATGAAACGATAACACACATTTCAAATAGGCACAACTAAACAAAACTAGCCTAAGCACTACAAATGCAAATGTCTACAAATGTTTAATAGAAATGGATGCTTCAAATTTCTTCCGAAGTGAAGAGCTGTAATATTTCAGAACAAAAGCAACTTCCACTTTATCTGCAACAAATCCTTTTAGGCCTACATAATTATTATAGGCCTATTTTCTTTCCCGTTGTCCTTCGCTTTCTCTCTTCTGTTTATGCCTGCCGGTAAAATAAATTAAAAAATGTCCTGGCTTAATTTTCGTTTATAACTTCATATTATCCTATTGCCTTGCTGCTTGCATTATCGCATACATTCAGCTATCTTACTCCCATGTTGAATCTAAAGTTTTAAAGTCATTCAGTTTTCTCATAGCCTAGCTAGCTGTTAACTTATACCCTAGTCCAGGTTCACCTGTTTTCTTTAATTTCTGAAAATGTTCCTACGCTTTATCCTTGACCTTCACATTTTTAGCCTCGTGTGTTATTCAAAGTCTCTTTCCGTTGGTTCCTATTAGTTCTTGATTTTCTCTCACAGTAGGTTACAATGAAAACGTAATTATTATCATAGAAATATTGGGAAAAGTCGAAGAAAACGATGTATGTCTACCATCTGTTGCAGCCAAACATCTCGCGACCTATTAGAGACTATGCTTCGTTCTTGACCTTTCCATTTTTTGAATGTCACATGTTACCAAATGTCTCCTATCACTGGTTTCTTCTGCTTAAGTAGGCTAAGTAGTAGTTCATGATTGTCTATCGCAGTGAATAAATCACAGAATTATTATTATTAAAGTAATGTTAAAAAGTGAAAAAACTAAGCAGTAGTTCCTGATTGTCTATCACATAAAATAAATCACATCATTAAAGTAATGTTAAAAAGTCAAAAAACTAAGTAGTGGTTCCTGATTGTCTATCACAGTGAATAAATCACATCATTAAAGTAATGTTAAAAAGTCAAAAAACTAAGTAGTGGTTCCTGATTGTCTATCACAGTGAATAAATCACATCATTAAAGTAATGTTAAAAAGTGAAAAAACTAAGTAATAGTTCCTGATTGTCTATCACAGTGAATAAATCACATAATAAAAGTAATGTTAAAAAGTTTAAAAAAACTAAGTACCGGGTAGTAGTTCCTGATTGTCTATCACAGTGAATAAATCACATTAAAGTAATGTTAAAAAGTCAAAAAAAACTACGTGGTAGTTCTTGATTGTCTATCACAGTAAATAAATCACATAATTAATGTAATGTTAAAAATTGAAAATCTAAGTAGTAGTTCTTGATTGTCTAGCACAAAAAATACATCACATAACTATTATTAAAGTCATGTTAAAAGTGAAAAAACTATAGAGACCGTGTCACAACCTAGCGCCTTTCAACCTATGAAAGACTGTTGTAGTCAACGCAAATAGCGGCAGACAATGCAGCATTCGACATCTTTCTAACACCAGTGTCTCTCTCCTTGTTGATGATATGAAATACTTTCATGGCTTCAAGACGGCCAACCTCACTCAGATGCAGCTTATTTCTACACCGAATTCGAATGTACTCGAGAAATTCTAAAGGAAACACTTGAAGGACGAAATCTTGCATAGGTAAACATCGGACCATCTCGTGCTTCTCATTCTGCATAATTCTGCTGCCAATTTCCACACATAGTATTAGAAACCCCAAAACACATTGAATTCCTACGTCGAACATGTTTATATATTGCCGATTTATGAAAACGCAAAGTATGTCATTTGAGAAAGTAGGTTCAAGCGTATTAAGACTTATAACATTTTCCAGTTCCCGGAAAGATGCCAGCGCCTCTTCACATATCTTCAGCGCCTGTTGATAATCTTGTAGACCAGTGTAATGAAAATTCGCATGGTATGCGGCGCTGATGAAGTAGGACGCATTCTGGTGATTGTCATCAGCTGTTGATAGTATGGCTTGACACAGAGCTTCCATGACTTCACTCGTCAAATTGCCTTCCTCTATTCGACGAGAGCGACTCTCAAGCTGCCTCTGCTCATCGGGTGTGTTGGGAAAGAACCTGCTCACGGCTGTGGGAAGAGAGTCAAACAGCGAAATATAAACATCTGAGTAACTGTTTGCCCCTTTTCTTTTGCAACTAATTTCGAAGTAACTCAAAGCATCTGTTTCGTAAGTTTTCATTCTTTCACTGATATTTTCTTCACCTGAAGATAGATCGGACATTAGAAGACGATGCGATTGTACTGCTCTGAATAAATGCTCAACTTCCTGAATGAATAATGCACTTGATGACAAATCGTTCACAATAAATCTTCTATGCTTTTGATCCAATATATTCATAAAATATCTTCTATTTGCTGCTAATTGACCTAGCAGTATCGCCTTGTCGCTGAGCTGAACGTGAAGCATTTTGTCACGATAAACCCTTGCCTCCTTAGCAACGACTCTATGAATGGCTTGGATAGCGTCGTGCAATAATGAAACCTCGTTGCTTACATCGAAATCGCGTTTCAAGAAGTCAAGCATGTTGTTTTCTCGCATGAAGTAATTTGGACAGCTTTTGTCAATTACCCATTGAATCATCTGTAACAACAACTCTTCAATGGCTGTTTCGATTCGATCTTCATTCCAAAAATCAGAAGGCTTTTCTTCGCAAGCCCACAACATCAAAGTTTTGAAGTAATATGTGCATATAAATGTCTTCTTCTCACCACCGCGTTTCTTAACCATGTCGGATTTCAGAAGTCGAAGTACATGGTAGATGTACTTTTGAACTTCATTCCAGCTATTCGCCAATATTAATTCAGCCTTGGAAAACGAAAACCTCCAGCAGGTGTTATCCTTAGCGTTGCTTTGATGTGACTTCGCAACAAGAAGACATCCACCATCTACGATTTTTTCAACCATTTCTCTGGTCGGCCAACCATGACATCGTTCACGATTTCTCCATTCAGCAGCCTCTGACGGCCAACAAGGGCATAAAACAGCGTACACATAGTCAATCATGAATTCTGTAAAGGCTTTTAAATTAGGTTTAAACTTCGATACAACGCTGAATAAATTGCTGACGTCAGACCACGACACTAGACGCTTTTTAATTGCTGGTCGTTGAATGGCTTTCCGTTTCCGAATATAGTATTCCGTTTTTCCTTCACGGCTTTGCAATAAGCGAGCAAATCCCGTATGGCAATTATTGGTTTCAATGGTGAGCACTTCTCCGTAAAAATTCTTTGGAATGACCGTTGCTTCTGTTGCGGCTATGATGGAGCGGTCGAAGAAGATGTGGTCAAGATCAGTTAAATTCAACATCGCGTATTCGAGTGGTTGCTCGTTGAAGCTACCGCAAAACAGCATACCCAACTTGCAAGTTCGAGGAAGGATGTTATTGCGAAAAGTTTCGAAATATTCATCGGATTGTGAAGCCATTTCTTACGCCTTTGAGCTCGATCGTATTCAGATGTATTATGACGTTAGCATCTGGAACTGAAGTTCTTTCTCTGAAGGTGATTGAATTTATTGCAGCTATTTGTTCCTCAATGAAGCACTTCCTTCTTCCTGGAATGAGAAATGATTTGGGTGCGAACAACTGATTGATAAAAAAATGACACGCTCGTGCAAGGTGTCACCCTCTTGTCCATAGTGCATGAATAGAGTTTCAAAATACTCGAGATCTTAAGAGGAGGCGCGAATTAAACATTGTGCATTTATCGCGGTTTATCATCTAATTCGTCCATAACAACTGTGTGTGTATAGGGTAGATAGGACACTCACAGAGATTAGATGCGACACGCTAGTGGCTTCGGCTACCGAGACGTATTTTTCGGAGATCACTCCGTTACCTCAAGCTTCAGAAGATAAAGGGGAACATTTGGCTGTCACCAACGCCTTTCTAACCGTCTGCAAACTGCCTTAATAATTATCTGAGGCGTTAGCGTGTTGATAATGCTTATCTAGTGTATCAGATAAGGTAGAATATGGCGGTTTTCTGTGCTGGGCACAGCTGCAGAGGGGAGGTAGGCCTAATCATTTTAAGACGTTCAAACATTTTATGGGCTGCATGAAAAGGAAGTGGAAAGACGCTCAACGGCTGACGGTAATCAGCTTACTCACTTGGCTGCGTGACCAGACTAAAAATTATTATGACGATTTTACTGGCAGTATACTGGCCGATTTACCAAGTATCTATGTGTACTCTTCCGTTTGCATGCTTCAGTCACCTCCCTTCGCCCGCTTGTGACTTCTCCTGTGGGATCTCGTCGTCCCGCGAGCTAGGACTGCCATGGCTGAACGTGAACATTTTTTCTTGGCCCTGCTCTGTGGAATCAGCTTCCTCCTTTGACGCGTTCCTTCTTATTGACTGGAGGCCAAGCGGCTCCTTTCTTTGTATCAAGACCACTTTTAACTCTTTTGATCTCACGTAGGCCTACTGGTGTGATTGGTGTGCACTGCGAGAGGCGCTATATAAAGTTATAGGTGCGATATTGTAGACCCCTAAAATGCGACAATGTAGGTACAATACTTTCTCTCACCGCTTAATTCTAAACACCGTCCATTGTTACAGTAGGCGTTTGACTGTCTACATGCCTATAGGTGATCCTTGGGTATAAACAATAAAGAAGATTTTGACCTTACCTGTCTTTTACTTTTCTATGGCTGAGCACCTCTCTATGTAAATTGCCTTGCGCGGTTAACCAGTTTTCGGCGTAATAGAAAACTCGGATTAAGCCTACGGGTTAAATATTGTTACCCATGTCAGCAAACATGACGAAATAATGTACGGTAGGCTAGAAAATGACTATTCCCAATCTCATTTCCGTTTAGCCTATAGGCTAATTAAGATCAGAAAATAGCCAAATTCAGAACATACTGGCGCTTCACAGATAACTTTTTTTGTTCATGAGATATGCCCGTGTTTGCTCTGTGCTTTGAGGTGTGACGTCACTTCCTTAAGCAATCTACCGGCTATTAAGGTTCACTAATCATTATCCACATAAATCAAGCAGACATACAATTATAGAGAACTGATTGTTTGCATAATAATAATAATTATATATTTTTGATGTCTTGTCACGCTCCTGTCAAGCGCAATACCGGAACGAACGTTCAGCCCGTATTTTATCTGAGACAACGGACGATCACTGTGCAGGCCTACTATGCCCACGGGATCTCCAGCTAGTCCTTCACACACGATTGCTCGGTGTAATCCAGAACCATTGACGTTCTATCGTATGGTTGTGTAGGCCCTACACGTACACTTCTGAACTTTGGAAGGGTGGCAGTATTAACACAGTAGGCCTACTGTTGAGTTGTAGCACAATGATAGGCCTACAGTAACTGCAGGTCTACCACACAGACTTGCCACACCTGCCTTTTCTCTCGGAGTTGCACGCACTGGGAGCGCTTCTGAAAGGCTCTTGCTGCAAGAAGCGCTTTACAAATGGTCAGATACGATACGATACAGACGGAATGACACGACCATCGGAAATAGGCTAATTCTGCCAGTAAACAGCCATGGCAACATTATGCTTGCACTTACAACCACCTAAGGAATTGACTGGACCTTAAATGCCACTGGCACAGAGTATGGGGCAGACTGAGAATCCCAGAACGCAATTCCTGCAAAAGATTGTTCCAGATAGAAGGATAGACATACGCAGTGGCGTAGCCATGAATTTATGATTAGGGGGGGTTATGACCTGACCGGATGCCCTTCCTGACACCAATCCAACAGTAATACAGTAAATAAATAGGAAATAAAGTAACAAAGGGCATAAAGTAAGAAAAACAATTGTTTCGTTGTTCTTGTTTAATTAAGTGGATGAATAACCTTTCAAAAAACTTTTTCATAAGCCAATGGGTGGGGTTAACCCCTAAACCTCTTGTCTACGCCACTGGACATATGCAAAACTTCTAGGTCGAAGAGGCGGTCTCTGGAGATGAGCTGAGATTGGGGCAACCAGGGAGTGAAGTAGACGGTCTAAAACTCTAAATGCATGAAGGAGATGACCCTCACAAAGTTGTCAAGCATAAAAGTTCCATTAATTTGAACTGGATGCGCTGTCATTCGTAGCTATAGGACATTTTTTCCTCGTAAAAATCCTCATCTCTTACCTGTAAAAAATCCGCGTTATATTTTGCCGTGGTAAAAATGGTAAAATGTGGTAAGACTGATTTAATGCCAAATGCTTGAAAAAATTTCTTCACTCAAGACTAGATTATGCGAGTAGGCTAAAAGCCTCGTTTGACCACAGAAAGCTGGAATAGAAGTAAACGCAAAACATAGAATCAGTAGACGAAATATTATACGTTGAACGGCAAGTCTCAGTCTAACACAGCTAACACTTGCATATGGAATGAATTTTCGATACAAAGCAGTGTCTTGACGCATTGCGTCTGATTCGCTCTCGTCCACTTTACAACTGGGCGCAAATGGACCTGTGGTCATTGCGGCGTGAAGATAAATTTTCTTAAGTGCTTTTAATTACACTCGGTACTTCCTTTTCACTATTGTGGGAGTCGGAAGCGCCTCGGAGTATCAGTGGCGTTGCCATCATGTGTGCAGGTGTGCAAGGGCTGGAGGTGGTTTGGAAAAGTTACCGGGTCTGACTTTGGCGGAGGAGCCGACGACGCCTTTGAGTAGGAAGTTTTTCTGAAGACCTTTTTTTGTCATTTGCCTATGATGTGTCAAATTCATACATTTTAACCTACTTTTGGCCAGTAGCGGCGCCAGGGGAACTATGGAGCTAAGCCCCCTAAAAAAGGCCAAACGGGGGATAAGACCCCCCCCAAAGGCCATCCTGTTTTTACGTGTAAAACTAATATTTCCACTATAAGCACCCCTAAAAAATGAAATGCATCCATGAGATTTCGACCAAATGGCTAAAAAAAAGAGGTCGTCAGAAACTTTGGCGGATGAAGTTTGAAAATTTCTTCCGCGAGGATTCAGTCTCCCAAAACCTGAAATAGAGTCTACTGGCAAGACAAGATATATATTGGGACTATAATTAATTACTGTCTCTAGTATGCATAAATAATTTACGGTCTGTATTTTGGGACCATAAACTAATTATTGTCTCTTATAATGCATGAATAATTTGCAGTCTGTGACGACAGCCTTAAAATTATTCAGGGTTGATGACGATGGGAAATTTTTTATCGCTAGGCATAGTCCCATCGAGCTATCTGAAACTGAGAATTACGACTTGAAACTGATTAGCCTTTGGTTCTCTGCAAACTTGTCATTCCTTATGCGGATTTTAATATATTTGTAAATGATAGCCTATGTGCTTATCTCGTGTAGGCTACAGGCAAAAGCCGCATTTTTGGGCGCTGTAATTATTGAAAAATTCAAATGGAATAAACCTGTGGGTATGGCCACTGATTATGTGTTCAAAGTCGTAATCATTTTACCTAGATGATTTCGAAAAGAAATAATAATAATTTTCCTTTATTCAACAATCCGGTTGACAGAACGCAACCGTTTACAGTGTACAATTATTATGCAGCTGAATCAGTTTACAGGAACTCAGATTACCGAGTACATAAATCTTAACTACTTACAGAACAGACAGCATGCAATAAACGGCGCTAAGCAGCCTACAAAGCATGTCCGCCCTATACGGGGCGCGAACTCGTTACCTCTTGCTCTCTACGTCAGCGTGTTATCCATTGCGCTACCCCCTCCCCCCAAATGCTCAACTATCGAACAGAGACCTACTACATTGCATTTTAGTGAATGAAGGGTTGTGTACCCCGGTAGGCCTACCTGTTATTAAGTACCTTCTGTTAGAAAGGCGCTCAAATAAAAAAAATGCTGGGGAAAAGCGTATTTCCCATGGAATCTTTTCCAGAGAGTGACTCTAATAGTTTTAATAGGAAAAAGCGCCTTTTAGTGCGGAATTGGTACGACGATACGAGTTAGAGCATCTTGTGAAAATAATGTGAATGACCCTGAGATGAGAGTACAAAGAATTTTTATACATGTAGATGGTAGTAGACTATAGTTTCGGTTAAATTGATACATAGCCTAAATATCACTATTTGAAAAGCCCTAATTTGGTCAAGCTTTAAAATCCCAAGGGCAATGAAGATGCCAGCAGTGTGAGAGCCATAATTTATTGATCTTCAACAGCAAGATGGACAGCTCTCTTTTGCAAATTATTTAATCTATGTAAGCCTAATCTTGTAACTTATGGAAAAGCCCACACTATGTAGCAACAGAGAGGTATGGAGGTATAGATGTTGAATCATTTAGTATAGGCTATGGCATAATCCTAACGTCAGATGGTAAAATGTAAGCATATCGAGTCATTGTTCGAATGTTTTTGCTACATTGTTTTTAAAGCAATATGGGCAACATGTTCATTCCATGTCAAAATAATGGCTATCAGCGTAGACCCCTAAAAGTTTAGACAGATATGCTACCATTATTTTTTAATTTGAATCCTCCAGTGAGATTTTCCCCATGAGATTTAAATAGGATGTAATATTTTCCCAAGCTTAAGGACAATAATATTACTGTGTTTGCTTTAAATCATCCAGTAACGAGCTCGCCATAATATGGTGGGAACGCTCCACTTTAAAAAGTGTCCTATGTTATAGGATACTTTTTAAAGTGGAGCGTTCCCCGTAATTTTCGAACATTGTTGTTGTCCATCCAAATTGCTAGTAAACCATCTGCATGCAAACCACGTATTCTATTATTTCCTAATTTATGCAGTAGGATTTTATGATTTGCAGTGTCGAAATTGTTTGCCAAGTCAAGACATATGCTCAAAGAGAATTCATTGTTTTTGTATTACATCAGAGATTCTATCTTTCAGGAAACGCATCGATGCGAAAAATCACTTGCACCAGCGCGACGAGTATGGATTCCAAGCAGATTCAGACCTTCCACAATAATTATTGTGGGTAAATGTATCATCTGTGCAGCTGATACGAAACGCCGCCTCTAGAATGAATCGAGATCGTTGTGCGATCGTTCCCCAGTGGGAGAACAAACGATGGCGGCTGGATGATCCAGAACCTGAGTTCGCGGACCAAGAGAGAAGCTTCGTCTCACATTGCCTTTTAATGTAATCTATAAACTCCATTGGTGATAGGTAGTGCGGCTTTGTTGTGGCGGTTTTGCAGAAACCGCTTGCGGAATTGTTCCCGCATTCTTCCACTCTCTCAACAGGGCTCCTCCTTCTTCTTGCCACTCCCTTAAGAGAATTCGAAAGCGCTACGAGTCCATATACGGCCTGGATATGTCGGTCAAAGATTGGCATCCACTTAGGTGTCAGAACAACCGAGCAGAGGTCGTGAACGTATGTACCTGCGGCGTCCATACGGATGGATTGGAATCGTCTCAGAGAATCCTCGCACAGATAAAGAGCCAGCTGGTAGTCGTGGCAGTGAGAGTAGAAGAAGTTGGCGCGGTAGGCGGCGCTGACGAAAGACGAGGCCTTCGGAAGCATGTATTCGAAAGCGGGTATGATGAACGTCGTTGTTATATTGACGGCCAGCTGTAAGTTTGTTTGCAACGGTTTCTTTTCAGCGGGACCTTGCCCTTCGATTTTGTCTAGAACTAACTCGCTTAGTTCATGCAATACTGAAGAGATTTTGGTTGGATTGTCCTCTACCCGGTCCTTTGCGGTTTCCCTCCTTGTGCAGCTTACCTCTTGCCTGTTTAAATCCAACCATGAAGTCGGGACTGTATCATGACAAGATGATGTGTCGCCCATGCTACTGGTTGTGGTCGTGTCCCTGGCCCCCGATAATATGTCACCGGAATGCATCGAGGGGTAACCTGTTTCGTCTGCGAAAAATATGCTGCTGAATACATCAGGCAGCGCATCCCCTGGCGCGATCTGACGACGCACGCCTGCAGGGATATCGCCCAACATGGCGTGCTCGAAATTCACGGCAGCCATTTCGTAGTCGTTCTGACGGGATCCAACATTGCTCGTCAAACGAAGGTGAGCGGAGACAGCCTCGAAGAGACTGTTGAACTCCATCGGATATGCTAGTTTCATTTTCGGCGGCGATCCTTCGCAGAACCTTGCGACTGATCTGCGATTGCCGGCGTGATTTTGCACCGATGTGAGACCTATCTGACCGAGATTCATGAGTTTGTTGCTAACTTGAATCGTAGACCTGCTGTGCGGATCCGCCATTGGGACCGTGGCTATGAGCCGCGCTGCTCCCTGCTCCTTGAAAACGAGTAGCGGCATGATCACCGCATCGACATCCGTATCCTCCGGCAAGAGGTCCATCAGATTGACGCTCGGCATGAAATAGTTGGGACAATTTCGATCGACCAAGAATTCAATCATCTCGCAAAGTAGTTCTCCCACCGCCAACTTAACGCGGCCTTCGTCCCAGAACTCGGGCGGTTTCGTCTCGCAAGCCCACAGCATCAAGGTCTTGAAGTGATACGAGCGCATGATATCTCTAAGTCCCTGCAGCTCAAGCTGTCTGACGACATCGTCTTTTATCAATCGTAGGATGTGATAGATGTACTTCTGAACAGGAGTCCATGAGTAGACCAGTGCCACCTCGGCACGTGCAAATGATAATCTGAACACTGTGCTGTCGTGGGGGATAGCAGGACCCTGGAAAGGCACAAGATGACAGCCAGCACTCACGATGTTGGTCAGAAGATCCTGCGCTGGCCATCCGTGCGGTCGCCGACGAGTCCTCCAATCGGCGGCATCGCGTGGCCACGACAGACACGTAACGGTTCCTTGAACGTTTACCTTCGAGAAATTCAGACCAAAGAGATTCTGGTCGGGCTTAAATCTCTTCTTGTCAGCCTTCTTCATTTTCTGCACATCGAACAGGATTTCGTCCTTATAACTATTCGACCGTTTCATCGTGCTGCAGTGTGTAGACATCTCATCGATAGAAAGATATCTCGCCCTGCTGCCTGGCTTTCTCAGCCGCGCATATCCAGGGCGATCGTGCGCCGGTTCTACCGTGAAGACCGTCCCGTTGAAACCTACCGGAGGTGTATCTCCAGCCAGAACGGCGCATTCGTCATGAGAAAACTGAAACGTGTCGACACATATTGTCTCCATTCGTGTGATAACGTATTCGATGGGAAGCTCGGCGATGCTACCGATTATAAAACCGTTTCTTATTTTCACGTCCCGAGCTAAATGCTCCAGAAAATCGGTGAAGTCTTGAGTGGTTTCCATGTTTTGTACAGCGTCCATTTTGACTCGGTTTCCACGTCTGAAGAAAAATGACAATGGTTAAACCAAAAGACTTTGTAGATTTACATAGCGTAACATAGCTATTTTTATAGCGCCCATCGAAGTACTTGTTCAAGGCAGAATATAGCGTATATTCTGTGTTGAACTTTCAGCGTTGTTTGCCTAATCATAATGCATTATTGACATGGCGATACGGAAATCATAAGATGAATGGTAGGCCTTACTTAACTTAGCACAAAAAGCATCATATGACATGGCAACCCAAAGGATCACGACATAGGTCTACTATAGCAGTGCAGAACATATAATAGAAAAGCCTGACTTCACACAAAGTGATTGGAGCAGCATAGTAGCCTATAGCATACAATTATTGTCACATGATTCTATTGCATGACATAACGTAGCATAGCATCACATAAAATGGATTGTTAATGTTCTTCAGGGTAGTGACAAAGTAATTGAGCGAACGGTTGTAGTCTCGGTGAAAAGTGTGTAATGAAAATTAACCAGATAGACTGCACAGATCTAAGACAAAATATCATAGCATATGCTCCATGTTTGATCGATTTCTGAAGTAAAACTATCTACAAGTCCAATGGTCGCTGAGAAGGGAGGGGCTAGAGGATAAATGCTGGGACCAGACGACCTTAGAGGCTTATATAGACCTATAGGAAAATTTATTATTTATGCCTTTTAAAGTATAATATTGCAGAGATTAGCCTAATTACTATATACAATCAGTTTAAACTTCAAGTTAACAACTGAATAAATTCATATTTAAATATAAACATAAACCCTTAGGTTGTAAACTGCACTTTTATCACTTCAATTTGTTTCTGATTTTTTCCAATTAGACTTTAAGATTGTTCAGGAGTAGATCTACGCGACTGCTTTGCCTAGAGGCCCAACATTTCTCTCGTCAGTTCTGACAAAACCATAAAGTGTTTATTTTAGAAATTGGGTCAACACAGTTTCTAAGCAATATATATATATATATATATTATATAATCAGATGTCGGGCTATAAGCTCGCAATCATGCATGATTGTGCTGAATAGACTGACTTCACCATCCACCTCAGCCAAGGCCGTAGCTAGGGGGTGTTTTGGGTGTTTGAACCCCCCAAATGAAAACTGTAAGAATAATATAATTCATAACTATACTAGCACATAATGTAAGAACTAGGCATACAGTGTGCAATATAATAATAATTATTATTGGTCTCCTAGAACCCGTAGAAGATCGCGAATTTACAAGGGGAAGAAAACCACGAATTTAGATGGTTTTACTCCGCTGTGAACGGTTTTCGGGCGAAAAATCCTACGAAAATCATGTGATGACTAAAAAATGTCGTCAGATAATTTGGCCGAAAAAGTTCGTCAACACCCCCGAAATCAAATCCTGGCTACGACCTTGACCGCAGCCGTCTAACTCTCTGTCTGCCTGCCTGCCTACCTGTATGTATGTCTGCCTGCCTGACTTCCATGGATTCTAATCTGGAACCAGTCTCACCCCATGGGATTTCAGCCTGTCCCTCCCCACTAGGCGCTTGGGTTAAGCTGATTGCCATGACTTCGTTTTTAGGGCTGCTCTATAAATTTCTAGTTGAAAATAATATATGGATACTAAATTTGTTCACTTTATTAGTCTTTGGTAGGCCTAACCCAAGATTCTTCAACGAGACGAAAAACTTACTACACAAGAAAGCTGCAGGATGGACCGAACAATACTCTGTATACAGACAAAGGTGTGGTAAATATCGCTCGGGCTTCTTCTGTCTTTAGACGAGAAAATTATAGCGACGATGTTGTTCGACTTCCCATGAAAATCCGAATACCCTTATTAGACTGTTCTTCAAACCGACAATTTTCTGTTTATTCAACAATAATTAGCATTCGACAAAAGATCTTTCAAAACTGTCAGACTCGAACTATACTATCTTCTCCCTATATAGTAATAACAGCTGACCTAAACCGACCTCCGTGTTGGCGTAGTTGAGCCATTTTTGAACATGGGAAGTTTAGGCTTGAGACCCGAAAGGACTATTTATAGATACACAGCAGTTTATAACACTGTTGACAACACGCTTCGCTTGCTCTGCTTAGGCCTGGTAGTACTAGGCCTATAGGCGTCGTTATGTGCCGGTTGGAGAAAACCCGACCGAGGCTTCACAGCATCATCAAGACTATTAGTATCCAGACGTAAATAGGATAATCACGATTTGAACAAATGAGGTTGAGAATTTCCGTGGGGTTTGGGGGTTGAACCCCCTAGTCTTTGTTATGACACCGTAGTAAGTCACCACTGGACACCCAAACTCCACATAAATCAACGTATAGGCTACTCCAGTTATTTTCTACAATAATTCTGATACGGGATCAAACAGCTGTTCATACTAAATGTTGTGCACGTTATCTAGGCTATAATTTTACTAAATATAGGTTACGGATATATTATGCAAAATGACTAATAGACCTATTGTTCAGGTCAATGTATTGCGCAACAGCTGCACACAGCATTATGTTATTGTAATTATAGGCCTATATGTACACTATATTATTATATATTTATAATTTATATGTAGGCGTACCGTATTCATATACATATATATATATATACATATATATATATATATATAGAGAGAGAGAGAGAGAGAGAGAGAGAGAGAGAGAGAGAGAGAGAAAGAGAAAGAGAGAAAGAGAGAGAGAGAGAGAGAGAGAGAGAGAGAGAGAGAGAGATAGATAGAGAGAGAGAGAGAGAGAGAGAGAGAGAGAGAGAGAGAGAGAGAGAGAGAGAGAGAGAGAGAGAGAGAGAGAGACAGAGAGAGACAGAGAGAGAGAGAGAGAGAGAGAGAGAGAGAGAGAGAGAGAGAGAGGGAGACGCCTACATATAAATTATAAATATATAATAATATATAAAAATATATAAATATATATCGCACGCCTACCACTAAAATATGACTCGTGGCCTAACTTCCTGGTCGACTTGCAAAATTCCTTGTGCATCAACAGTGTGACTCTATTATATACACTGTAAATTAAATAAGCATTAGGGTCTAGTCCTTTGTCGATCGGTATTATTATTGCTTGCACGAAATGTAGGCTACGCTGCGCCCTATTGAGGCTGCGCACTAACAATGGGGGTTTCCAGACTACTGGTTTTTCCGAGTTTGCTGTATAATTATACATATCACATGTAGCAGGCAACTGTCTTCTTGTGTAGGCCTACATCTTTGCTTTTGTCTGCTTTCATCAGCATTGTCGTCGTCGTCGTTAGCATCCTTAACATTATCATTACTATCATCACCATCAACATACATAGGCTACATTCTGCGTATGCATTTAAACCTACCATATCATATAGACCTATAATACATGTAAATATAGTTTAACTGTTACATACATATATACATACATACATATATGCATACGTGCATAGCCTACATAGATACATACTTACATACATACATGCATACATACATACATACATACATACATACATACATACATACATACATACATACATACATACATACATACATACATACATACATACATACATACATACATACATACATACATACATACATACATACATACATACATACATACATACATACATACATACATACATACATACAATCATACATACATACATACATACATACAATCATACATACATACAATCATACATACATACATTGTACATACATACATACATACATACATACAATCATACATACATACATTGTACATACATACATACTTAGTATTCAAATACGCCTTAAATTTAACGACCTGCATTGAATTTAACTAAATCCAAGGTTCTAGGTTTTCGACATGCTTTTCATGAACAGAACCATACGTCGTATTCCGTTGTCTTTTTTCCAAAGTAGCCTATCGCTTCTCTTCCATTAATCACAGTACCTATTTGTAGCCTAATGAAGAACTCGATGTGGTGCGTGCATTGACCTACCGTACACGCATTGGCCTTGGCCCAACTTTTGGACCAACTTCCTGAATCTTTCCCCTGCTTTGGTTATTCGCAAGATGGCCAAATTCGTGTCATAAGTTAACCTGCCATCCAGTGTATAACCCAGAAAAGTCACGCAACTTGTAGATAAAATTTATATTGATGAGACCAAGATTAAGCTAATTTCTTTTTAAAACTCTCTTTAATATATATATATAGGTCCAATAGAGTTTACTCTGTTAAGACTGTTATACTGAATAGCGCCAAGAAGAAATTCGATTGCATTGATTCATTTTAAGAAGGAATTTTTTCACACTATGCTCTCATATTTCTACCATCATAATTATTTGAACAACTTCGTTGGCCTCCTTTAAGCGCATTAAATTTAAAATCCTCATCAGTCATCATGGTCTCCTATATAGGCACAACCGGGTATTGAGACGAAATATCTAGCCGATGTAATACTCTTTCTACCTCCTCACATCGTCCACTTTGCTCTTCATACAATAATTTGATCTTCTAGTTCCTCACATTCAGCATAGGCTAACTGCTATCTCTCAGTTCTGGTCCTTTACTTCAATTGGTTCCCCTCTTTCGAATATGCTGTTCCCATCTACTCGATCTGAAATTTCAGCTGGTAGTTTATCTCCCCTTCTCATTTTCTCTTCTCAAAACTTGCTTCTTCTATCGTGGCCTTGCGCAATGGGAACGACTCTGAACGGTTCACCATGCAAGAGGTGCTTTATAAATGCTTTAGTGCGACATAATACAATGCAATTCACTTATACAGTTCAGTGGATTCATTATTTATTTACAATTTAATACTTATATCAACCGATTTTAAAACATTTCATTTTATTGATCTACAAAAGTTGCAGATATTATTGATAAATTAAATGAATGGTTCATTACGATAATTTGCATAGCGTCCTCAAAGGCCTACTCAGAGGCGCTCATAGTCTAAAGCTGATTTTAAAAAGTTTCATTTGACTCCAAAAATTGCACAGGTGTTATGAGAGGCCTATAATAATTATTATCTAATAGAATTAATCGAACGACCAACTGATTTGAAACGTTTCATTTTTATTGATTTCTAAAAATTGTCGAGACATTGGTCCATTAAAATTTCCGATGTTGTACAGCAATTTATTGTTCGATAACAATTTCAATTAAATTTGTAAGCACACTTTATTTAACTATTCATCTTCGCGGAAATCCAGATTGGCTGCAGTAAGTTAATTTTTACAAGGCCTTACATCAGAACCTTTCCATCAGAACCTTCTCCAACTGTTCAAATAGTAGGCCTATCTGTAACACAAGAGCTTGTCGACCTGGACCACCTTTAGACTACTCATACGGACAACCCTCTTGACGCAACGCAGCGCTCGTGAATAAGCTGGCGCCCCGCGCTTGGCTTTCCAGTAGCGCTTTAGAAGTTTGGATATTATGATTAGGCTACGATTATGATTGTCGAATCGACACATTGGTCAGAACCGTCAGATCAGACAATTATGTGAACATTGAAAGATTTTTTATCTGAACAGGAAATTCGAAGTGCAGCATATAGAATGCAGGATCGTGGGTTTTCATAAAAAATGCTGCACAGCTCTGATAGTAGGATTTCCCCATCGGTTTCTTTCTCCTTCGATTGTTTAAACTGCCTCGTGCACTGAACTGTGATGTACTGGATAAAATGGATGGGTATGAGGCGAATAATGACCGGCGGTGGATGGGAGCAGTCATTGGAAAATGCATAGCTGACCACACCCGGGGGAATCGTTCCGCTGCTAAATATTGTCCGCCTCTTAGTAGAGTTGATCTGTTTCCAGTGGATACGGCTGAAGAGTGTGGCGAAACCAAACACGGTCTGGATCCGTTCATCAAAGATCGGCATCCACCTACTGGTTAAAACCACGGCACATAAATTCATGTAGAAAGTCTCACGGCCAATAATGCCAAACAACCCGCTGATGTTATCCAGGGCAGTGGCGCACGTGTCCAGTGCGCGGTCGTAGTTGTGCCGAAACGTGTAATAGAAATTGGCCAGGTATGCTGCACTGGCGAAGTACGAGGCTTTTAGATGCAGCTGTTGGCTTGCACAGAGAAGGACATAGGTAATTGTGTTCGCAGCTGACTGTTGATCATCGGTGATTTGCTGTAGAGAATTTCTTTCACCGATCAGTTGCGTATGTTTCTTATTTGATCCAAAGTTGCCTACTAGATAGTTCTGCTCTTGAGCGTCAACATTTAGTAACTGAGGCTCTTGGTTGGGTCTCAATATACGATCCTGTTTCGTGTCTGGAAGTCGACTGATCTGTTCGAATAATCCCGTATCAATGAAATCCAATATTGTGTCGTCCGTTCGCAGGGTCAATGTCGACTCTCCACTGGCATCTTCAGTGAAGGCAAGAGATAAGTAGTTTTCAGTTTCTAGTATGACTTTCAATTCACCCATCACAGTCGACTGGTCCGAGCGATCTTCTGTGTTGCCTGATGTTAATCTAAGATGCCCTGCTATGCCGCGATATAAGTTACCAAATTCTAAAGCCGCAATGCGACAGCTTCTCGGCTTCGACTGTTCTAAACGCTGACTCCAAAGAAATTTAATTGGATGCACGATGCAACGATATGCACTGAGTGCCAAGTGGATCAGTAACAACAGACGATTACTGGTTTTACCAGTGATACTGGAATTCGGTGTGACCATACGAACCTCGCCTATTCGCTTTCGAATAGCATGCTGGCGTATACGCAGAAGAATTGCAATATCTTTATCGAAGTCATCACTTTCCGGAATGTGACCCAGCATGTTATTCTCTGGTATAAAGTAATTCGGACAACGCTTGTCGATCAGCAATTGGATTAACTGGCAGATTAGTTCACCGATCGACTCCTCTAAGTTCTCTTCATGCCAGAATGTTGCCGGTTGCTCCTCGCAGGCCCAGAACAGAAGAGTTTTCAGGTAATACGTACAGACGATACTCTTGTAACCATCGCGGCTACACTCGTCATGTAGATCCTTCTTTAAGAGACGAATTATGTGATAAACGTATTTCTGCTCTGCGCTCCAACTGTGGATGAGAACTGTCTCAGCTCTCGAAAAAGAAAACCTAAAGACCGTATCATCTTCCGGACAACTTGGATGAGACTTTGGGACAATGTGACATCCTCCCTTCACAATGTCCTCGATCACCTCTGCTGGTGGCCATCCGTTGCACCTCGGTCGTGTCGCCCACTGGCTCGCCCGTGCAGGCCAGTAGGGACAGACGACGCAGTTAACGATATCCGTCGACATCTTTACCTTGAATCCGAGACATGTCTGGATGGGTAGAGCTGAGCGTCCACCCGCGATGATCTTGCCTTTGTTGGCTGGACCGTTGATTGGCCATTGATTGAACATGAACTCGGACTTCCGAACGTAGTCCATGCCGTGACGAAGCCTTGTAAACCCCGGATGACATGTGCTGCAATCTATCGTGTAGATGGTTTTGTTGAAATTTGCCGGAAGCGGATCGTCGGCTGAGATGGCACAGCAGCCGAACTCGAAGAACATCTGGTCCATGTCCGTTATGTTCGCCAGGTAGTACTGGAAGGGAAGTTCCGACATGCTGCCGGATACGAAGCAGCCTTCTGTGGCTGTCGACCAGAGTTGATGTGATTGGAAGTCAAGATAATCGTCGTCCAGAACTGAACCGTCATCAGAACCTTCCATCTGCTTTGTTTTATAGCAAAGCAACGCACACAAATAGACCATTTAATCAATTTCTTATAGATTGAGAACACGCCTACAGTATGAATACATGCATGTATAATAATAACAGTGGGGATAGCGCTGTGATATTCCAAACCAATGTTTGTCGACGGCATCGACCTCCGTTGTAGTTAAGCTATAGATCTGCATTGGTGCCTGAACATTTCGCTTTTGGCCATGGAAGGCCTACATGGGGTGTCCTTGGGTTTCATCTTACGGGGACCCGCGGGGCAGAAAAGTATCACCATTAGCCTATGCGCGTCAATACACACAATATCATGAACAAACAAACTTCCAAAGTGATCAGTAAACTAGGAGATAATCATCAATGGTGTTTCCACAATTCTGTGAGATTTAAGTGGTATAATGCACAAAATAAAAGATCTTCTCCATCAAAAAACTAAACTATCAACTTTGTGCCACAATGTTCTGTCAGCGATTGTGACTTGAGAAGGAAAAGAACTTATGGAGAACAAGATCGATTTTACCCGTTTTATAGCGCCATAGTTTAACACATCGATCCATCTATCCAATCTAACGGTATATCAAAAAGGATTTAAAACAAAAACAGCAACGCTCAACATATGTAATTTTATTTTTATGTAGAGGCCTACAATGTCTGGGTTTTCCCTAAAGTCAATTAATTCGTCAACTACTGCATTTTATGTGGCAAGTTGGATCTGAGACTTTCTGATGTCCCGTGTGCAATCGACATAGTAGGGCTCAAAATGATACAAGTCTTAGCCTACTTTGATTGTGCCTATGTAGGCTATAATAGGCCTATGTATTGTATGAAGCAGAAAAAATGAAATTAAGGTAAATAATAACAGACAGCAAATAAATAAATGGTTACATAAAAAATTTAAAAACCGAATAAAATGGAAAAAATAAAAAAGGAAAAAACGACGTTTTGGAAGATTAAAAAAAACCTTTTAAACAACTCTGACGTGGAACAATATTATTATTATTGTGTGTGAAGGACTTGCTGGCTGAGAGCCCCTACACTGCATTGTTCTCAGAGACGACTCAAACCTGTGCCATCTGTGTTACAAACCTAAAAAGCTATTGTTAGTTAGAACCTTCGACGATAAAAGATCGCGACGTCACAAAAAGTCTACATTAACACACTGATATTTGTGACCCTGAGGTTCGAAGCTCGGTGCTTCCTAGATATTGCGATAGAAGCTGAAAATAGGCAAGAAGACTATTCTTCAATTCGGCAGATGGCTATCAATTCGCCACTATTGCAAAGTAGCAAACCGATTTTGATGCCCTCTGTGTTATTGTGTTCAGAATGTATTCCTCTATTGCAGCGGTTCTCAACCTTTTTTGTGCGGTGATCCCTTGGGAAGATTTCGATAGTTGTGACGACGCCCAGGGCCCCAGCAACAACATTTATCAAGTTATCGCCCATCCCGTCACTGCATTGTTTTTACCACTATCTATAATTATTGTTGTGCATTTTCATTTCAAAATAATTCGAAACTGCCTTTGGCAATTGTGTGAGTTTTCTTGACTCTAAATGGCGATTCTGAGAGCTACATGTAATCGGCAGTTTAAAGTTGAAATTTCATAAATATATTCAGTTTGTGACACCTCGTCAACTGCCACGTCTTGTTGCTGCAACTCCCACCACCATCTCAAGTATGCCTTCTTGGAGTTATCAGCTTCGTACTTAGAAATACTGGTCATGCTTTTTTCCTGCATAACAAGCATGTTCAGTATCTGAATGTCGCTCAGTTTGCTTGTTGGGTTTCATCAATTCGACTGACAAACATACTTAATGTAGATAAAAATAAAGCGTTGTATAGTTTTTCTATTCTTGTTGCAACTATAGAAATTGGTCAATAGTTCTTCCTTTCTTAACACTTTTTTCACCTAGCTGATTCGTTTATGGATGCTATCAATTTAATTAATAAGCCATACTTGTGCTCTTTCTGAATGCGCCCAGCAGGGTGAGGTCTGAGGATGGTATCAAAGCAGTTCACTGCTACTTTATTGCATTGTATTGTCGAAAAGTTTTGAATTTTCACTCTGCAGTGGTAGCGTTTTAGGCTGTCATTTTAGCAAAATTGCTCGGCATATCAGTGTTGATAGTTATGGTTCAAAAGTGTCCCCTCACAATGCTTAATTTTTAATTTCCCCACTCCAGTGGTCGCATTTTAAACTATCATCACAACAAGATTTCTTATAATTTCAATGCTAAAAGGTATGGTTTAGGACTCCAATAAATGCCCCTCCCCAATGTTTAATTTGTTAATTTGCACACTAATGATAGCGTTTTAAGCTGTCATCTAGACAAAATTACTCAAGATTTCAGTGCTCAAAGACATGGTTTGAGATTTCAAAAAATGTTCTTCTCATATTGTTTAATATTTTATAATTTTCACTAGGCTATTGTGTAGTTTAAGCTAGCATCTCAACAGAATTAATAGGCCTATATGAACAGCGGATAACGCTGTAGACATTTATGATGATATCTATGTTGTCTTGACTGTGAATGTTTTTAGTTAAGACTGCATCATGTGTATATCCAGATAGTAAACTCTTACATGATACTTGCCTATCTACCATCTTGAATCTATAAGCGTGCATATAGGTAGCCCTACCAGTGGGACTTCTAATCCCTTCTGGGTTTCCGATTGTAACCAACTGTTATGTAGATATACTTCGTATAAATGTTTTTGTTATATTGGTGCAATAAAAATTTGATTGATTGATTTGATTGATTGAAATATTCCCGAAATATTGGGAGGATTATAGGCAGCTAGTTCCCACCACAAATTTTGTAGGGCAGTTTCCACCTGTCCCCAATATGTCTGCCCCTAGATTGCCCTGACTAGCACGGACAGCATGGATTTCTTGAGCAAACAGGAAAGGCCTATTATTTTAATTTTCAGAAGAATGGTAAAAGTGGAATTTGCATCTTAAAATTAAATGGCAAAAATTGAATTAGCTGCCATACTATATAGAATAAACCATAGTAAACAAAATATAAATGAATTTTAAGTTGCCATAGAATAGTGGATAGGCCTAGCTGTTACATGTGCAGGCCAACATCTTTTGCAAATTTCTAAAGGGTCCAGTCGACCCCTGGCAAATCGTCAGGCGACCCCCGTCGGGATCGCGACCCACTGGTTGAGAACCGCTGCTCTATTGCCCTGCAAAATTCCAGAATTATTTTTTAGTGGTTTCTACGAACTTTGATGACACGAATATAATCAGAAACTTTGCATTCTATTTTCTCACTCTAAACTAAGGAAAGAATCAAACGTGTATAACTTGAGTTAGAAAAAGATATTTAATTATTGTATAAAGTATTTCAAAGCAGATCCATTGTGGTGTTACAATGCTATGCATACTATGCAAATGTTAACAATACCATTGCGAAAGTCCTGATCGATGTTTTGATAGCAGAGTTCCTGAATCTCGAGATGTTCGATGTCTATCTTTGATCTGGCTGTATCACTGCTGGGTTTCTACCACGATTTAAATAGGAGCGGCTGAGAGTCTTGAGGTACTCATGTCAGTGGTTGTTACGTCACCTTAGGCATAATTTATTGTTTATCGTAATATTGGGATGGACGGTGTCACGAAATAAAGTATCCCTCTATTAATCGTATCCCCCTCAGATGAAGATAAGTTGAAATGAACCAATTTCGCATGTGCTTATTTTAGCAAATTAGCGTCCATTTGCTTTGTTGTGACCAATGACACTGACATGTACGCTAAGCTATGTTTATTCCAGCTGGATAATTTTTTCCCTTTATTTTAGAACCCTTAGAGCATTTAGAACGCTTAAGAACAATTTTAGAGTCGTTAACAAAATTCCAGTTGCCTTGCTTTGAACATTACTTAGGACACCTAAAACAATTAGTCACTTTAGTTTTTGATTTCAGCATAAATTTATCAATTTTACGCGTTTTCCAGTAATTATTGAGATAGAATGGTTTATTATCATTGGATACTCCATACCCGAATATTCCATCCCCGGATAGATTTAAGGGGGATAGATTATCCCGTGACACTTGGAATGATGAGTTTGTTTGAACATGGTGAAGAGGTTGAGCTGCTCACAGTTATCGGGAAACCGGACCTTAGTTTTATACATGTATCATGCAAACTAATAATTATAGACTGCTACTGATCCACTTAATCCGATTAGCACTCACGTAGATCCTACATGCATGTAGGCGTCTCTATCATGATGCCAATAACATTTGGTTACCTGTTACATAATAATTAATAATAAGCTGCCTGAAGTGGACCAAACGTGCAGTTCCGTTCCAACTTGACTCATGGCCCTAATGTCAATAATATTATTGAAGAGCTCCTACTCATAATTATTATGTGACCAAAAGTCGTCAGAGAATTTTAAATGGTGCAGCAGCAGAACATTATTAATATATTGGTAATGTAGGCCCAGACATCTACAATTTGCAAGATGGAACAAATCCATAATTATCCCACAACCGCACAGCGTGCATGTGAATTGCATGACTAATTTTATCGCATCAGTCGCGAATTAGGCCTAATCATAATAATAATAATTGTCCTTTTCTAATGTTGCAACGTCGCTGTATACCGGTACTATAGAGTATAGAAGCAACGAGATGGATTAGGCTACAATGTCATTATCTTAGAACAAAGTAGCCCAAGTAGGCATGAGATTGCTGGAATGTTCAACACCAGCCAAGAACCGAGAAGACTTCTTGGTTTGGCCACGACCCGGATTCTGCATCTAGTGACAAAACCGTTCGAGTGGTAGGTTATACGGACGTTCAGTCATGGGACAATCAGTCATAGGACGATGAGTCATAGTCCGGTTCTTGGTCATAGATCATGTCATTCACATGGACGTTTGGTCACGTGAACGATCGGTCAAAATGTTAGAGCGCTAAATAAATCAAGTTTAGTTGTTGAATTATATTTTATTTAAAGGAATCAAAAGCGCGGGAAACCATTGGGTCTAACTGGAAAATTCACGCGTATTATTTCGTTCATTATTTAAAGTGCGTTTTTAAAACAAATAAAATCAGTTGCAAATATCTTCTCTGAGTCCTTTGAAGTCAATTGATGTCTACAAGTAGGTCTAATTTATCCTAATAGGCCTACAGGTAAGTTGCTAGTAGTCATCAACATAAAAACGGTTGATGACCCTAATTGATGCCTTCAAGTAGCCTAATTATCTTTAAAAGATTGCTTATTTTAATGCTAAATGTGAGTTTTGTCTTAAATTTGAGCATTCTGCCGTCTTATCTGCGGCATATGACAAACAGACCCTATGACCAGCCGTTCATAGTAAATTTTACTGATCGTCCTAGAACCAATTAATTTCAGTGTAGAATTTTAACGTCTATCATCAAGCAATGGAACTTGTTGGAGAGGAAAGATTGCAAGTGGCAGATTAGAGGAAGCGTCACGAAACTGCTTCCAGCTTTTTCACCAGTCAAGATTATTATCTTCTGTCGCTAACAAACGTCCGATGCATTCAACGCAATTGGAATCGACTGTAACCTGGATTAGTGGTTCATTTATATAGACAGGTCGCCGGAAAGCCATGACACAGAAAAGGAAAATTATCTCTCATCTCTCTTCATCTGACTCACTCGGTGGTGCTCCACAAAAGACGATTGACTGCAACAGCATCTGCAGGAGCTTACAAGACGCGCTGAAGCATGACTAGTGCAACTGGAATATCATCAGAGACTTCAAAATGGAAGCATTGCTGCTGAGTCTCAAAGGTGGTCTTGCGCGTGTCCCAGTTGTCCCTGCATATGGGAAATCAGGAGCAATAATTGTGGTGCACTATCACAGGATGGACTGACCATAGCGGACCATGGCCACAGCGGACCATGGCTACAGCGGACCATGGCTACAGCAGATTAAGTTATCTGTGTGGGCGAAGAACGTCACGTGTGAGCCACTGGTGGATCTATTAGAAACAAAAAGTTTTCACAGCTCTATATGAGGGCTTGGCAGCATGAATTTTTTTAAAAATTTTCTCTATCATTAAAACATAGGCAATTAGGAAACGACACTTTCACACAGGAAAAAAAATTGTGTTGCATAATTATAGTGGTAGGCCTATCATGCACCAGGTCCAGGATGTGCCGCTTATGTTCGGAATCAGTGACGGTGTCATTATGCCCAAATCCACATCACACTCGCAATTTTTTGAATGATGTGAACCGTTGCATTACTCCTGTCGAGGGCGAAAACAGAAATTTTCGAAGGGGGGGCCAAAATTTTCGGTCTTGTTGGTTGGAAAGGGGAAGAATTTCGTCTTATTCGTCGCCGAAAAAGTTGATGACCTTTTTACTTTTCAGGAAAAAGATACCAATACAGCCGCCGAAAAAGTTGATGAACTTTTTACTTTTCAGGAAAAAGATACCAATTCAGCCGCCGAAAAAGTTGATGACCTTTCTTTAGTCGTCAGTCATCATAGTCGAGAGTATGGTAAATCAAATGGGGGGTTCAAGTCCCATGCGATTTTTTAATGGGGGAGCCTGGTATCCTGTTTTTCTCTCCCGTTGTATCTATTCAATGGCTTGTTGAAACCAAATGAGGGGCATCGTCCCAAGCAATTTTTAAATAAGTGGGCCATTGCCATTTTGGCCCCCACTGGATCCGCCCCTGACTCTTGTTCATGGTCTTTAATTCGACTTTAAGGAAGGAATGACCTTCGAATAACTGTTGAACGTTTATCTGGGTTGGACGATTGAAAAGCGTTTGATAGCGCTGCATATAGGGAAACGGTATGATCAATTTGCAGACTCGCACAACTCCCGCATTGCCGTTTTTAAAAAACACTGCGTGTTTAGCAAGCTGTAGTCGGATTTCTGATGGCTTTTCTTTCAAAACCTATACACATGTAATAGGATAATTGTCTTCAATAGCCTACAACGGGGAACTTATGATGTCGTAAACAATATAAAGCAAATAACGATGACGTATAGGCCTACAATAATTAGGTATTAAAAAGAAATCTGCTAGATTTAGGATCACATCAGGTATACCGCGATTGATTTTTAAAGCAACATAAATTAATGATAACAACATGAAAATAGTTGGCCTAGTAGCATTAACAATAGAAGTAATAAACATAAAGATGAGATAGATTTAATACGAAAGCTATGCTTGTCGCAGTAGCACATAATAATGAGAACGGCTAAGATAAAGAAGGATGGAAAATATAGGCCTGATCATGGCCAGTTTACTCTGAACGTAGCCTATATATCTCTGAACTCATATTTCTCTAAGACCAAACACTTCAGCGGTCGTGCAGGAAATTTGTATTGTGACATTAATTGCGTCTTTGTATAGATCTGTTTGTCATTTGCAGTGCAACGAAATCTGTGTTTTTAAGTCTCTGAACGTGATATAAAAAGCTCATAGTTTTTCTGCGATGACATTTCCAAACCACGAATTCTAGATTCATGCGACTTTTTAAAAACTATTAAAACATATAGCCTAATTATACCTGGCTGCAGTGTTACTTCAATTTATTAACAAGACAGGATATTATAACATGGGTAGGAATGGGACGCGACTGTCTGGATGGGACGAAAAAAGAATAGGACATGATATAATTTGGAAAGAAAAGGACATAACGCGATAAAATAGGGCAGGGCAGGCTCGGACAGGACTAGACAGCAAACGATAGGACTAGAAAGGTAAATATTGATAGAATTGGAAAATTATTGTGAACAGGAGTTATTAGCTAAGCCTGATCTGGAAATAATCGTCCAGTAGCAGAATATCACATAATAATTTCAGTCTATGAAAATTTTTATTAAAATAAATGCAATTTTTGTCTTAAACTTATTAAATCGCATTTGATGGACTGAAGTTGCGTCGAGCTTACTTACAATCACTCCATCAAATCAAGTTCACTTGACGAGACGAGAAACGGATATCACATGTTCGAGTTCAAAATGTCCCTTGCGACGGTCTTACAAAAACTCCTCAAATGTTTTTGCGATTCAGTTGTTAATTGAACAAACTGGTCAGTGCAGATAGCATCAACCAATAATCTGGAACATGCTCGATACTGATTCGCCAAGTCTTGAACAGTTAGCAAACTGCGTAGGAGTAGATTACACTGATTGTCAACGTACCTAATAAAAGATAACGGGGGAATGTAAATTACGAATGAATACAAACTCTCTGATTTTCTGGTTTCTTTGATTTGTCTTTTAAGGTAATGTTCGTGCAGCAAAATAAACCCAAAAACCGCTTGGATGCACGGATCAAATATAACCGACCATTTGCTTGTTAAGACAACAGCACAAATAGCATCATAGTATTGGTCTATTCCAATCTTCTTGGTTAAAGCATTGAAATGTTTTTCAGCGTCTTCACACATCCTCAGACATTCCTCATACTCTTCGAGATATGTGAAGTAAAAGTTCGCTCGATATGCAACGCTTGTGAAGTAGGACGCTTTTGGTAGACTTTTATCGAGTCCTTGAATGAACCAATGAACGGCGATACCTGCAACAATATTCAAACCGGGTGGAACCTGTTCTTGGATTCCATTCTGCGCCCTATCTGCAATCTGCATACTCGCTTCTTCTTTTCGTGAGTAAACGCATAAGCGATGAAGTTCAGGCTTCTTTCTTTCAAACAAATATGGAATGTTTTGTAAAATAGATTTACCGAGATAAAAGACAGTTTGCGTTGTAGTTTGAGGTGTCGTCCGCATTGATTGGTCGAGGTGATCACGTGCCGTTCTCACTAAATCACCGTTTGAATCAGTCTGATGTAGACCAACTCGTTTGTTTACAGCAGCCTGAAAATTTGCAACCAATCCAGAAACCAGCAGGTCAAATTCAGAACTGCGTCCTTTAATTTGATCAAAGCTAAAGCTGTTGTCTAAGTTTGGTTCTAGAGGGTTGATAAAGTGACTAACTCGACTGATGCCAAACTGAACAAGAAGTGACATCTTATCACTGAATTCAAATGGAAAGTTAGCCTCTGGATATGCAATTGACCATTTCGCAGTAATTGCTGAAATTTCAGATTCGTTACAAGCAAATGATGATAAAACCTGGATAGTTAAGTCAATGTCACCCGTCGGATATTCAAACATATTGTAGCATGGAATGAAGTAGTTTTGACACCTTCCTTCACATAACCACTCAATCAGCTCCAAAACCAGCTGCGTCATAGAAGTAATTAAGGAGCTTTCACTCCAGAAAGTCGGAGGCTTGTCTTCGCAAGCCCACAACATCAATGTCTTCATAGTATATGATGAAATTGCCGATTCCAATCGTTTTTCTTTGCACTGTATCTCTACGCTGGATTTAATCAGACGAAGAATGTGATAGATATACTTTTGTATGGCAGACCAACTGTTGACAAGTACAATCTCGGCAGATGAGAACGAAAACCTAAACAAGGTCTGGTCAGTTGGACAACTGGGATGAGCCTTTGCAACAAAGTGACAACCTCCGTGCACAACTTTGCTCAGTAGTTCCTTCGTTGGCCATCCGTTACTTCTCTGTCGTCTTATCCATTCCACAGCGGCGTTTGGCCAGATTGGACAGAACACACAGCGAACCAGATCAGCGGTCGTAATTTCATAATCTTCAAGCTGTCGTCGGAATCCTCTTCTTTCTTCGTCGCTCAATAACCTTTTAAGCTCAATCGATGACATCACGGGTCCTTTGCGTGCTGGGCCGGGTGAATACGATTCCATCAATTGCCATCTCTTCAAATATTTTCGTAAGCTATTAGAAAATTTAAGTCGTGCAAAACCCGGGTAGACATTGTCTGTCTCCACTAATAGGACGTATCCGTGAAACTTTTTTGGGAATGGGTCAGTGGGTGATATTGCGCATACGTCCAAATAGAAATTCATATGATCGAAGTCCGTTGTGTTCGCGATCACATACTGCAATGGAAGTTCAGCAACACTACCGGACAACATGTAGCCCATCGGCGCTCTCTTTCGCAGAAGTAATTCTATGAACTCCCGCATCTCTTCGCAGTTTTCCATCCCACCCGAGCAGCAGCGTCTGCTGTAAACCTGTAACCCAACAACAAATGATAACCGGGACATTGTTACAGCTCCTGTACGATGCAAAGTAAGTCAAACAAAATGTAAAACTGAAGGAATGTGGGCCTAACATAATGTAACGTCGTTTAAATTAACAAGGAGCAATGGGTGATGCTACACTAGGGTGACCAATCTGCAATCCCACACCTTGGTGTCTGTGCGGTAGTGCAGTGTAGAGCAGGGTGACCATACGTCCCGGTTTTCCGGGACATGTCCCGTTTTTTTGTGGTGCGTCCCGGTATCCCGACGACTTAGGCAAAAGTGCAAAATTTTCACGGTTTTTGACAAGAAGGAAACTTGTATATTGAAAACGTCAGTTTTATGTAAATGATAGACCAAAGTACAGCATATAACACAAAAAGAAATCGTAACGAAAGAGAAGTACTGTTGTCAATTTATTTGGAGTTTTATATTACATCTTTAGTAATTAGGCTATTGAGTTTAGTCTACAGATTTTAAGAATAATTATCAAGGCGTAGAGAGAAAGTTTTCATAATACAATTTCAGCGGCGGCACCAGATCCACGCTATATCGATTTCGACAGGTCGCATAAGGTCGCAATGGGATTTAGACCACTCATGCCAGCCCTGGAATAGTTTTTTTCCAGATGGCAACTAAAATGCTGTTAGTGTAAAAGTCGAAATTTAAAAAAATTCTGATGGTGCGGGCACATATCCCCAAAACTCCTTTTCTGCTCGTTTGTTCCCACAGAAACCTTAAATCTTTCTCTGGACTAGATTACACACTGAGCGACAATAATTGAGAGAGTGTTCTCAATATTGTGAAAGAGTGCTGCACTCGGTGCACTGACGACTAGAGCAGGTTAATTGGAGATTTCGACACTCAGCCTTAAATTTAACTGTGATTACATCTGCATCGATATGTTCGAAAAGCGTTCGCAGAACAGAGCTAAACTATAAAAAATCATTCTTCCAAGAAATATCAGTAACTTTGAACTGCGTAAAAGTAGCCTATGCACTATGCAGTATAAGCATAACTATAAGCAACAATAGCTTACTATGGACTGCTGACTAGAGTATCCTATGGGGTTAGGCAGTGGCGTAGCCAGGAGAATTTATGATGGGGGGGGGGGGTTATGGCTTGGCCGGATGCCCTTCCTGACACCAACCCAACAGTAAGCTTATTGCAGTAAATAAAAATAAAGTAACAATGGGAATAAAGTAAGAAAACAATTGTTACTACAATTTTTTTTCTTTTCTTGTTTAAGTGGATAAATAACCTTTAAAAAAACTTTTTCCTAAGCCAATGGGGGGGGAGTTTAGACCCTAAAACCTCTTGTCTACGCCACTGGGACTAGGCCTTCATATACGCCTATAGTCTTGTAGTTATGGAATTACAACTACTGTCAGTTTTCCTAAAAGTGTTTCCCGGTTTTTGATGGTCAGAAAATGGTCATCCTATGCTACACCGACGTTCGAAACTTGAGTAACCGGTTATTCGGAATTTCTGGTCCTTGTTGCATTTTGGGTGTGGCGCATGAGCTCACCTGCTTACTGGTTCTCTCCACCTCATGTGCCATTTAAGGCTCGATGGCCTGATATTCTGGACAACACTATTATAGGTCTTTTCAGTGTGATCAATCATCTGTAAATTACCGCAGTGTGAGAATTGTGGAAAAATAACTGGGGGGGCTGGCCTATGATAAACTTGGAATTGGGGTGCGAAAAACAGAGTTTACTATGGGGCACTAAAAAAGACTGGGGGTTGAAACCCCCCCAACCCCCCACCCCGGCAATTCTCACCCTGAATTACCGTGACTGGTGATCTCAGTGGCTTCAAAGTCTATACCTGTTTGTTTGTTTTATAACCGAATCAGATAATTTTGTACATGCATATCCTTGACTCGATACTGACAAATCGGGAACCTATGTTTCCGGTAAAGTTTGGCCAATTTCAAAATGGTAACCGGGATCGATGGCAGGCGACCGAATGTCGTCTAAAACTAGCGAACAATTCGCATCTAGATGACCCGCACCCCCAGTCACAAGATAAATCCAATTGAGTTCTGTTAAATGGTCAGAACGACCGGGAAAAAAATAACGACCGTCAACCACTTTTACTGCATTATATAATACAGGTACGCAGTCCTGTAGAAGCCTATGTAAAAATGAAACAGGCCTTTGCGGGTATAATAGAACGAAGATTAGTAGCCTACTTAACGTTGCGATATTATGGTATCGCAAAATGCGATGACTAAGGCCAACATGAATAGAATGTGTTCGACGAAACAGTCAATTAATTTTAAAGAGGCTAGTAATGATTAATAGATTGTTGGAAAATGCGGCATCCAGGTCAGGCTCTCGTACAGTTCCGTATATTCCACTCTAAAGAATTTGTATTCACGCTAGGTGCATACGCCTATCCCTTCTAGACAGGGCCTAGGCCACCACGTGGGGCTTAAGGTAGCAGCCTGCAAGGCCGTAGCTAGGGGGGTGTTTTGGGTGTTTGAACACCCCGTCCCCCCAAATGAAATAATGTAAAAATGAAATAATGCATTTACTAGCACATGATGTAAAAACTACAGTGTATAACGTAACTTCGAACAGAAAATAGTAGAAAAAAGCAGAAAATAGTGTTTTTTGCACCGCCATGAGCGCATTACGAGCCAAAAAAGGTTAGAAAAGTAGCCTAAGTAGGCGATGACTAAAAAAGGTCGTCAGGAAATTTCACCCAAAAGAAAATGTTGTGAAAACACCCCCCGAAATAAAATCCTGGCTACGGCCTTGGCAGCCTGGTACCAATTTGTGCCAGTTTCGCGTTGACGACTGACATGATTATTTCCTACAATGATGTCTGTGATGGCATCTCATTCTTTATGTATACCTAAGTTTCTGTTTTATCGCATTTCCTTTTCTGCTTTCTGCAATTTCTATACTTGTGAGTTTATATATTGACCAACATTAAAGTTGGGCGTTCTCATGTTTATGCTCAATATTCCGGTTGTTCTAAGGGACTTAGCCAAGCACTTTTGTAAGGCTCCATATAAATTTTTGCGTGCGTGTTCACAATGCTTAGGCCTACTTGTGCACAAATTGTGGTATTATGGCAGCAGAACCCCTAAACAAGCCCTACTGTGCTGTTGCAAGCCTCCAAACACTTATTCTCCATGTAGGCCTACTGACATCCAGTGATAATTATAGACAACGTAAGAAATTGGCATCAACACAGTCATTAGAATGAATAGAACTAACCAGAAGGTAAATTTTCATTCCAACCATCCTTTGCGCAGATAACCGAAGACTTATCCAATATGCTCGGTCTACCTGAAGGCCTGCACTTAGACGCTTAGTGCAATTCACAACGAGACAGATTAGCACGTTATAAGATGCACTCGCATTATATGTATAGCCTGCTGCAGACCTGTAATTATATAGCTGCTACTTTTTATTCATTCGGTAATTCAATATGGCCTACTTAGACAATAGACATGCTGCTGCAGCGGTGGTGGCTGCCGAATGAACACAATGACCGCATCCGTTGCGATGTGCGAACATTCTACGTCGGCCAGACAACAATTGCTGGTTGAAAGGACCTAAACAAACAGTCTGAGGAGGAAAATAATTAGGTCAATAACAATTGTCTGGCAGTCGGTTTTTTATTGCATCAGGTTTTGAGCCTCCAGTCTATGTAACAGCTGCTGCCACTATGCCGATTCTGAGAGAATCATTCGCTTTATAGCGATCTAAAATTATTGTCGGCCATTGCATGAGTTTTATCGTTGATTCTGCACAAGTTGGATTGACGAAAGGAAATCTTGCAGATTCGATGTCGGATTGATTAAAATAATTTTCACATAGCCTACATGGAAGTCGGATCGACCATAAGATTCTGGCGTATTTTGATTGTAGAACTACGATTATAATTAAATATTATTTATTTGGAAGTTGGATTGATACAAATATTTGTTGCTCAAATTGAAGCTGAATTGATTAAATGAATTCTTGTCCAATTGGAAGCAGGACTGATGAAAAATGTTGATGCCATGGTTGAAGTCGGGTCGACTAAAATAATTATGCTGTGGCAGGTGTTTCAGCTAATTTAGAAACGCTAAAGTGATAGGTCAAGCCTACCCGATTCTGAAGCTGTGTACGAAACTGCTGACAGGCTATAACCATGCACGCGTGTCTATGTCTCTCTGGTGCATCCTATGTGTAAGCTTACTTGTTAGAACATCTTATGAAAATTCATCGCCGATAAACATGGGCGGAGTTTGGCTTCCTTGGGGAGGGGGGCTAAAAAATAACTTGGACTTTGGGGCGGAGACTTGGTCCAATCGACCAAATTTCTGAAGACCTTAGTCCTTCTTGGAGCAAAAAAGTTGATGACCTCTTTTAGTTCTCCGGTCGAAATATTGTGAAAAGAATCATTTTCAGAGCAAAAACCAGCTGAGTCTGGGCCTTCTTGGGGGGGGGGCAAACCCGTTGAAAGGTACCATTTTCACGGCTAAAAAATCTGAGCCTGAGCCTTCTTGGAGGGCTAGCCCCTTATAAACTCCGCCCATGCTGATAAAATCCCGATTAAACCACACATGGACAAAATCAGAGCAAATAGAAGTAATCAGTGAGATACTGAGAAGCTCTTGCTGTGATGACGCGTTCTTTTCGCTTTCTTATTAATCGCCAAATTCGTGGTTATTTCGCCGTTTGTGCTCACGCGAAACCATGGATTTTCCATTACTCGATTCTCGGAGATGTCTACTACAAAATCCAGAAATTATCGATAAAACGTACGCTGAGTTTTTCCTGCAAAGCGAAAGAGATATACATGTAGAAGTATTTAAAAACCCAGGTTTTCTCTTACGGACAAACAAATAACTGCTGAATTGCACCGAAATGTTAATTGCTGTAAGCCTGAACATGCCAATTCTATCGTGCCTAGCCCACTGCTGTGGTCCATTATGCCTACTCTGTAGTCCACTGCGCCAATTAGGATAGATCTATGCGGACTTTTCATCCTCGGACCGTTCAACGCGGACGATTCATCCCCGACGATTCATCTTCAGACGATTCATCCAATTAAGGCACAAGTTCCAAATAGATTTTTAAAAGACAAACACTTAGGCCTATAAAATTTCCAATTAGGTCTGCAAGAACTAAATGGCAGGTGTTGGCAGGACACGTCAGGGCGAACGAGGTCAACGAAGACCCACCGGCCCCCTTACCCTGTCAGGAGAGAACTGGTCATCACCTGACAAAGCGACCAAGAAACCACAAATGAAGATGAAGTTAAAAAGAAATGTCTGCAACGACGTTAACGGGGTGGGGTCTCTTCAAATAAGATAAGAGGATCCGCGTCCGGCAGGGGTAGAAACAATAGCCTCAACAGGGCTACCAAGGTCGTAACCATGGTGGGCGAAACTATCAGGGACAGAACACTGTGGAGAAACTTCATAAGGGCCTCATTGTCAGGAAACTGATGGAAGAGAAGAAAGAAGAGAAGAAGAAGATAAAACTTTCTCCAACTTCCTTGTCATTCGTTCGTTAGACATTAATAAGATAAGAATATTCTTTAATTCACCAATTGCTAACCGCATTTTGGTTTACAGACATGGTACAATAAAATGAGACATTGTTAATATACATAACGGAGTAATGGATAAAGGAATCCAGTTAATTTCCATGTTTTCAGAAGAATTTATAATGTTGAAAGTCTGTGAAGTAGATTTCAAAAAGTATTATTTAATTTGATCCTATGTATGTCCGGTTGAGAAGAGCATGGCCTGAGAAACACTAGGCAACAGTACTCCATGATGACGGTCCGAGAGAGGACCAAATATCCAGTACCAAAGTTGTTCAGTTTGGAAAAGAAAATTTACTGTAGATCGCACATGGATCCTGGGACCAAATGTCGACTCGTACAGCGCCTGTGACGTAACATGTAGGCCTATACGGCGTACGTGGAATACATCTTTGCTTCAGATATATAGTCCGATTAACCAACATTGCAGCACAAGGCTGTTTAACGTTATGCAGGCAGTCACCGGAACTACTTTTGAAAATGGCGACGATTATAAGTGACGTAGGAGCACGCTGTCATACTGCAGACGCGAGCGTGTTATGCATAACAGAGTCCAGTTAATATTCATTTTTCCAGACGACTTTAAATTGTTGAAAGTTCATGAAGTAAATTTCAAAAATCATTTTATCACTTGATTCCTTTGTACGTCGAGTTAAAAACATGAAAATTATAAAAGTATGCATCATAATTACGTGGTTTTAAGCTTCTGTTATCAGACTGTCTGCCCAGATGGCTGTTAATAGATATATCTAACCACATTGCCAACAAGACAGTATGTCACTAACTCACGAACATTACATTAGCATACTGGGCAACCAAGCGTCAACAGATCTGTTGATTTGCTGTTTAGACCGAGCGTTAAAAATATTCTCACTGTAAGACCTCCGAAAAATTGATGACAAGCTACATTTTACTTTTTCGTGTACATATTTGTGCGTAGATGTTGCACAAAGAGATGCCCAGTTTAAGATCAATTGGCATCTTTTTAGGAAGCAATTTAGTAGTGAACTATATTTTTGGCGATAGCGCATTAATCGATTACCGCTTAATTAATATTGAGTAGGAAGCGTGCCATTTTATCATTAGAAAATCACCGCGCTATGAATATTCAATAGCAAACGTCATGAAACGTCATTAATTAAATCACCGCATAATGAATATTCATCAGCAAGCGTGCTCTTTCGCGGTTGTAAATAAACGTCGATCTTAATAAAATTATTATTCCATTATACGTTTCAAGAGTTTTAAAAACAATTCTTATATGTCATAGTTATTAGTTATTATCCGAAAAATCATTACTAATTCGGTAAGTTTATTTTTGGTCAGAATATGGCGGTTCAATAGAATTTTCTAACGTTTTCACGGGCGATCGAGTAGGCCTAGCCTACAGCCACTGGCTTATGGGCTGTAATAAGCCTATAGACTTGTAATCTATGAATACATCAAATAGCCTAATTCATCTAATTCGTTTATTAGAAGTAGGTCTACGAAGCTGATACGGACGCAACTTAAACGTCAATATTGTAGAGGACATTAATTTTACGGAAACTGTCACAATTCAAGGATAAAATAATGTTGGTAGTGTCACTATAGCGCAGGGATTCTCAAACTTTATTTTTTATTGTACCACCAAGTAAAAAATCGAATGATGGCGTACCCCTGCAGCAAAGTCAGGTCAGAAACAAAATGTCATTGCGAGGTTCCCTTGCAGTGACAACTAGAAGTCCATTTAATCATTGGTGATATCGTTTACTAGTGTCGTATAATATTATAGGGAGCAAAATTTAGTTTGATTAATATAATCTTATCAACAAATTTAAAAGGGAAAATTGGCCTATAACCCCTGTATGAAAGAGCCAACCTATAGGCCTAGTGCTATGTGCTTGTCTAGACTAGCACATATTTCAAATATCTGTTTCAATATTTGTCAGGTTAAAACGCAAATTAACCCAAAACTAAAAAGAAAGGGTGGAAAGACCAGTGGACGTGATTATAGGATGATCGTTAATGGCTTTACACAGTCTGCCATCAGACACTTTGGCCAATTGGACTGTGCATGCTCTTATAAGTGGATGCGATGCCACTTCAAGTTTGTATGGTCATGGCAAACGAACATGTAGCATAATGTAAAATAATTTTTAAACTTATGATGCTCATTGCTGTGAGCGCCACTCATAGCTGTGACCATTCAGTAGCACTCCCAGTGTGAGTGCCCTGAGAGAAGAAATGGGGTTTGAGGAGGGATAGATATAGATCTAGGAAGAACACGTGAAGACTGAAGAGGAAGGGAGGGCATTCCAGATGGAAAGGGCAATGGTGGAAAATGATCTAGTTTGGGCCTAAATGGTCCTTGATTATGGGACAAACAGATCGTTGCAGTTCGAAAAGCGAAGAGGTCACCCAATGTTATTACTAGATTATGGCTCACACTGTTGAGTCTAAGAGTCTTAATCTCTGCTGATTAATTTGTAGGCCTACTCCTTTTTTAATCTAGACTGCATTATTATAATGCATTTAAATTTTCTCTTTCATTATTTCTGCTTATCTTTTCTGCTTATCTTTTTGGTGTTTTGATCTATAATATGCAAAAATTGGCAGGCAATGCCTCTGGTGATTTAAGAAAATTTTGTCCATGTAACCACAGTATTATACTGTGATGTAACCCTTGATTTAATCTTAACTTGCATTACGAATTCTCACTTTCAAGCTTTTGCATTTAAAAATTTATATTTTTGAGTGATTTTTTCAAGGTGATTGATGTGAATGCTATTGAAAGAGTTGAAGAAGATCCCAAAAATTAATAAAATAGAAATTAGCCAACGTTTAGTTTAACTTTAGGGTAAAGCTTATTGCATTCATTATAGACATTAACTTCATAGCACTTCGCAACTTGTTTTCAATGTGCCCACCTGCAGTATCCACACTCGTTATGAGTCTCTTTGCAAAGTTCTTGGTACCCTGTTTCTTTTCTAACAACAATGATTATGATTCTCTGACAATACTACAATTTACAACCCGCTCTGCTACCAGACAGCGTCGAGCCTTCTCGGTTGTTGGCCCGTCCACATGGAATGGGCTCCCGTTTGCACTACGCTTACTACCTCGGAATAATTGCCTGCTTTCTACAAGTTGCTCAAGTCCCATCTTTTTAGCTGTGGCTGGACTGGGAGCGCCTCTGAGTAGGCTTCTTCAAGGGGCGCTATATAAGTTTTCGGAATCAATGAATGAATATTAAATCTATATGATAACAATTACTTGATACGTGACTTAATATAATCGCTTTTTGTTGCGTTATATATTGAAATCGTCAAAAAGCGTTGGGTGGACTCGCTAAAAGTGAAATAACTTTTGTTCTGTTGGAAATATTTTGGTGAAATTTGGCATTTGTACGTAGATATGATTTTCCGTTAAGCTGGTGTAATGTAATTTAAAAAATTCTTACTTCTGGCCAAGATATTGGCAAAAGACCTTAGAAAAATCTCAGAGGCGCCTTTTTTTGGTCCACCCTGTATATTAATTGTCGTCCGATTTGTGGGCATCTTCACCAGGACTTACTAGACAATGTATGGATTAAGTTCATGTAGAGATTTGCTTGTCATCAATTTTTCCTGGGTGACTCTGCTTGTCTACCCGTCTAGTTGGGCATCTCGGGATAAATAGGCCTAAAGTTTAGTTATTGAATAATATTTTAATTGAAAGGATCAAAATCGCGAAAACCATTAACTGGATAATTCACGTGTATTATTTCGTTCATTTTCTAAAGTGAGCTTTAAAAAACAGTTCCAGATATCTTCTGAGTCTTTTGAAGTCAATTGATTTCTGCAAGTAGGTCTAGTTTTTCTAATAAGTTTGTCTAACTTGTGCTTGCAGACGCGCTAAGACGTGACTAGCGCAGCTGGAACACCACCAGAGACTTCAAAATGGAAGCATTGCTGTTCGGTCTCCAAGTTGGTTTTGCACGTATCCCAGTTATCTCTGCCTTTAGGAAAGCAGGAGGAATATGGCCTAGTTAGCTACAACGGTAAGCGAGAGCGGCATTCGTCTGTTGGTTGCAACAGACTGCGGTTCAAGCCCCGGGCTGGGAGTTGACATTCAGTGATTTAGATTATCTCGGGTTAGCACATGTGGGACGCAGGGGCGAAAGCTCCTGCGGAGCGACCTTGGGCAAGTTGCTTACCCATCATTGTCTGTGGGGAAGACAACGGGAAACCACCTCACTCATCTCATCCCCAGGGGCGTCAAAGCCAATGAACCTGCCTTCGGGCAGAGAACCATCATCATCATCATCATCACAGGTGGGACTGCCACAGCGGACCATGGCCACAGCGGACCGTGGCTACAGCGTACCATGACCACAGCGAACCATGGCCACAGTGGAGCATGGCCACAGCGAACCAAGTTCTCTGTGTATACGCGAAGAGCGTCACGTGTGAGCCACTGGTGGATCCATTAGACCAAAAAACAAGATGTAACAACTCTCTATGAAGACTAGGCAGCCTGAATTTTAAAAAAAACATTTTCTCTATCATTAAGGCATACGCTTAGGTAATTACGAAACAGCTACGTTATCATAATGCTTTCCAAGCGTCCAATGCAGATAAACGTTCAACAGTTATTTTTTAAGGCCGTCCAACGCTCACAGTCGAATTAAGGAACATTAACAAGAGCAGTTCACATCATTTAAATTAATAATGAACATTAACAGCAGTTCACATCATCTAAATTGCGAGTGTGATGTGTAATTGGTGTATAATAACTCCATCACCGATTCCTAACATAGCCTAAGCTGCACATCCTGAACCTGGTGCATAATACACTATGATTATGTAACACAATTTTTTCCTGGGTAATAGCCTTGTTTCCTAATTGCCTAAGTCCATGTCTTAATGATAGAGAACTTGGTTCGCTGGGACCATGCTCCGAGCTTTGATTACATTGTCTTCAACAACACATTTGTTCCTTCAGACCTTGACCAGAGTGGTCACTCCAGAATTAACATCGCTTATTAACCCTCGGGCTACCAAGGGGGGGGTGGTTGCCACCCCCCCTAGGTTTTTTCCAAATATTTCTTGTTTCTTTTGGAATAAAATTTTGACATTTTAGGTAGCTGTAGAGGGTTCATTTACACACATTTTGAGGTAAACTTTATGATGATACCCCATATCGTTCAAAAGTTATACCGGATATACCCGAGGTACCAGAGGGGGGGTGGATACCACCACCCCTAGATTATCGGTTATATCTTTTGCGCCCTTTAGTATGAAGAGACATAAATTATACCATTCTGTAGAGGGAATGTGGGGCTACATTTTCATGCTCATTGAGTTGTCTTGTGACAACCGGAAGTGCCCAAAATAAATTAAAATATATAAAAATAGATTTTATTTTTGTAAAAATTTCATATTGTTTCTTTTATAACATATTCAAAATTTTTTTTTTGGAGAAATAAATTATGCCTTTCTGTAGAGGGCATGTAGGGCTATTTTTTCATATAAATTAATTTGACTTTTGATGACCGGAAGTGCTCAAAATAAATAAAAATGTGGAAAAAGTTGGATTTTTACAACGCGAATCGAAATTTTTGTGTAAACGTTTGTCAGCAGCTAATGAACTTATATTGGCTGAAACAGATACTGAATATGAATACATACATACATGCATATATACATACATACATACATACATGCATGCATACATGCATACATGGATACATACATGCATAAATAGATGCATACATACATACACATACATACATAATTACATACATGCATTCACACATGCATGCCTTCTTACACACATTCATACATACATATATTTTTCCAAACATACATACATGCATGCATACATACATATATACATACATACATGCCTACATGCACACATACATACATACATATATACATACATGTATACAAAGATGCATACAAATATACATACATACATAATTACATGTATGCGTGCAAGCACGCATGCCTTCGTACATGCATTCATATATACATATATATTTACAAATATACATACATACCTGCATACATACATACATACATACATACATACATACATACATACATACATACATACATACATACATACATACATACATACATACATACATACATACATACATACATGCATATATACATACATAATTATTAACACACATGTTCAAAACACACAGAATCTGATATTCTGCCCATGCAAAAGTACACGTTTGTTGAATCAATGGGTCCCCAGGTAAAAATTGTATAATTTCGAGGTAGATTCATATATTCTTAAACCTAAATATATCATTTTGTGCAGAAATGAATGCTCTATCCATTGGTGTATTGCAAGTTATGATATCTCAAACCAAACCCAAAATCCGGGGGGGGTAACCACCCCCCCCTTGGTAGTCCGTGTTATAAAAAAGCTTGGTAGCCTGAGGGTTAAGAATACCTCACACCTAAGAGATTATATACCTCGGGTAGTAGAAATAAGTAGGCATAGTAAAAATAAGTAGGCATATGACAGGATAGAGACCAGGGCAGGACATGATTGAAAGGACAGAGCAGGATAGGAAGCGAAGGAAGAGGCTGGAATTGAAATCACCGAATTTTATAGGATAAAAACAGCATAGGAAATGACAGGTTAGAATAGGGTAGGGATAATGAACAAATAATGGTTAGCATGAATTGTCTGCCTGGCGATAATCGGTCATTAATTTGGGAATGTTGACGGAATTCAGCTTGTCTCAGTTTGACAGACATGCATACCGACCGTCATACTATCAAACCAAACCAAATTGACATGCAGAGAAGAGAAAATCACATGTTCTTTTCTAAAATGTCCTTAGCGACGACTCTACCAAAGGTCCCAGTGGCGTAGCTACCATGTGTGCAATGTGTGCAAAGCACACGGGCCCACGACCTCCAGGGGCCCACACAGATTTCTAAATTAATTATTTATTATAGGCTATCCTAATTAGTAATTCACATTATTTTGTGATAGATGTGATTTTTGTGAGCACACTTGCATTAGGCTACTTCGTTACTTTACTGGCTCCTGACAACCGCCTTGATGTTGACAGGCAAAACTAAACTGAGTCCGAACTCATATATTAATTATGTTTTCGTCTCGAGTCATGACTGTCACATTGGAAGATGACACTAGTGTAGGCCTACATGTATGTGAACGATAATAAAGAAGAGGTCCAATAAGCTTATAGTTTTAATCTGAGAACATGAAACGAATCATATACCGGCGTAACATTTTTGTTTCGCTGCTTCGCTTTCCTATGCAGAGGGTATAAGGGCGTGCCTGACAGTGTGCTGTCTAAGATAGGTGTGATTATGTCCGTCTATGTCACATTCGCTTATTATAATTAAACGGTGAGCTGCAGAAACCTCAATAAATGACATACGTCTCACAGGCATGCTCATGTATTCCGGTAGCCCTACTTTGCTGGATTTGGTAACGGTAGCAATCTGACATCTCCCTCAACCAGAGTGAGAATTGCCGGGGGTTTGAAGTGGTTCAACCCTCTCTAGTCTTTCAGAGGTTCAGGTGGTTGTCTTCTTTTCACTTTTTCACGGCCAAACTCGATTCCACGTGGATCATAGTCTGACCCCCCAGTTATTTTTCTGAAATTCTCAAACTGCTCTCAATTCCTTTCAGCTCTCACTCCAAAATCAGAGAGAGATCAAAATTGAGCAGGATCAGTGTCATAGGAATCACTTATATGCACCAATTTGTGCACTTGTAAGGAATACTGCTGAACTTATTTTTAGGTGCATGTAGGCCTACGGTGACAGATTGATGATTGTATCGTTTTTGGTGTGCATATTGCAAATCATGGACCATAATTGATACATGATTGACACTTTTTACTGAACAAAATACTAGAAAGAAAACTCTATGATGCCATGACACCGTTTTAAGTAGACCCACTATTAATAGATGGATAAGTCTGCAGCGTGATAGATTTTAAATTTCGGCTGAGAAATCACTGCATTAATAACACTTTTATTCATCTGTCTCATTCGTGCGGCATTCATGTTTATTCTGAGAGTTTTAGACCTATTGCATGTGTTATGTATAATAGCAAACACGCCATTGATTAGTTTTTGGTGATCTTAATTGCGAGAATTCGAAGATATCGGTCCTACAAGGTGATGCCGAGCAGCCGAGGCCCATGCGGAACCTCTGCACACGGGCCCACGAAAAGCTAGCTACGCCACTGAAAGGTCCGCAAGTATTCTTGCGATTCAGTAGTCAGTTGAACTATCTGGTCGTTGAAAAGCGCATGTGGTAATAATCTTGAACATTCTCGATACTGATCCACAAAGTCTTGAGCAGTTAGCAAACGAAGGAGACGAGGATGACACTGATTTGCAACGTACCTAATAAAAGATATCGGAGAAATGTAAATTACGAATGAATGCAAACTCTCTGTTTTTCTGGTTTCATTGAGTTGTCTTTTAAGGTAATGTTCACGCAGCAAGATAAACCCAAACACCGTTTGGATGCACTGATCAAATACAACCGACCATTATTTTGCTTGTTAAAACAACAGAACAAACATTACTGTATAATTGGCGGGCTCCAATCTTCTTGGTTAAGGCATTGAAATGATTTTCAGCGTCTATACACATCCATAGACATTCCTCATACTCTTCGAGATATGTGAAGTAAAAGTTCGCACGATATGCAATGCTTGTGAAGTATGATGTTTTCGGTAGACTTTTCTCGATTCCTTGAATAAGAAAATTACCGGGAAAACCTGTGGTCATAAGCCTATGTAAATCGGATGGAACCTGATCTCTGGTTTTATTCTGAGTATTTAGGTCTACTGCAATTCTCTTCGTCGCCTCTTCTTCTCGCATATAAATGCACATGCGATGAAGGTCAGGCTTCTTTCTTTCAAACAGATATGGAAGGTTTTCTAAAATGGACTTTCCGAGGTTAACAAAATGCTGATGAAGTAGTTTGAGTCCACACAGATTGGTCAAGATGAATACGTGCCGTTCTCACCAAATCCCCGTTTGAATCAGTTTGATGTGGACCAACTCGTTTGTTTGTGGAAGCCTGAACATTTGCAATCAATCCAGTAACCAACAGGTTAAATTCAGAACCGCCTGCTTTTAGTTGACCAAAGCTAAAGCTATTGTCTGTGTTTGGTTCTATTGGGTTGATAAAGTGACTCACGCGATTGACCCCAAACTGAACAAGCAGTGACAGTTTATCCCCGATTCCAAATGTAACGTAAGCATCTGGATTTGCAATAGGCCATTTCGCTGTAATTGTTACAATGTCAGATTCGTTGCAAGCAAATGATGACAACATCTGTATCGTTAAGTCAACGTCGCCCGTCAGATATTCAAACATGTTGTAGCATGGGATGAAGTAGTGTTGACAACTTCCTTCACATAGCCACTCAATCAATTCCAAAACCAGCTCCGTCACAGAAGTAATCATGGAGCTTTTATTCCAGAAAGACGGAGACTTGTCTTCACAAGCCCACAACATCAATGTCTTCATGGTATATGAGGAAATTGCGGACTCCAATCGTTTTTCTTTGCACTGTATCTCTAGGCTGGATTTAATCAAACGAAGAATGTGATAGATATACTTCTGTATGGCAGACCAACTGTTGACAAGTACAATCTCGGCGGATGAGAACGAAAACCAAAACAAGGTCTGGTCAGTTGGACAACTGGGATGAGCCTTTGCAACAAAGTGACATCCTGCGTGCACAACTTTGCTCAGTAGTTCCTTCGTTGGCCATCCGTTACTTCTCTGTCGTCTTATCCATTCCACGGCAGCGTTTGGCCAGATTGGACAGAACACACAGCTTACCAGATCAGCGGTTGTAATTTCATAATCTTCAAATTGTCTCTGGAATCTTCTTCTTTCTTCGTCGCTCAATAAACTTTTAAGATCAGTCGATGACATCACGGGTCCTTTGAGTGCTGGGCCGGTTGAATTCGAATTTATGAACTGCGATCTCTTCAAATATTGTTGGAAATTATTACAGAATTTAAGTCGTGTAAAACCCGGATAGACACTGTCTGTCTCCACTATTAAGACGTATCCGTGAAACTTCGCAGGCAATGGATCATTTGAAGATATTGCGCATAAGTCCAAATAGAAATTCATATGATCGAAGTCCATTAGATTCGCAATCGTGTACTGTAATGGAAGTTCGGCAGCACTGCCAGACATCATGTATGCCAACGGCACTCTCCTTCGCAAAAGTAACCCCATGAACTCCCGGAAATCTTCGCAGTTTTCCATCCGACCAGACCTACAATGGTTGCCAATGAACACTGCAACTGAACAACGAAATTAGGATATGAAAATCTTGGGTATCCGCACGGCAGAGCAAGGGCCAGTGCTAGTTGGATTTTGATTAATCATACAAGGTGGGATCCAGCATCTCCGTCAATGTTTGCATTTTGACAGTGCCAGTGCGACGTTTGGGTAATGGAGGAGGGCGAAACAAATCATCATGACAAAATGTCGTTAAAAGGAAACAGGAGGCATAGATGAAACTACTTTGCATGTGTGCCAATTTTTTAAAATTATTTTATTCTTGATGCGTCGAATTAGAAGATATTTCACCTTAGAATTAAGATTAAAAACACTTAATTTTGTTATTTTATCTTTTACCTACATGATTCATTTAGTCATTTATTCATTCATTCAAATCTATGTAACAGGCGCATCTCCAAAGGAAGACTATTCCAAGCAGATATGGAACCAAGAGAGCACGACGCTGACGGGTTGAGGTTCCAACAGGCGGAACCAAAAGCGTACCGCTAGAGGGCAAGAGATGTTGAAAACCAGGGCTCACATAGATGGGCCGGTGCACAGCCAAGGTGACAACGCCAAACCAGTGAAGCAATTATGATTTCGATGCGCTGTGAAATAGGGAGCCAGCGTATGGTTTCACGCATGTAAGAAGAAACAGAGGCATATTTAGGGATTCGCCCAATTAGCCTGGTTGCAGATCGAAAAACACGGTCTAGTCGGGCTATCAATAACAGAAGCAAACCAACCAGAATAGAACAGCCAGTGGCGTAGCCAAGGGGGGTTTCGGGACCCCTCCGAAACCCCAATTGGCCTAGAAAAGAAGCTTTTTAAAGGTTATTTTATCCACTTAAATTAATAAGAAAAACAATTGCTTGTAGTAACAATTGTTTTCTTACTTTATTCCCTTTGTTACTTTAATTCCTTTTTAGTTGCTGTAATACTGTTGGGTTGGTTTCAGAAAGGGCATCCGGCCAGGCCATAAAACCCCAAACCCCTCCATCATAAATTCCTGGCTACGCCACTGAGAGCAGCAGTAGTCCAATGGCAACAGCATGGACAAGGGTAGCAGCATCCTGCGATAGGGAACGAGAAATGAATTTGATAGTAGCAGCCACGAGTCAGCTGATTGACGTGCATTGAGAAACTGTTCTTCATCCAGCGTAACATCCGAATCATCATCATCATCATTGGCGAGCCCCTCTCTGGAGCGTAGCCGTTTCCACCGTTCGTTGCCACGAGGCCCTGTCCTGTGCTCGTCTCCATGCCGTGCTCAATCCAAAGTTCAGAGGTCGGAGATCCGCCTCAACCGTTCGGGTCCATGTATGTCTTGGTCGTCCGGGTGGTCTCTTCCAACCCCTTGGTGGGCCAGCGATCAGAGCCTTGAGTGCCCTAGCGTGATCCTGCCTGGAGTCACACCGTGCAAAGTGTCCAAACGTACGTAGTCTTCGCGACTCGACCAGCTCTGAGATAGGAGCCCGTCCTGTCCGCCTGTAGATTTCTGCGTTGGTAACATGCGCAGTGTATGGAACTCGCAGGATCCTCCTCAGACACCACTGTTGGAAGGCATCCAGTTTCTTCTCGAGGACTATTGTGAGGGTCCAGGTCTCGGCTCCATAAAGAAGGACAGGCAGTATGTATGAAGTGAACAAACGGATCTTTGGGTCCAGACGTATGGTCGTTCGCCAGATTCCTCGATCGAGGTTCTTCATGCATTCACGGGCCAATGATATTCGCCTTCTGACCTCTGGTTCACTACTGCCATCAGACTGGATATTCGATCCGAGATATGTAAATCCTTTTACTAGTTCCACCGCATTGCCTCCGACCTGTACGCTGTCTGTGAACGGAAGCTGATCTGTAGTGGTCTGGATCTTGGTCTTGGCCCAGTTGATTTCCATTCCAAACTGATGGGCTTCTCTATCCAGTATTTCTAGCGATTGGACCAAGGTCTCCAGAATCTCTGCAAGAAGGGCCACATCATCCGCAAAGTCCAGGTCCGAGAACAACTCGAGACCAATGTGTGCGCCCGCTTGTCCTTCGTCAACTGTTTGCTTCATGATCTCATCCATAGGCTGTAGGAACAGGTCGGGGGCCAATTTGCAGCCCTGCCGTACTCCACTCGCCACCACGAACCAGTCAGATGTTACACCATCAATTTGCACGGCGCTCACAGTGTTTGTGTATAGTTCTCTAATGAGGTCCACAATCTTTGCAGGAAATCCAAGAGTAAGGAGCAATCTCCAGAGAGCTGCGCGGTCGACGGAATCGAAGGCAGCCTTCAAATCCACATAGGCTATCCACAGGGGCTGTCGGAACTCTCTTCTTGCCTGGATCAAGCTATTGAGCGTGAAGATACGATCTATAGTGGACCTTCCAGGAGTATAACCGCTCTGTTCCGTGCGCCGGAGCTCCAACATGCGATCTTTAATCCTTGCCAAAAGGACAGCCGCAAAGACCTTACCAGGCACGGAGAGAAGGGTAATGCCCCGGTAGTTCTTACAGTCGAAGCGACTACCTTTTCCCTTGTAGAATGGTAGAATTATGCCTCTGGTCCAGTCAGTTGGTACTGAGCCGGTATCCCACACACCTTTGAACACCCGTGTTAGCCAAGCGGTGCCGACCGGCCCTCCCGCCTTTAGAAGCTCGGCCGTAATCCCACAAATTCCCGGAGCTTTGCCATTCTTAAGTCTGTGAACCGCCGTTGCCACCTCCAGCTCTGTGGGAGGAGAGCAGTTGAATGAATGGTTCAGTGACTCTCCTGGCTGTGTTGTTGAGTCCTCCGAGACTATCGGCGGATGGCGGTTGAGAAGGGTTGAGTAGTACTCTTTCCACCGCTCAATCTTTTGACTCTTGTCGCATAGCAGTTCACCATCAGAATTTTTGATGGGGCTTGAGACCCGCGGCATGGCGGCACGTAGCTTCCTGAAATTGGAGAAGGCGTCCTTTAACTGGCCATTCTGAAGAGCTGTCTCTGCCTCCGCTGCCATATCCTCCGCCCATTGCTGGCGGTCATGTCGCAAGGAAACCCTGCACTCTCCACGCAAGAGCCTGTACTCCCCCATTTCTGCGCTCAATCTGGCCTGGCGTTTCAGCTGGATCATCTCCCAGGTATGATCACTGATCCACTCCTTCCTCTGTGCTGGTCTACTGCCGAGCCATGTTTTTGCAGCATCAGTAAAGTTGTCGCGGAAGGTTTCCCAGCTGTCATCATCCAGCGCCAGACCTTCATGTCTCCCTTTGATATCGTCTGCAAGGGTCTGCTTGATTGTTGGGTCCCTGAGTTTACTGATGTTGAATCGAGGCTTCGGCGTGGATCTTCTGTTTCGGGAGCTTAGCTTGATTTCCAGTCGGGCAATTACTGCTCTGTGGTCGGTGTCAAACTCCAGGCTACGATAGACACGACAATTCTGCAGCAGTCTCCACCTGGTGTTAACCAGGATATGGTCGAGCTCCTTCTTCGTGTGGCCATCATTGGAATACCAGGACACCCGATGAATATCCTTTCGTTTGAACCATGATCCTCCTATCCTGAGTCCAGCTCCCAAGCAGAAATCAATCAGCCTCTCTGTGTTGTCATTGGTGATTCCAGTTCCAAATGGCCCCAAGATGTGCTCGCAGCCGCTCCTGTTCGTTCCAGAAACCGCATTGAAGTCCCCTACACACACCACCGCCGATCCTCTCTTGACAGTGCTCAAGGCATAGTCCAGAGTCGCATAGAAGTTGTCCTTGTCTACTGCGTCCGCCTCATTGGTAGGAGCATAGGCCGTCACAATGGTCAGGTCGCCAAAGGTATACCTGAAATTTGCCATCATGACTCTGTCGCTAAGTGGGTTCCAGGACTTGAGGGCGCTGACCGCCAGCTTATCCAAGACCAAGGCAACCCCAGCCTGTCGTACAGCACCCTCCTCCGGCCCTGACCATAAGATGGTGTAGCCATTCACAACCAGCTCTCCTGCCCCCAACCATCGGACCTCCTGCAGTCCCATGATGTTGACCCCAGCACGAGCAAGCTCATGGACTAGGAGCCGGGCGGCTCCCGGTCCATTCAGAGAACGAACATTCCAAGTTCCGACACGCAACGGACGGCGGGGGGCAATTGCCACCCTTGGTTCCTCCATTGTAGTCCGCTTAACACATCTGGCCAATGGAGGAGCACCAGAATGCGCGCTCCTTGGTAACCCGCGCGACGAGCGATGCGGTATGGTGTGTCGTTTGCAACTATTCATGTGGAAAACTCTTCAGCAAAAGGTTCCCTCGGTAACTTGCTAGATAAACATCCGAATCCCGGACAGAAAATTGATAAAAGAAGGTAACATGGGAACATGCTCAGTCGCGGCACAACGATCAATACTTGCCAGGCGATTACGTCCACCCAGCCAGATGAAATGAGTCTTGGACACTATCATTAGATTACAATTTGTGCAAATAGCAACTAACATATACATGTTGAGATAAAGCATGTTTGGATTCTAAAATGAGAATGACTTTTGTAGGTTATGATCATGGATAAACTATGGAAAGTCAAAGACATAGGTCTAACAATGTTATAGTGTTGCTAGATTGAAGAGGATGAGTAGGCCTAAATATTAGCTCTCCATCATTAGAAACACTGACTTCCCTACCTTCCACCCAACAACCCGTCGCTATATTGCTGCTAATTTGAAGAAAGTGACTAGGCCTAGATATTATCTGACCATCATTAGAAACACTAACTTTCCATACCTTCCACCCATCATGACGCCATCCTGTCTCCAGTTAATGTAATTGCTTTGTAATCGTAAATCTGTGTAGCAGCAGCTCATAATACAGGTGCGCTCTCAACTTGCGTCACTCATCAGGTCGCGAAAAAGAATTTCTTAAGACTTAAAGGCTTCTTTGGAACCAGTAGGAGAGAAGACTAGTTGGTTAACTCAAGGCAAGTGACTGGGAAGACGTTTCTACGTAAGCTTACGGGCCAACAGTGGCAAAGCACCCAGAGTTGGCTGTTACTGCCTTTGAATCGCTTTCGACTGAAGCCCTATTCAGTTGCTTCAATCATTTTGTCATTGTGATGGTGATGCTGCAGAAGTGCGATTACTGCAATGTTGCCTTTGCTGGCTTGCCACAGCGCAGTATCATTCGGCTTCAGGCGGTCATCAATGATGCAGCTCGCCTAGTCCTGCGATTAAATAAGTTCGATCATATTTCCACCGCGATCTGGGACCAGCTTCAGTGGCTTGGAATAGGTGAGTGCATCAAGTTCAAACTTTGCACCATGATGCAAAAATGCCTGAACAACCGTGCACCACCCTACCTCGTGGACAGCATCAGATCGCTGGCAGACGATCCTAGTAGGTCACGTCTGCGGTCGTCCAAGACCGCCGACGTATCCGTCTCTGCAACAAGAACTAAAGCGGGTGATCGCGCCTTTCGGGTCGCTGGCCGGGGTGGCGGCTCTACGCCAGGGCAAATGCCCTGGTAAAAAAGCCCTTGCCCTAGTCGTTGCCCTTCCTTTTGCCCTGCCAGAATTTGTTCGGGCATAATTATTGTTTCGAACTGTTCACGTCCGTCCGTCCGTCCGCACTCTGGCATGGCAAAAGTTCTGGCAGGGCAAAATCTCTGACAGAGGAAATTTTTGGCAGGGCAAAGGTTCTGACAGGGAAAAATTGTGGCCGGGAAAAGTTCTTGCAGGGAAAATTCGGGCATGGCAAAATTCTGTCATGACAAAAGTTCTGGCAGGCTGTCTATCCACGTTACCGTATACAACTAATAGCATAAGTCTAACTGTCGCTTTATCGTTTTCCAAATGAAGCGTATAAGCAGTTGCGTAGACAATATAGACCTACATGTACCTAAGCTATATATAATATGCCTGACACAGTTACTTTGTTTGCTGAACTTTTTGCTTTCGAAACGCTACTCGAAAGAGCATTTGCAATGCTTCACTAAGTCACTGAGATTAGTCTATACGCCTAAGATTTATAAAATTGGTTTTTCAAAATGTAAAATATGGTCGATTTTATGGCTTTGCCCATCTGGTCCTCTGACCAGCCAACCCTAATATCGTAGGGTGGTTGATTTGCAGTGTTGCCACTGAGGTTTCAGAAATAAACACATATATCGTTGTGGAAAAAGCCCAGGCTATTCCTATAAGCGATTTTAGACCCCTTTTGTTCAAATTAAGTTGGATTTCGTTTGTTCGAATGAGGGTTAATAAAAACGTTCGTCAAATGAGTCGAATCAAATATTGGTAAAACTTTTAAATTTTCAAAAATGTCAATTATCAAAGTTGTCAGAGACTGGGCATCCAAAATATAGACACTAAGCTGAAACGATATATGTCGTGTGCGCAAATGCAGCGGGTCGCTCGAGCCTACAGGAACTGTAGGCCTAAACACACAACGCCCATGACCTAAGTTTAGGAAGTTTTTAAGTTCTCGAAGTTTCCGGCGAAATTTTCTCAATACATTCGCAATCCAGCTATTAAACCATCTAGAACATTAATTATTACTCTGCAACAACTAGACCACTTCTAAAGGATTAACCAGACCTATAGCCTATACATGTTAGAGATGTCGATACTGCTCAACAGGGAGGAGTGACTTGGGCCTACCCACATTGAGATGTCGAAATGGCTTATTTCTGCGAAGAACCATTCTTCTGCGTCACCAGGTTATAAATTATTCGTGAATTGACAGACGTATACATAGGCCTAAGTGGAGTTTCAAGTTAAAATTAGTGAGACAGAAATTATGTAGCGCAACCAGTTACATTGAATTTCGCTATAAATACAATGTATATTGCTCACTGCACAGAATATTCATTAGTTGCGAAAAGAAATTTAATGGTCAAGAAATTATAAACAGATTTTGCCCCAAAACAAGTCAGAGACCCAGACGAAGTAGAAAAACCCAGATCTAGTGGAAAAGGACCAGCTGTGGCATCACTGGCGATTTATGGTGAGCACGGTAGCGCCAAATTATAGGCCTACGTAAGCCCGTGCTACCGAGCACGCGACTCGCCCTCTGCCCTGGTTACTTGTATGGCTGCCCTGGCTATGCCCTGGCTACAAAAAGTGTCTAGCGCCGCCATTGGCTGGCCCACGCGCCTGGAACAGTCTTCCAGCATCAATTCAAGAAATAAAAACTCAATCTGCTTTTATAAAACAGTTAAAGCTGCATCTGCTTTGAGCTGTTTGCATTCATGCTGAACTTTTGCAATTTTGTATCATGACATTGTGTGTAAAGCATCCTAGAAGTATGATTGCTACCGACGATGCTATATAAATTGTCTTGATTACAATTACAATTACAATTAGGGCCTACAATAATTGATGAATCAAATCAAAATGCAATTATTTAGCTTAAACATCGTGTCACTTGCAGATTCCATGCAGACTTAGGCCACTTTGTAGCTTTTTAGAATTAGCCTCGCAATCGAAGAATGGTTCCTGGGATAAATTGGCATCCACACAAAGTTACCAGAATGATTGAAACTGACCAGAATATAGAATGTCGCATTCAAAACGATGAAATAATAGCAAACGATAGAAGGCTTTAAAATATGCTACACTTACCCGCATCAGGTCAATTCACAACTGAACAGGTCAGGATCAGATGCACTTGCGCTAACGTGTAGGTGCTATTTATTTAATTTATACACTATCTCACATCATGCTAATGTAATTATTCATTTGATCCGACTTATATAGCTGCTGATATATTATTTCCCAACCGTTCAGGCGGCTATTTTCGTTCGCTAGCCTGCAGAAGGTATCGATGCAGTCGGCCCACGTCAGCTTTATGACCAGAGATAGCTTAACGGTCTTGTTGAAGAAGCAGGCTTACTTAACGGCTTATTTTTTAAATCTATTGTCAACAGGTGATCGAATCTGTCGATGTAACTACGCATGTGCATGTCATGACTCATCCAAGGAAGCTCTGAAAATATGCATTATAATTAGGGGTCATTGCATAATTACGTAACGCCAAAAATGACCGTTTTCGACCCACCCACCCACCCTGTAACGCTTCGTAACGTTTCCCTTGAGGTAACGCTGGGGAGGGTGGGTGGGTGGGTCAAGGGAAACGTTACGAAGCGTTACAGGGTGGGTGGGTCGAAAACGGTTATTTGTGGCGTTACGTAATTATGCAATGACCCCTTTCTAGTTTACTAAGATCCTCCTCATCCAGCCCTGATGACATTAGTCCCTCAATAGCTAAATCCTCAATTCATGCTATTGCTACCCCCTAAGTAGTATAATAAATGCTTCATTCTCTACTGGACTGGTTCCCAATGAGTTAAAAACTGCTTAGATCTCTCCAATCTACAAAACTGGAGATAAGAAGATGATTAGTAATCATCGACCAATATCTGTACTTTCTTTTTTTATAAAATAATTGAAAAACTTATGTCTAATAGAGTAATTGATTATCTTAATAAATTTAAACTGTTATCCTCCACTCAGTATGGTTTTCAACGGAACCTCTCTACCTACATGGCCTTGCTTGACCTGCAATGCAATATTACTGATTCTATGGATGATAGAAAATTATTCTCATTAGGTATTTTTTTTGATCTCTCAAAAGCCTTCGACACGGTCGATCATAAAATTCTGGTAAAAAAACTTGAGTATTATGGTCTTCGTGGTGTTAGTAATTATTGGTTTTTAGACTATTTGAGTAACAGATCTCAATATGTTTATTTTAACGGTCATAAATCATTGGCCATGAATGTTCTATGTGGTGTTCCCCAAGGGTCTATATTGGGACCGCTTCTTTTCCTGTTATACATTAATGACTTGTCTATGTCCTCATCTTTACTTAAATTTATTCTATTTGCTGATGATACTAATGTCTTCCTTTCTCACCATTCCCTTGACCACCTATTTGATATTGCAAATAATGAACTAGTAGTAATAGGGGAATGGTTCAAAACTAATAGATTGTCCCTTAACATAGATAAAACAAATTTCATCTTATTTCATACCAAAAAGAAAATTGTTCATGGTGTGAATAAACCTCTTCTAATTAATAATATCCCTATCACCCAAACAAATTCTTCTAAATTTCTTGTGGGTCATCATAGATAGTCATTTAACATGGCAGGATCATATTTCAACTATTTCAAAAAAAATTGCCAAAAATATTGGGGTCTTACTCAGGATTAAACATTGCCTCCCTAATAAAGTTCTCATTGATCTCTACTATACACTTATCTACCCTTACTTGTCTTATTGTAATATATCATGGGGTTCCAACTATCCCTCCCGCCTTAAACCTTTGATCTCACTACATAAACGAGCCATAAGAATTATTTGTGGTGCCCATTGGGGGTCCAGCACTGCTCCTCTTTACCTAAATTATATGTTGCGCTCTCTACTGAACATTAACAAATTTCAGATTTGCCTCTTTATGTATCGCTATCACCATAATTTATTGCCCAACTCTTTCATAAACTATTTTACTACTGGCTCTAAAATTCATGATCATGCCACCAGGCATGCCAATTTTTACCGCTGTGACTATGCACGCCTAAAAATTAAACAATTTTCAATAAAATATCTGGGTCCTAAGATTTGGAGTGGTCTCCCGACTCACATAATTTCTCTACAATCTATCTGCCTTTTTAAAAGACGTTTAAAAATGTTTCTCATTGTGAACTAATATCGCATATCCTACATTGTGTCTAGAATCCACTATATGGTCACTATAGTCATTGACTATTTCATGCTATTCTTAATTCTTCAGTCCACAGTAAATGCTAGATCCACTTGTATTCCAACTTCCTCTCATCTGTCTTGGTCTTGTAAATGCACACTAAGCCTCAATCACTTTTAATTTTCCTTATAGCTCTTCTTCTTCCCATTCTGCTTATGAGCTAATTTACATTATCCGCAATCGTGATATTAATTCCTGTTAGTGGGTACCTAGGCTAGCGGGATCGCACCCTTTCTGGGTTACCCTTTCACAGGGATCATTTGTCTTTATCTGATGTTATTTGGCTCGATGTATATTGTGCATGCTTATTTTGTCAGTTTGTTGATTTGATATTATGTTTCTTTGATCTCTTTGAATAAACAATTTGAATTAAACAATTTGAATTGAATTGAATTGAATATGCATTGAAATGTGACATCATCTGTTATGTAGCCTATAATTTGTGTGTTTCCTGGGAATAAATATTTGTCAGTTTTTTTTCAATATAACATTGATTTCATTGTATTGCGATTGAAAGGACTATAGCAAAGAGTCATCAAGGGCGGATACAGAAATGTTCGAAGGGTGGGGGCCAAAATTTTCGCTCTTGTGGCAGGCAAAAATTTTCGTCTTTGTCGCCGAAAAATCTGATGCCATTTTTTAGTCATTTGTCTCGAATTCCCAAGTAAATATACCATTTTATCCGCCAAAATAGTTGACGACCTTTTTTAGTCATCCGGACCTCGTGGACGTCGGGAAGGTCCTACGGAACTGCTTATGGGGGAGCAGTGGGCACGTCAACTTTCCAACTTTCCAAGCCAGAATAGCTCGTCAAAAATAAAGAAATTTCCAAATGTGTGGCCTTGGCCGTATTGGCCCCTTGGATCCGCCCCTGAGAGTCATACATGTAACTGTGACAAAAATAAATACCAGACAACAATAATAGACCACGATAGATCAGATTTTTCCTTACTTTCTCCAATGACATTTTCAAACCATGCATCCCATACTCATGCGTTTTTATTATAAAAATACAGATGCCTGATAACAGTGTAGCTTCGATTTAATAGCCTAACAGGAGAGGATAGGTTAGCATTGGGCAGAATGGGATGGGATTGCATGGGTGGGACGGAAAGAATAGAATATTATTGGACAGGATAGGGTGGCAAAGGATAGGGCAGCACAGGATCCGATTTCATTGAAAAGAGCGGTATAAAAATTTATTACATAGGTCAGGGCAGGATAGGACAAGACTGCAAACGAAAAACAGGAAAACTAAATGGATAGGACAAGACAATGCATGAACAGGAGTTATAAGCATTCGGTTGATTTACTTCGCAATAAAATTATTTGGACCAATTCAAGAATATCATACAATAAATTCAATTTTGTGAAAAGTGTGATTAAACTAGCTGTGCCCGGCCACGCGTTGCTGTGGCTGAAAAGACCGTCCAACCCTCCCTCCCTCCCTGCCCCTGCCTCCCTCTCTCCTCCCTTTGTCCCTCCCTACCTCCATACCCCATGGTGGCAGAGATTCGCCGACTCCCCAATGGCCAGTGTCGGATCAACCTCGCCCCCTGCGAAGGATTGGGGCCGATTGCTTCAAAACTTTGGCCGTGCATAGCTGACAAGAAAAAACCCTTACTAATATATATATATATATATATATATATATAAGATTTCTTACGTATAAGTAAGTAAGCAGTCTTTATTTGCATCTGACAATCGCACATGCACTACATTGCATATCAAAACGAATACATACACTTACATACACTCCCCTCCCCGCCTCCCTCCCTCTCTTTCTCCCTCCCCTCCCTCTCTCCCCTCCCGTCCTTCCCACTCCCTCCCCTCTCCCTCCCCTCCCCCTCCTTTTCCTCCGTCTCTCCCCTCCTTTCCTCTGCCTCTTTGCATCCCTCTCTCTGTCCCTCCCTACCGCCATTCCCCAGCCTCCCTCCCTCTCTCCCCTCCCCTCCCTCCCTCCCTGTCCCTCCCTTCCCTCTCCCTCCCCACTCCTGTTTTTCCTCCATCCCCACCCTTCCCATTTCCTCTCCCCTCCCTCCGTCCTTCCCCTCCCTTCCCCTGCCTCCCTGCATCCCTCCCTCTCTCCCATTTCCTCCCCTCCCACCGCACGTCCAATATATGGCGCCATAAAAACACGCTCGAAATCGAATGGAACGTTGTGTGAAAATTTGAAAGCAATCGGTGAAAAACTTTCCGAAATCCTTGATTTTGTAAAAACCGACAGCTACATAGATATATGCGCTATAAGAAACGTGTGCATATGCGCCATAAAAACACGGCCGCATTCGAATGCAACGTTGGCTGAGAAATGAAATCAAAATCGGTCGAATCGAATGCAAGGTTGTGGTAAAATTTGTGGAAAAGATTGCGCTTTTCCCAAAACAGCATATGAAAACCCGGCCGCTTTAATTCGAATGGAACGTTGTGTGAAACGGTGAAGAACTTTCCGAGATCCTTGATTTTGTACAAAGCGACGGCTACATAGGCCATATATGCGCTATAAGAAACGCACTGATATTCGCCATAAAAATACGGCCACATTCGAATGCAACGTTGGTTGAGAATTGAATTCGAAATCGCTTGAATCGAACGCAAGGTTGTGTTTTTTTTGTCGAAAAGATTGCACTTTTTCGAAGAAAGCTTATACAAACCCGCTCGTATTGGAATGGAATGTTTCGGTAAAATTTTCAAAAAATCGGTGAAGAAGTTTCCAAGTTCCTTGATTAGATACAAACTTTTTACATTTTTATTTATATAGTTTGCAATTCTTATTAAACTTAGGCATGCTAACTTGCACATGTCAGACGGACCTGCGTATTCACAATCTTATACTATAAGTCTGAGATCTGTAGGCGTGTATGTCCCTCCTAAGAAAGGCTCAGACGCCGATTCATTTCGCAACACCAAGCAATTTTTTTAACTTCGCATGCGAATTTGTGGGTCAGGATGACTATTTTTAGCTTTCAATTCACTCTAAAACTCGAGTTATGGACAATTTAAGTTTCGATATGGAAACTTACGCGAAATTCGGACGCCATTGACCATACCTATTCTTAGCCATTAACGGTCCTAGACTGCAACGACAGTAGGCTTGCCGATATTTAATCTCTTTTGACTACGTCATTTCAAACCGTAGACGTGTCACGTGGCCAATGGCGACAATAACAGCAAACCGATGTGCAATTATATTTACTAAAATTAATGACGATGTCCAATGTGAACTGAAGAAATTATACGGACGCAAAGCAGGCACGCTCGAGATATATCAAGCAAGCTTCTTCGCTTTTCGGACTTTTCATTTTAATTTTCTTCCAAAGACGTCATCCGAGAACCTTTATTTGAATTATGATAAATGGCCGTTCAAAACCGTTACTATCGAGGCCAAGCATTACGATAAAGGCCATTTTATGTTTCGGTACGATGCCAAGATTCAAACCCGTTGCTGATTCAAACCCATTAAAATCGACGTCAGGCATAATCGCAATAATAATAATAATAACCAATCAGAAGTCGCCACGGGCGAGTTTATAGGTCAAGTTTTGATCAGCAGCTTTTGACCTAATTATACTAAGAAGAACGACCTGGCATATTTTGAAACCAATCATACCGCAAAATGCCCAAGAAACGGCCGGAACGGGTCGAATCCTAAATTTCCCGGGCAACGCCGGGTAACCCAGCTAGTCACTTCATAAAATCATGTCTACTTGGCGAGTCGAGAAACGAAATTCACATGTTCGAGTTTAAAATGTCGTTTGCGACGGTTTTACTGAAAGTACTCAAATACTTTTGCGATTCAGTTGTTAAATGAACAAACTGGTCAGTGCAGACCGCATCGACCAATAATCTGGAACATTCTCGATACTGATTCGCCAAGTCTTGAGCAGTCAACAAACGACGAAGACGTAGATGACACTGATTTTCAACGTACCTAATAAAATCTATGGACGAAATGTAAATTACGAATAAATACAAATTCTCTGACTTTCTGATTTGTTTAAGTTGTCTTTCAGAACAGTTTTCGCTCAATTAAATAAATCCAAACACCGTTTGGATGCACTGATCAAATATAAACGACCATTTGCTTGTTACAACAACAGAACAAATGGAATAATAGAGTGAGTCCATTCCAATAATCATCTCTAAAACATTGAAATGTTTTTCAGCGTCTTCACATATCCTCAGACATTCCACATACTCTTCGAGATATGTGAAGTAAAAGTTCGCACGATATGCAACGCTTGTGAAATAGGATGTTTTTGGTAGACTTTCATCGAGTCCTCGAATGAACAAATGGAAGGCGGTACCTGTGATCATATCTAAACCGGGTGGAACCTGTTCTTTGGTTCCTTTTTGTGCCCAACCTGGAGTCTGCATACTTGCATCTTCTTTTCGTGTGTAGATGCACGTGCGATGAAAATCAGGCGTCTTTCTTTCTAAATGATATGGAAGGTTGCCTAAAATGGACTTTCCGAGGTTCAAATGTTTTCCCGAATTAGTTTGTGGAGTCGTCAGCATTGATTGGTCGAGATGAAAACGCGCCATTCTCACCAACTCACTATTTGAATCACCCTGCTGTAGACCAACTCGTTTGTTTGCAGCAGCATGAACATTTGCAACCAATCCAGTCACCAACAGGTGAAATTCAGAACCTCCAGCGGTAAGTTGATCTAGGCTGAATCTGTTGTCTGAGTTTGGTTCTATTGGGTTGATAAAGTGACTCACTCGGTTGACCCCAAACTGAGCAAGCAGTAACAGTTTATCACCGATTGCAAATGGAAAGTAAGCCTCTGGATTTGCAATTGACCATTTCACTGTAATTGCTGCAATTTCAGATTCGCTGCAAGCAAATGATGATAAAACCTGGATAGTTAAGTCAACGTCGCCCGTTAGATTTTCAAACATGTTGTAGCATGAGATAAAGTAATTTTTACACTTTCGTTCGATTAGCCACTCAATCAGTTCCAAAACCAGCTCCGTCACAGAAGTAGTTATGGAACTCTTATTCCAGAAAGACTGAGTCCTGTCTTCGCAAGCCCACAGCATCAATGTCTTCATAGTATATGAAGATATTGCGGATTCCAATTGCTTTTCTTTGCACTGTATCTCTACGCTGGTTTTAATCAGACGAAGAATGTGATAGATATACTTCTGTATGGCAGACCAACTGTTGACAAGTACAATCTCGGCAGATGAGAACGAAAACCTAAACATGGTCTGGTCAGTTGGACAACGGGGATGAGTCTTTGCAACAAAGTGACATCCTCCGTGCACAACTTTGCTCAGTATTTCTTTCGTTGGCCATCCGTTGCTTCTCTGTCGTCTTATCCATTCCACAGCGGCGTTTGGCCAGATTGGACAGAACACACAGCGAACCAGATCTGCTGTCGTACTTTCATAATCTTGAAGCTGTTGTTTGAATCTTCTCCTTTCTTCACCACTCAATATCCTTTTAAGGTCAATCGATGACATCACGGGTCCTTTGACTGCTGGGCTGGATGCGTTCGATTTCAGCATCTGCCATCTCTTGAAATAGTCTCGTGAATTATTATTTGAGAATTTAAGTCGTGCAAAACCCGGGTATGTGTTGTCTGTCTCCACTAATAAGATATGTCCGTGAAACTTCTCTGGGAATGGATCGGTGGGTGATATTGCGCAAAAGTTTAAGTAGAAATTCATATGATCGAAGTCCGTTAAGTTCGCGATCACATACTGCAATGGAAGTTCAGCAGCACTGCCAGACAACATGTAGCCAAACGGCCTTCTCCTTTCCAGAAGTAATCCCATGAACTCCCGGAAATCTTTGCAGTTTTCCATCCGACCAAACGTACAATGGCTGCCAAAAATTCTGCAACTTCACAACAAAATTAAGATAATTATGAAGTCATCTTATCATCATGGGCGCCTGCACGTTAGAGCAAGGGGCCAGTGCTATTTGGATTTTGATTAATCATACAAGGTGGGGTCCAGCATCTCCGTCAATGTTTGCGCTTTGACAGTGCCAGTCCGAAGCTTGGATAAAGGAGGAGGGCGAAACTAATCATCATGACAAAGTGTCGTTTAAAAGAAACAAGAAGCATAGATGAACCTACTTTGCATGAGTATAACTCTGCCAATTTCTTAAAATTATTTATACTTGATGCGTCGAATTAAAAGGCGTTTCGCTTTAGAATTAAGATACAAACCCATTTTGCTATTTTATCTTTTACCTACATGATTCAGGCATTCAATCAATCACTTCAAGAATTATATTGCGACTATTCAAGAAGTTTACTCAGTGGCGCTCCCAGTCCAACCACGGTGATACAAAAGGTATTACGTGTAAAACACTGATTAGTCAACCCTAGGTAATAATATTTTCTTTTAATAACTCAATCTGACACACCGCAGAACGATCACAAGTACATGTTATACGAAATACGGCCCACTGTAGCACGACACGCAGTTCGGCTTTACAGCAGTGGGTTCGGTAACTTAACACTAATGGCCTAAGTACTGGATCACTTCTGGTCGGCCAAGCCAGAAGTGGGAGGGGCTATCTTTATTTTTCGCAGAACCCGAGTCAAGCAACACATCAGCAAAGCGCCAGCGGCAGCTAACAGAAAATTCAAATAAATTTTTTGCCCTGAGCGAGGCTTGAACCCGGGTCCGCGCGGTTGACTCTCAGTTTAACGACCAGCGCTCTCACCACTGAGCTACGGTAACAGGCGCATATCCAACGGGAGAGTATTCCAGACAGATGGACCTACAACACATGAGGCAGCTTGAAAATCATCAGCGTAAAGCTGGTGAGAAATACTGCAAGATGTCAAAGAATTGGTGCGTTCCGATCAGGACCGTAACTAGATTTTTTGGGGGGATGGGAGCTTAAATCTTTGGCATGACGAGTGCGGTAGCAGGAGTCTATATATTTAGCCGTAAGCATACAACGGCTTGATTTATTTTGGGGGCTTCAACTTCATTTGGGGGCCTTAAACCCCTCCCCAAACCCAACGCTAGTTACGTCCCTGGTTCCGATGAAAAAGAACGAAGTCATATAAGAAGCTGATTCACAACGAAAAAGTCACTGTCTTGCCATAACAAGAAGCGTTGATTTTCCAGTAGCCTAAATAGCCAATATCAAAATTCATGAACATTTGACGTAACTGCACAAAAACATACAGTCGGAAAGTTGTAGATCTACTGCATAGCCAAATTAATTATTAATTAGGAGATTTGCATGTAGCCTACTCGGGTCATCGTCTTGACTGCAAATTAACTTGGACACCATAGGCGCAACCACGTCCTAAAAGTTGGGAGGACCAAATGGAAATTCATAGTAGGAGTAATAATAGCGAGCGCAAAACGCGCGAAGCAACGATTGCCGAAGGCAAGAAGTTCATAACGATTAGTGGTACGAGGGAGCGTCGTAAGCTCCCTCATCGGGGTCTGGGGCCCAGCCCCAGAAACCGACGCAATTTTGATCATTTGATGCCAAATCGAGTGCATTTTGGATTCTAGTTTACCTGAAATTTTGCAACGATGATATCGGAATAAAAATACCTAAACCACCTCGACCTGTGAAAGTCTAAATCTTTACTTGTCGTGTATTATATGCACGTAAACCAAAGTGCATTTTGGCAGTTGGTTCAATTAAGAATATGCTTACTTACTTACTTAGTTGCCCTCAGTAAATCGGAATCTGAAAAATCATTTTTCAATTTTTTGTGTCAGATTCAATCATTGCATTTTTTTCAATAGGTCTGTCTCACTTCAGATTGCCCCTGAATAATTCGGTGACCTAGGCACAGCGTCTACTATGCCTATTGAATAAAATAGCCTATGTTAAATTTAATTTAATTCTAAACTCCATTTAACAGAGGTCCATTTAATTCAGAAAGCCTAGTGGGCACTGTGTTCAAACTTTGAACAGCGAGAGAAAGATACGAAGAGTGGGGAATTTGAGCAGAATTGTGTTTTTTTACTTCCTTGAAGGTTTCATATTAGTCTTACCCTTAATATCTTTATGTAGGATCCCGCGGTGTCACGCCAACTGGTCTACAGACAACTTGTCTAATGGCAACTGGTCTACAGACAATTCGTCTAACGACAACTGGTCTACAGACAACTGGTCCAGCGCTTGTGAAATGGAAGCTGGATGACAGTTTTTAAAGCTGAAATGAAGATTGGATTGATGAAAAAACGCAAGAGAAGCGGAATCTTGATGAAGGTTCTTTTACAGGTGAAAGAGAAGCTGGATTTACGAAAATAATGCATGAGAAATAAAAACTGGATGAAGGTATTTCTGGATCAGAAATAGAAGCTGGATTGATGAAAAAACGCTTAAGTAATGGAAGCTGGATGAGGGTATCTCTATATCTGAAATAGAAGCAGGATTGACGAAAATAACGAGCGAGAAATAGAAGGTATTTTTAGATCTGAGCTAGAAGCTCGATGCATGTTGAAATAATTGAATGAAAATCTTCAATCCAGCTTCCATTTAACCTAGAAACCAATTAACTTTTTTTCATAAATCCATCTCCTGTTTCATCAATACGATTCGTCTGTATGGTTCTGTCGTTAGACTAATTATCTGGGACCACTTGTTGTTAGACGAGTTAATTGACTGTAGACAATTTGTCGTGGAACCGGATCCGGCACACAGTCTGAGATAATTATCATGCCATATAACTGTTGTCGTAAAATAGTGTTCTGGGAGGGATTCAAATGTAATGAAATAGGTCTATGGGCTATAACAGAAAAATGTCCATAAACCAAAGAGCCTTCACGTATACAGAAAGATCGAGGTTGCATGGTCTCCTATAAATATAATATATATTATATAATAAATACATTCATTTATAAACATAATATAGCAAACATAATATAAGGCCTATTAGAGTGCGTGTGACTGTGACTGTGACTGTGTGTGTGCGTGCGTGCGTGCGTGCGTGCGTGCGTGTGTGTGTGTGTGTGTGTGTGTGTGTGTGTGTTGTACGTAGGCTTAGATAGAAACCGCCAAGAAGTCCATGCTCAATGATAAGCTTTATAAATGCAGGCTATTCCTTATTTGCACGCGAACAATTATACCGTTCCAAGGTGACACTTCGTAAGAAACTGACCAGCGAGGAACAAGAACATAATAGTTCTTAAAAGACTTAACGCGCCAGAATTAAGACTTTTAAAATAAAATGTTACAGGCGCAAAGGCAATTCATTATCTACGGACAATAGTAAAAGGTCACAAAGAAATTTAAAACAGAACATGAAGCACTTTGATCACAAGTTATTACAAGAATTTAATCCAACTGTCTGGCATTTTAATCACTTTCAGTGAGTCCACCACTGTTTTTTGACTATTCGAAACATAACGCGATAAAATTATATAAAAAACGATCTTTTCAAGTCTCATCTCAAATAATTACTATCAAATAGCATCTATGATTATTACCAGATGATCATCATAATTATTTATTACTTAGAAAAGAAACATATGCCAGCGAAGCTGCACGTCACTGTGACATCTATTAACAAGATGACTATCAGATTGGTAGGCCTAAATAAAGAATTTTTCAGATTAATATAATAACTTGGTTATTAAAACAATAGAATCGATATTTCTAACAAATTAAAATGCCAAAGGACTCTAAATCTCCGAATTTGAACCTGATGGATTATCAAGTGTGGAGAACTATAAGCTTACTCTATAATATAGAGGCCTAAGCATAGGCCTATATAATAGTTCATAAATACCACAATCTGTGGCCAATGCCAAGAGCGATAAGAGAATTGATGATGGTCGCATTGGAGTTGATTATGTGAAAGTTGGCCACTGAAACACATCAAGAAGACCATCGAGAACTTTACAATGAGGCTTATTAGAAGTGTGGGCACTGGTGGTGGACACATTGAACATAGGTTGCGAAGCACTGTCAATTTTATTTGATAATAATTATTTGAAATGTGACTTAAATTAATTAAATTCTTTGTGTTGCTTTTTGTTGCGCCGTGCTTTTGGATCGTCAAAAACCAGTGTGTTCAGCCTAGGCTACTTACTGAAAGTGATAGATCTTTTGTTCTGCTTGAAATATTTTCGTGAAATTTGGCAGTTTATTCGTAGATCAGAATTGATTTAAAGACTGTTAAATTTGGCTTAGAAAGTCATGCTTCTGGCCAAAATAATATCTTGGCCAGAAGTGTGACTTTCTAAACCAAATTTAACAGTCTTTAAATAAGTTCTGATCTACGAATAAACTGCCAAATTTCACGAATTTCACGCCCTGTGTTTCGTGGTGGGAAATTATTGGCAAAACCTAGGCGTTTTAGTCCACCATGTAGTCTGACGTTACTTAGGCCTAAAGTCTTTTTCTGCTTTCCCACCACGAACACAGGGCGTGAAAACAATTCACTATGCAAGCGGTAGTCCTATAGCCACACCCCAACATGCAACTAGAATTTTAACTAGGTTTACCATTTTGATTTACTGTTGCAATGTTTAATAAGAATTATGTCGATGTGCTTGACGCAGGGTAGCAAGAAAGCTTCCTGGTTTCTAATTGGCTCTAATTACCGTAAAAACGCTACATTCTGAGCCAGAAGCCATACCGGTCAGCTTTATTGAGATGTTATATTTTCATTAATAGTTAGATAAATAGGAATAAAATAACCTATAACCATACTCCAACATGCAACTATAGTTATAACTATGTTTGCCTGTTTGATTTACTGTTGCAATGTTTAATATGTTGATGTGCTTGACGCAGGGTAGCAAGAAAGCTTCCTGGTTTCTCTTGGCTCTAATTACCGTAAAAACAATACATTCTGAGCCAGAAGCCATACCGGTCAACTTGTTTAGCATGTTATAATGTTCAGTAATAGTTAGATCAATCGGAATGAAATAGACTGAATTGGACCAGAATATAGAACTGTCATCTTCACTTGTAGACCTATAGGTCAAGACTTAGGTTCTACAGTAGAGCGACTTAGGAAGTATTACGTTATAATTATCTTGGTACCTAAATAGAGCTGCATGTACCTGAGCTAATTAAATGGCTCACATGGAGATTAGATGGCACACAGGAAGTATTTGATAAACTATTAACAATAGACAGTAAACGTGATTTATAAAAAATATTGATAATGAAGTTATGTAGGCTATTGTAGTTAATCAACTAGCAATGGCATGACTTAAAACAAGAACTTAATATAATTCGTAGGTTTCAGAAATTGTCAGTGATAACTTAGATAATTGATATCATTCTGAATGACAATAACTATGCCTAAGTTCCACCAATGTACCTAGACTCACCCAGGAGAGACGACGAGCCAATATAGCCCTATGAGAAGAACATGTTCCTCCGCTGAAAAGCCGACCTAGTTAAAGATAGATGTAGTAGTCTATTTATTAAGTCTTTTCATAGCAGCCAACACGCCAACCAATGAGAGTGGAATTTTCCATAATAATATTATACCAGACAATCTAGCTGTCAACATCCACTTGGATAGAGTTACTGTAGGGAATAATTATAGGTTCAACCACGCGACAACCTTTGGTTACGGCCAGTGTTTAAAGTGTAAAAAAGAAGTGCCTGGACGCCACTAATTACCTTCCTGTATGTCTGTCTGTCTGTCTGTTTGTCTGTCTGTCTGTCTGTCTGTCTGTCTGTCTGTCTGTCTGTCTGTCTGTCTGTCTGTCTGTCTTCATTCCTCTCTCGCTCTCGCGGGTTCTCACTTTATCTCTATTCGTCTCCCTGAAGCCAACGCACTGTGTCCGGTTAAAAAGTAGCCCTCACAAAAAAGTGCCATAACTAGGTCAAAACTTTTACGATTTGTCAGTGGCGGCGCCAGGATTTTCGTTTGGAGGGGGCTGGATTTTCCGTTTTTGGTCATTTCCGCCGTCAAAATTTCTGATGACCTTTTTTTAGTCATTCGTTTTCGAAATCTTTGAAAATGGTCCTTTTTCATAATCCACCAAACTGTCTGTCAAACCTTGTGCGTATTTGGGGGGGGGGCTAAAGGAGGCAAATCCTGCAAATATATTAATTTTACATGGGAAAAAAATGGATGGCCTTTTTTAGGGGGAGGGGGGCTTAGCACCGAAAAATTAAAGTTTCCAACATAGGCCCTTTCATAAAAAGTGAAGCTCAGCTACAGCTGGTGTTCAAAATGTCCTCCTCGTTCACGGACACACGACCGTAGACGTGGACGCCACTGTTTGATGGCTCGGTCGATGATCACCTGGCCAAACAGCTGCCACTCTTCAATCAGACGCGCCCGCGCCCTACGGTAATCGATGTCTTGAATACGGAAACGAAAAACGCGCTCCTCCAGTACATGCACTCCGAATCCAGGTCTGGGCGGTCACAGCCGCGGGATATGAAGCCGAGTATCTCCCGAGACAGCTATTAGTCTACTACGTCTACGGTCGTGTGTTCGTGAACAAGGAGGACATTTTGAACATCATATTTAGCTGAATTTTGCTTCCTTTCAGCTTTTGCATGTTGGAAAGTTCAATTTTTCGGTGCTGCATTTCAAACACTCATAAATTTGAAACACTCATGAATATTCCTAAACGGCTCTAGGATCTCGTGTAAATATGGTCACTGTTGTTGTTTTTAAAATTTCAGACAAATCCTAAAAGTTTTGACCTAGTTATGATACTTTTGTGAGGGCTACTTTTTAACCGGACAGAGTGTATTTAATAAACACTGGGTGAGTGGATGGGGAAAATGAGCTTCAGCTCCTAAAACCTGCGACCTCGATACTCTTCCATCATTCCTTCTGAATCTGCAAGAATCCATTGACGTCGTCCTTCCTTTCGGCCTTAGTCACTAGCCATTCAACAATATCTATACATCTCATCATTCCGTTTAGAATTTAGCTGTAGGCCTACTTACCATATAACAGCGTTTCCCAAAGTGTTCCGCGGGGCGAGCGCAGGGGTTCCGGGAAAAGTTGTAAATAATCGAAATTTTTGTGAACACGCACTGAAAGTTTGAAACTACAGACAATCGACTTTGTGTTTTGTCCTCGCCCATTGAGTGGCTATCCGAGCTTTCATTGCCCATTAGAAAAATCCAGTTACAATTCATAGACATTGATCACTGCTAAGACGTAGCCTACGCAGATCAAAGCTATAAATCTGAACAGGAACTCAGCCATCTATCTCTGTTATCGTTATCCCGACCTAGGCTAATCTGAGCATGATTAGGCCTAAACGCGACAGCTTAAAAAGTATTGCCAAGTCAAATTATCGTACCGTGCAGTTGTGACAAACAATAATTTAATTTTTTACCAAAATTTAGTAACTGTATCGTAAGCTTGGGTTCTAGGCCGCTCTTCTTGATTTAAATGATAGGTGTAACAGCTGACAATAAGAATCCAGCTTTCAAGTAGAAAAAAATGCATAAGAAGAAGCTAGAAAAGGGCTGTTCGTATTCTAGACTGTGCGCCAGTGCCGGTGTCACGAAATAGAGTATCCCCCGTATTAATAGTGATCTTTCTAATGCATGGTTAAAAAAATTTTGCTTTGGTTTTAGAGCACTTAAAACTTTTATAACACTTAAGAACAGTCAGAGTCACTAAATAAATTCGAGTTGCCTTTCTCTGAACATTGCTTAGGACACTTAAAACAATTGGAGTCACTTCAAATTTTGATTAGAGCACAAAATTTTCAATTATAAACATTTTTCAAAAAAGGAGATAGCCTGGTTCATCCCCCGGATTGTCTAGACCGGTTAATTTCATCCGGAGGGATAGATTAATTCACCCCCGAATAGCTTTCAGGGGGATACTCCGTTTCGTGTCACCGGCGCTTGCACCCCCGTGTCCCCCGGCCGGGAGACCCCGAGTTTGAAAGGGGCCCCCAAATTTAGCTGGTCATTATGCCTATTTGTGACTGCACAGATCCGGTCTGGTGCATGCCTCAACTAACCTTATGGCACTGCCATATAGCAGACCTAATGCAAATTATCATACTGATTTTGGGCGTTAGTATAGAGCCATTAGAGTTTGAAAGAGGCCCACAAATCCATTATACCGATTACTATTTTATCCATTATGCCAATTGTGTAGTCCGTTAAGCCTGTGCCAATTCTATAGTTCATTATGGCAATACTGTAGTCCACGATGCCAATTTACTGCAGTCCATTATGCCAATTCAGGGTCTTGGACTTTACCCCCCCCCCCGGCCCATTACCCCTGCCAGTACCCTCGCCATTGGGGGTCCGGTAGCGCAATGGATAACACGCTGGCGTAGAGTGCGAGAGGTAGTGAGTTCGAGCCCCCGTTGGGCGGATTTGCTTTGTAGGCTGCTATTAGCGCCGTGTAATTACAAAGCTGTCTGTTCAGTTAGTAGTTAAGTTTAATTAAGATTACTGCATAACTTGTAAATGTAAAGCGCAGTGCGTCTTGCAGGCGTTTAATTAAAGAAAAGATATTATAATTATTATTATTATTATTATTATTATTATTATTATTATTATTATTATTATTATTATTATTATTATTATTATTATAATTACTATTATTATTATTATTATTATTATTATTTTTTATTTTTTTTTATTTTATTTTTTTTTTTAAACAAAAATTGCCCCGAGGTATTTAGGATCCCTCAGGGACTTCATTGCTAACTATTGATTAAAAACTAGTCCGGAATTGTTATTATTATTATTATTATTATTATTATTATTATTATTATTATTATTATTATTATTAACCCCCGACCATTACCCCCGTATGACATTACCCCTGCCATTACCCCCCCGTCTGCTTACATTTAGGGACAGTTTATGTATGTATGTATGTATGTATGTATGTATGTATGTATGTATGTATGTACGTATGTACGTATGTATGTATGTATGTATGTATGTATGTATGCATGTATGTATGTATGTATGTATGTATGTATGGATGGATGTATGTATGCATGTATGGGGGTAAAGTCCGGATACCGCCAATTCCATGGTTCAATTTGTCAATTCTATTAGTCCATTATCACATGCAGATATTATGGTCCAAATTCACTCATCAAGTTGGAATAAAGAGGCAATCAAGAATTTATGTTCAACCATGGCTTCTTGCCCAACCATGCCCAGCTTTCTTTCAATTGAACATGAAACTAAATGTAACGGTCGATTTTAGGCTGTGGTTATTTGTCATAAAATACTCTTCCCACTAGGCTTCCATAGACAAAATCACAGATAAATAGCAGCTGCGATAATAATTGCGACCTATGATTACTAAGGCCCAGTGCTTTTTCTGCAAAAAGGGTGCCGGGACCCATAAACGTTTTCGGAAATCATAAAAGGTTCCGGAACTCAGCATTTGTAAAATGTAAAAACTGCTGAAAAGGTGCCGGTTTCACGAAATAAAATATTCCTTTCCTCCCCCCCCTTAATAATCGTATCACACTGCTACTATTTGTTCCTATTATAATATTATAGCCAGCTTTATTGGCTTTGATTTTATAACACTTAGAAGTTAGAACATTTAGGGTTACTAACTAAATTTGAGTTGTCTCGCTTTGAACATTGTTTAGGACACTTAAAACAATCCGCGGTATAGATTTATTCATCCCTTCGGATAGCATTATGGGGATAGAATATACCGCGGCACCGAAATGACGTTCCGGTGTGTTGCGCCAGAAAAAAGCAATGATTAGACCCGTCTTATAAGACAGCATTTTCAGCACTTAGGCCTATGCATTATTTTAGACCTTGTTAACTTTCAAGTGTTGTGTTGTATGAAGTAGGCTATAATTATTCGCAAATAAACATTATCCAAAGGACCAAAGGTGCCCAATAAATTCTACTATGAAATGCTATTTACGCTGCGCAACATACTGAACTGTGTATGCAACAGAAACACAAAGAATAAAAGAACAATATAATTTTATGCTAAATATGAGCTTGCCTTGTGTACAAAATTATCACGTGGACGTGATGGTTAAACGGATTTTCAGCAGCTGCTTAAATAGGCTGAGGAAACTTCAACAAAGATTAGCGAGGATGAGACATACATAGTACATATATGCATACATTCATACATACATACATACATACACACATACATACATACATACATACATACATACATACATACATACATACATACATGCATGCATGCATACATACATACATACATACATACATACATACATACATACACACATACATACATACATGCATGCATGCATACACACATACATACATACATACATACATACATACATACATACATACATACATACATACATACATACATACATACTACATACATACGGGGGGGTCCGTAGCTCAGTTGAGAGAGCGCTGGTCGTTAAACTGAGTGCCATCCACGCAACCCGGGTTCAAGCCTCGCTCAGGGCATTAATTTATTAAAAGTTTCTGTTAACTGCCATTGGCGCTTTGCTGTTGTGTTGTTTGATTCGGTTCTGCTGAAAATAAGATAGCCCCTCCCACTTCTGGCTTGGCCGAACCAGGAGTGATCCATCACTTAGGCTATTAGTGTTAAGCTATATATCGAACCCACTGCTGTAAAGCCGACCTGCGTGTCGTGCTATAGTGGGCCGTATATCGTATAACCTGTACCTGAAGTCATTCTGCGGTTTGTCAGATTGAGACATTAAACGAAGATTATTATTACATACATGCATACATATATACATGCATATACACATACATATATATATTCATAATACATACTTACTTATTTATTTATTACATGCCTACATACATTGTACATGTGAGTCTAATATTGGCCTGCCGCAGAATAGACAAGCCAAGGGCGTCTTACTCATTACAGCCAACCAGAAGTTCTCAAGAAAGGAATGTCACAAATCACGATGATAGTTTATCAGAGGACAGGACCTGACAGCAGGCCGGTGTCACGTGATATTCTATACCCCTTAGAGCTGTCCGGGGGATGAATTAATCTATCCTCCGGATGGAACTAACCGGTCTAGGACTATCCGGGGATGAACCAATATATCGTCTTGTAAAGGACCAGCCCTTAGCTCACGTGCCACGTGATACGGCCAAACGGTATAGTGGAAACCGCCGAGATTTAGCGGGCGCCAATTAATTACCCATAGCGACCGACTGATAGTTAACGCTTTAAGATTAAGATCTTTCCTTTTTCTGGTTGCGTTCTGTAATGGCTGACACGTTGTCATATGGCCGGTTTTAGTAATTTTAGTTGAATCGGACAGTTTGTTTGCGATTTTACTTTAATGATAATACACTGCGAGTGGTGATTAAGTTTGCGAATCTTTGTGTGTTGTTTGTTGGTGAACTGATGCAAGATAAAATGGCAACCCAACAAAAACATTCCTCCCATGATTCAACCCTTAATACTGCCCACGTGTACTCGAACATTAATAACTCCGCCTGCGATCGAGCAGAAGACGCATTCACACGGGATCAGAGGGAAACTATAATTACAACCGCGGCGGACGACGAGGCCCGAGCGGATGCCCGAGTAGGACTCATGCAGTTGTGGCACGCTAGCGTGGTGTCAGGCCAATTAGAAGCAGACTACGGCAGGGAGCAGTCGGACCCAGCCCGACCCCTGGCGGCGGGCGTTCTCGGACAGAGAACCGGCGACGATATGTCCTTTATTCCACTCGAGCGGCGTCCTGGTAGAATAACCGCTAACTCTGAAATATACGACTCCTATTCAATGAACCATTCCGTTTTGCAACCTATTCCAAATTCTGACTCTCTAGATTATCAAGCTACAACGCCTCTTCATAATCATCCATCCATTGCTCCCTCGGCGTCCCCCTTCGATGAGATAGCGACGACATCAAGGGGGCGAAAGTTTACAAGTGATTCCAGAAGTGTGGGGTGTGTTGAAATGGATGAAACAGGACAGCCCAAACTTACAAGTGATTTCAGAAGTTGGAGATTGCGCTTAAAAGATGATGAAGAGAATGAAAGGTGTTCGAGAGTTGATAATGAGACCAGAGACGAAATAGAGAAACGGAAAGATGAAAGGAGAGGCGAGATATTAAGAGGCAGTGAAGTGAAGAAAAGGAGTATATGTCAACAAGAGTACGCAAGGGGAATGGAAGAAGTTAATGAGGAAAATAGCATTAATTCTTCACGGCCAAAGAAAAGCACGACGACGACGCAGACTGGACAATTGCAAGACATTTTGGGTCCATTACGAGAACTGTGCAGGTATCTAAACGAGATTTGCGTGCAGAATGGAAAAAGTGTAAGCAATAGTCCTGGGTTGTGTGCTGAAGTCGGACAAAAGCTAAGTTGTCCTGTGGTGTCCAGTCCGTTAGTAACTCGTTCAGTGATTTCAAGTGAAAGCGATGAGTTGAGAAGTAAGCCGACCATCGAAAAGAAATCATGTACGGAGGATGAAACGATGAAGGAACCAAGAGACAAATGCAAGCAGTGGCTGAAACTGGAGAAATTTGATGGTCAAACGCCTCTGGAAGCGTTTCTCGTCAAGTTTGAGATCTGTTCGAGACAGAATGGATGGAATGAGGACGAGAGGATGGATCAACTGGTGTGTGCCATGGTAGGCAAAGCAGCGCATCTGTTGTGGGAATTCCACGCCTCGGGTCTGTCATCCTCGAGCGATCTGATAAAGCGACTCAGGAGCAGATATGGATGTTCGGACCAGACAACATTATATCGTACGCAACTTCGTGCGCGAAAACAGAGAAAAGAAGAGTCCTTGCAAGAATTAGCGCAAGACATCCGACGCCTGATGGTGCTGGCCTATGCTGGTCCGCCCACGGAGATGAGTGAGATGGTCGCCATCGATGCATTCCTCGACGCAATAGACGACTCCGAGCTTGCCCTATGCGTGAGAGACCGCGAACCGACTAACCTCGAAGCAGCGTGCAGATGTGCTATTCGACTAGAGGCGAATCGAGCAACTTGAGGTAGAACTGGAGACCATGAGCGTAGATCGGGACGAATCCAAGCGATCCGAACAGATGACAGTTCTAGCGAAGAATTGCTTCGTAGATTGTCGGAGCAAATGGCTAACATGGAACAGCGTCAACTGCAGATGGAACAGTGGTGGTGTGGGCCAACGTTGCAAGCATCTGACGGAAGGGAAAGACACTCGGTAGAACCTCGATATGTGCCGATGGAAAATCGACAGAGATCGGAGGGAGGAACGAGAAACAATTTAGAGACGCAAGGTCGAAGGAATCGACGAAGTGGTGGTCGGTGCTTTCTCTGCTTGCAGCCAGGACATTTCCGGAAAGACTGTCCACAAGCAAGGACAGACGTACAAGGTCAAGAAGAAGGAGAAAGGATAGCTAACGCAAGATATATCCAAGGAAGTACTAACGCGTACTTGCCACTTCGGATAAATGGGCGCAAGATCCTCGCTCTGATTGACACAGGAAGCGAGATGTCGTTAATTCCTGCTTCGTTAGTACGTCTTCAAGACATGCGAGAATCGCGACAGCTCCTGAACGCGGCCAATGGCACCCGCATTCGTGTGCTGGGCGAGATTACTGTGCAAGGTGAAATCACAGGGCGGATTTTCCAGATTCCGTGCCTCGTCACCGAGGAGCTGAACGAGATGATTCTGGGACTCGATTGGCTGGAACAGCAGAACGCGAGTTGGAATTTCCGCGAACGGTCAATTCAACTGCAGGGACGAGACTACGCACTGTCTCGTGGAGCTGGAACTGCGCGATGTCGGAAAATAGCGTTGGCAAGAACTGTTGCGCCACCTATGAGCGAAGCGGATGTGGAGGTGTTTGCCGTTCTTCCCACCAAGAAGGACAACCTTCGACCCTGTCCTGTACCGACACAAGTGCTCGAATCTGACATTCTTGTAACCAGTGCGTCGCTACCTGCTCGAACCACAGAAGTCGATGTGTCTGGTGACCCAGACATCCTGCTGTCCTCTCCTCGGCAGAACGTGTTTGACGACGTTCCGCTAGAAGTTAACGATCGGCCGACTCAGACTGCGCCCTCTCAACTGCGAGCCCCGTGTCTCACCGTCGTTGAAGAGTGCGATTTCGAGAATCAGCCCCAACCCGACTCCGCGCGACCCTCCGCTGACGAACTCTCACGTCGACCGCATCATGTGGAGATGGTGCAGACTACGCGAATTCCTCTTCGACCGGAAGAGTCCCTTCCAGACGACTCCAGCATCCTCTTGCCTGAAGTGATGGCTGCGAACCGCGCTACCGAGCGTTCGAGTACGAAATTCAGCCCCAACCTCCTGTTCGTGGGACGAGATGTTATCGCGCCCATCGGCCTAGTCTTTGGCGATGGTTCGGCGACAGAACTCTGCGACCAAACAGTGGACGAGTTGGTGGATCAACGCCTGCACCGGATGCAGGGCACCTATCGTCTGGTGCGAACTCACTTTCAGCAGTTCGTGCAGCATCGGACTGTTCGATACAATGGTCGAGTGCGCCCAGCCGCATTCGAACCTGGCCAATGGGTATGGTACTACTGTCCCCGTCGACACGCCGGTATCAAGACCAAGTGGGCCAAGTTCTACGAAGGACCGTACAAAGTTCTGGAGCGCGTCGGACCCGTACTCTACCGAATACAGAAGTCGACCCGTGCCCAGCCGAAGTTGGTTTATGTGGACAAACTGAAAAACTTTGGGGGAGACTGTCCGAAGGACTGGGATATGCCGATCTCGAACGATGTTACTGATCGAGACGAACTTTTGGGACTTGACGAACTTGTCCGAGACGAGGAACTGAACTCTGTCCCCAGACCAACCCGTCCCCATGTTCTTCCTGTTCGGTTTCGTTTATAAACCACGCCCTGACCAGTTATTCACCGTTGTGAAAAACGTATTATTCACCGTTGTGAAAGCGTGTTGGTGATGTCAATCACCTAGATAAGTGTTTGTGTTGCCCGAACCCGAACTTCTGATTAAAAGACTGTGCAGATGAAACAGACGACCCTGGGTCGTGCGATAGTTAATCATGTAGCAGGCTAAGGATGATTCTACTGTTTCGCGTTAGTTTGTTTCTGCATTCTGTTGGAGCGCTTTGTTACAGTTGCGTTATAACATTGGGTGCATGGGTAGGAACAGTCGGTGACCCTGTAGTCCAAATTTACATTTGCCGGATGCTTTAGGCCCGAGGTATGGAAATTTGTAGAGGGGTTGACCGTTGTTTGAATGGTCCAGTACCGTTTGTTGGTTTCCCCGTGGTTTCACCACTTGAGTAGGTGGGGGAGAGTGTAAAGGACCAGCCCTTAGCTCACGTGCCACGTGATACGGCCAAACGGTATAGTGGAAACCGCCGAGATTTAGCGGGCGCCAATTAATTACCCATAGCGACCGACTGATAGTTAACGCTTTAAGATTAAGATCTTTCCTTTTTCTGGTTGCGTTCTGTAATGGCTGACACGTTGTCATATGGCCGGTTTTAGTAATTTTAGTTGAATCGGACAGTTTGTTTGCGATTTTACTTTAATGATAATACACTGCGAGTGGTGATTAAGTTTGCGAATCTTTGTGTGTTGTTTGTTGGTGAACTGATGCAAGATAAAATGGCAACCCAACAAAAACATTCCTCCCATGATTCAACCCTTAATACTGCCCACGTGTACTCGAACATTAATAACTCCGCCTGCGATCGAGCAGAAGACGCATTCACACGGGATCAGAGGGAAACTATAATTACAACCGCGGCGGACGACGAGGCCCGAGCGGATGCCCGAGTAGGACTCATGCAGTTGTGGCACGCTAGCGTGGTGTCAGGCCAATTAGAAGCAGACTACGGCAGGGAGCAGTCGGACCCAGCCCGACCCCTGGCGGCGGGCGTTCTCGGACAGAGAACCGGCGACGATATGTCCTTTATTCCACTCGAGCGGCGTCCTGGTAGAATAACCGCTAACTCTGAAATATACGACTCCTATTCAATGAACCATTCCGTTTTGCAACCTATTCCAAATTCTGACTCTCTAGATTATCAAGCTACAACGCCTCTTCATAATCATCCATCCATTGCTCCCTCGGCGTCCCCCTTCGATGAGATAGCGACGACATCAAGGGGGCGAAAGTTTACAGTCTTTTTTGAAAAATGCGTATAATTGAAAATTGTATGCTCTAATCAAAATTTAAAGTGACTCCAATTATTGTTTTAAGTGTCCTAAGCAATGCTCAGATAAAGGCAACTCGAATTTATTTAGTTACTCTTAAGTGTTTTAAATGTTTTAAGTGCTCTAAAAACAGGGCAAAACAAATTATCTAGTAGGAATAAACATACCTGTTAGTGTCACTGTTCAAAACAAAGCAGATGAAAATTAATTTTTTTTAAATACACGCGGAAGCGGTTTTTTTTAAACTTTTTTTATTTTGGGGTATGCAATTAATACGGGGGATACTCTATTTCGTGACACCGGCCATATAAAAAATAGCGACTCAGTCAAGCCTACATTTGACGCCCTCTAAACCCCCCACTCCGGGATTCACATCAAGTCACGACACAATGATAAACCTGTATATCACACTCAACTGAGCTATTTTTTATTAGCACACTTTTATTAGTAGGCTGCGCCTACGCATGAAAGCCAATGAGAGGAGCTCACGAAAGGATTGCCACAATCATAATAGGTTATATCAGACTCTGGAAAGTTTGAATTTTGGGGAGTGGGGGAAAACAAAAAAGACGTCGAAAAATTCGATTACTTTTGTTGGAGGTATCAGAAATCTTTTTCTGCTTGGAGTTACATGTATGTATTATCCATTTATAATAATCATGTATAACCTATTTCAACGGCCAAACCGCAGTAAGGTCACATGTTAGAACAATAGGCCTAAAGATGAGACAAAGTTTAACATGAATCGAATTTTTAACCGTGTGGCATCCATGCCTGGCATCCATCTTTTCTTATTTTTGCAGTCGACACCTTTGGAGTTGACCTTTACTGGGGTACATGACATTTGCCATTGCGTGACAGCAATGTCAAAATTGAGGCGCCCAGGCAACTACCTGCTTTTCCCGTGCCTAAGGCCGGCAATGCTTGGCTGATCTGCAGCATATTGGTTTGCTCCCAGAGGTGGTCCTCAGAGTTGATTGGTGCAAGTGGTCGACCAGAAAAAGTGCGAGACGTTGGGCATTAAGCTTGAGTAGTCAACGCTTCCATATTGTTGAGTTAGGAGGGGCTCACAGTTCTGCCCGAAACGGACAGGAATCGGGGACCAATTGCTATCTTTTTCTCGACAGATCGAGCTAGCTTAAAAAATTCTGGTTTCATAGGCCTACTACAAATGTCATGTAGGCTACAATAGGGTGGGCCATAAAAAATACTCCTACTGTTTTTTGCCAATATTTTGAGCAAAAGTAAGAATTTCGAAAAGAAATTTTACAGGCTTAAATATATTTCATATCTACACATGATGGCCAGATTTAATCAAAATATTTAAAAAGGAACAAAATATATTTACCTTTAGTGAGGCCACAGTCTGTTGTTTGACGATTCAAAAACGTAACGCAACAAAAGGTAGCAAAAACAAGAATTATTTAGTTACCTCTCAAAAAACTGGTATCAAGTAAACTTGATAATGCTTCACAACGTTTTCAATGTGTCAACCACCAGTGCAAAAACTTCTTATGGCCCTGTTGGTGAGTTCCAAAAGCAAATCTTCCCTCATCAACTCCAATGCAAGAGTCAATTCTCTTACCGCTCTTGGTTTTGATTGCATTTTTGTGGTATTTCTCCAGTATATTTCTCCGCAACTGATTGTCAATCGGTAAAAGTGCATTTTAGCGTATTAATTTTTATTATTTCGAAATCGATATGGTGCATTTTAGCGCATTTTATTATTTAGCGTATGTATTTACACATTTCGTTGATGAAATCGTTATAACGTTACAAAGAGACAAAATTGAGTGATATTGAAAGCTGGATTGATGAAAACATCTTGACGAAATAGCCTAGAAGCTGAATTGATGAAAAAAAAACGTGAGAAATGGAATGTACGCGTAAGCCTACGTGGATTAAGGTATCTAATGACTGACGTAGCAGCTGGATGGACAAAAATAACGCTCGAGAAATGGAAACGGAATTGATGAAAAGATTGCTTGAGAAATAGAAGTTGGATTGATGAAAATTATTTCCCTTGAATAGAAGCGGGTTCCTGAAAACATACTTAATTAAATGAGAGCTTGATTGATGACAAATAGGCCCACTTGTTATTTAAATAGAATTTGGATTGATGAAAAAATAATTGTTGCTGCAACAGAAGCTGGATTAACGAATGATTCATGCCAAGGTGGAAGTCGGATTGATGAAAATAGCTGCGGAAGTGCGAAAACGCAGCCAAACAATAAAATACGCTATTTATTTTTTAGCTAACCTGTGTTGAATAAAATACGCGGTTATATTCTATAATGACTCGGTAGCAAGTAACTTTTTTTTATAAATTTGATGAAAAATATTTCCTGACGAAATTGAAGCGGATTTATCGAACAAATTCTTGCCTAAAGAGAAGCTGGATCGATTAAAAGGATTCTCGGCAAACTAGAAGTTGGATTTATTAAAGATAACAACGCTGCAACGTTAGTTCTTGGTGTCTACCGAGTCATTATAGAACTCTACCAAATACGCTAAAATGCCCTTTTACCTATCAATCCATCGGGTTCAAATCCGAAGATTTAGGCCTTTTAGGGTCATTGACTTTCTCAATAAAACCAGAACAATCGACATTAAGCAGATCTCCTTTCTTTCACGGCAATCTCTTAACTCTCAGTTTAACTCTTATTGTTACGTTCTCACTGTTTATCATAGTAAACGTTGCTCATATATCTTTATATCTCCAGGATCTTGCTCAAGAGGTGTCTGAAAACACATTTTGTCTGTTCTTGACACTTTGACAATTTTCATTTTCTAGAAATTTGAATTTCGTTGCTCTAATAGCAAAATTATTAATATGACAAAATATTTATTTACCAACATGATCGTCATCTTGCTAAGTGGCTTTACGGTGACGTGCAGCTACGCTGGTACCCTGTAATGATTATCTGGCAATAGCAAGGCTATTTTGTTAACAATTATTTGAGATGAGTCCTAATAAAATCGATTTTTTGTTGTTCCTTTTTGCCTCGTAATGTTTTTGAGTCGTCAAAACACAGTGCTTGGTCTCACCAAAAGAGATATTTATTTTATTATTTTTTTATTTTATTTATTTTTTCCTCAACCAAAACAACAAACAAACATGATACAATTATGGCATTGAATAATACATTAACATAAATTTGGTGAAGAAGGGGAGACCCAGAAGGGATGGAAAATCCCGCTAATAGGGCCACCCATAATTCATGTAAAATATAAAAGAAAAACATGACAGAACATTCAATTGTAGGAATAAAAAAAATGATGAGGGAGAAAGAAAAAAATTATTAAGCAATCGACATTTCTGTATATAACGAGAAAAACAACTCTTAACTAATGACTTAACTAAAGATTTAACTAAGGGCTTGGCGAAACCACTGAGCAGAAACCATAGCTATTACATATCAGGAAGTGTTTTAAGTAGATAAAGGCGAAGTTTATGCTTAAATAATCTTGTGTTAGGTAGGGAATGAAGATATGTAGGGAGAGAGATAACTTTAAGAGTTAAGAGAGTTATGTTTTGACACTTTGACAAATTAATATAATATCTCTTGAATATAATAATAATAATCTTGAATAAATAATATAATAATAATAATATAATATCTCTTGAACATAACTTTCGTTATGTTCAAAATATTTTGGTAAAATGTGGTCATTGTACGTAGATATGATTTGCGTATAAGCACGTAAAATTGTATTTGAAAATTCTTACTTATGGCCAAGATATTGGTAGAAAACTTTGGGGGCTTGTTTGGGCCCAACCTGTATATTCAGTGTGATCCTATAAGAAAGCTCGGTCTATCGAGAAAAGATAGGGCCTAAAAACTGTTCCGTTTGCTGCATATGGTTCATAGATAAGACTGGACATAATTATTGAGGGTGACAAGACAATTCGGCGACAGACAATTCGGCGACAGACAATTCGGCGACAGACAATTCGGCTGGATTGAATAAAAGATTCCGTTTGATGTTCGTCATAAAACGACGCGCGAACGGCGCCGAATTGTCTGGCGCCGAATTGTCAGGGCGCCGAATTGTCTGTCGCCGAATTGTCTGTCGCCGAATTGTCTTGTCACCAGGCATTGGACAGAATAGGGTGGTAAAGGATGGGACAGTAGATGATATGATTTCGGTGACAAGAGCAGGATAGGAAGTGATTAGATAGGTCAGGACATGATAGGACAAGAGCGCAAACGAAAAGACAGGAATAGACTAGATGGATAGAATAAGACAATGAATCAACAGGAGATATAATAAGCATTGGGTTGATTGACCTGGCAGAATGTCGATCAATTCGAGAATATCATACATTGAATTGTTTGTTTGTTGTTCATTGACTTCCATGTCACATCAGCGTTCACATAACAATAATATACATTTACAACAAAATTGGACAGATAATTGTTATAAACTTTGCATTAGTACAGGTCAGTGAGTCACCCGACAAAGGCCTAAAAGACCCCTCTACGACTCGGCTGGCTCATTTACAAATTTACAAGTAGTTCCTGCATAAGTAAAATGCAGAGGATCAAGAAATTCACAATGAAACAATAAGTCATCAATGCACTTATTATTATGTTAGGTTGATTATGAAGTGGTTCACAGAAATAAGTAGAGGACCACACACTGTTGATATAATTATGAACATGATAGCGTGAATCATCACAAAGTCAAGCATTTAACACAGACGGGGAGGAGGAGTTCCCATCGGTAAATTTCCATTATAAGCTACACACACATAAGTCATTTAATTTGCTTTTAAAATGTTTGATGGATACAGCTGCAGTTCTTATGTCCTAAGGAACAGAATTTCATACCGGTGGGCCAGTGCATTTAATAGGCCTACATATTTGTTTAAGATTGATTCTTGCGCTGGCACACCAGTATGCCTGTTAGATGACCGAGTGACTTGGTCATGGATATCAGATCCAAGGGAAAAAAATCATCAAAGTTGGGAGACAACATACGACGATGATACCTGAAGAGTGAAAATAAACAGTCCTATTTGTAATTTAGTATTGTAAACAGTTTTTTTAAAAATTAAACTTCTTCTTTTCCTTCCGGCAGGAATTAATCCCTCGCAGGCAGCCACACGGATGAGCCACTGAGATCAGTTTTCTCCACAGAACTCTGTGTGCCGTATCTTCCCTTTTGAGGCTGAGAAGTTCGAAGTCATGTTTGATCGTGTCCATCCATCTTTTTTTCTGTCGTCCTCGGCTACGTCGCCCCTCCACCTCCTCTCTCATCACTCTCTTGATGCTGTCATCTTCCAACGCCCTCTCCTCGTGACCATACCATCTCAGTCTTGCCTCCCGTACCTTGCTTGTGATACATGTCAATCTTATCAAACATAGGCTTATTAAATTGCACATAAATGTCGCGTCAGACCGACCTGCTTATTCACAATCACACCATAAATTCAAGTCTACTTGACGAGTCGAGAATCAAAATTCACATGTTCGAGTTCAAAATGTCTTTTGCGACGGTTTTGCTAAATATCCTCAAATACTTTTGCGATTCAGTAGTTGATTGAACAACTTTGTCAGTGCAAACAGCATCGACCAATAGTCTGGAACATTCTCGATACTGATCCACGAAGTCTTGAGCAGTCAGCAAACGACAAAGACGTAGATGACACTGATTTTGAACGTACCTAATGAAATCCATCGAGGAAATGTAAATTACGAATGAACAGAAACTCTCTGACTTTCTGGTTTGTTTAACTTTAAAATGTCTTTCAAAAGAGTGTTCGTGCAATATAATAAATCCAAACACCGTTTGGATGCACTCATCAAATATAACAGACCATTTGCTTGTTAAAAAAAGAGAACAAACATGGCTATAGTATTCGTCTAGTCCAGTCTTCTTCGTTATAACATTGAGAAGATTTTCAGCCTCTTCACACATCCTCAGACATTCAACATAATCTTCGAGATATGTGAAGTAAAAGTTCGCACGATATGCAACGCTTGTGAAGTAGGATGTTTTTGGTAGACTTTCATCGAGTCCTCGAATGAACCAATGAAAGGCGATGCCAGTGATCATGTCTAAACAGGGTGGAACCTGTTCTTTGGTTCCTTTCTGCGCCCAACCTCCAAATTGCATACTCGCCTCTTCTTTTCGTGTGTAGATGCACATGCGATGAAGGTCAGGCTTCTGTCTTTCAAGCAGATATGAAAGGTTTTCAAAAATTGACTTTCCAACGTCTATAAATTTTGTCGAATTACTCTGCACAGTCGTCAGCATTGATTGGTCGAGATGAATACGCGCCTTTCTCACCAACTCCCTGTTTGAATCAGTCTGATGTAGGCCAACTCGTTTGTTTGCAGCAACATGAACATTTGCAACCAATCCAGTCACCAACAGGTGAAATTCGGAACCGCCTGCGGTAAGTTGATCAAGGCTAAATCTGCTGACTGAATTTGGTTCTAATGGGTTGATAAAGTGACTCACTCGATTGACGCAAAACTGAGCAAGCAGTGACAGTTTATCACCGATTCCAAATGGAAAGTAAGCCTCTGGATTTGCAATTGACCATTTCGCAGCAATTGCTGCAATTTCAGAATCGTTACAAGCAAATGATGATAAAACCAGGATAGTTAAGTCAATGTCACCCGTCGGATATTCAAACATGTTGCTGCATGGGATAAAGTAGTTTCTACACCTTCCTTCACATAACCACTCAATCAGTTCCAAAAGTAACTCCGTCACAGAAGTAATTATGGAACTTTGACTCCAGAAAGACGAAGGCTTGTCTTCGCAAGCCCACAACATCAATGTTTTTATAGTATATGATGAAACTGCCGATTCCAATCGCTTTTTTATGCACTGTATCTCTACGCTGGATTTAATCAGACGAAGAATGTGATAGATATACTTCTGTATGGCAGACCAACTGTTGACAAGCACAATCTCGGCAGATGAGAAAGAAAATCTAAACAAGGTCTGGTCAGTTGGACAACTGGGATGAGCCTTTGCAACAAAGTGACATCCTCCGTGCACAACTTTGCTCAGTAGTTCCTTCGTTGGCCATCCGTTACTTCTCTGTCTTCTTATCCATTCCACAGCGACGTTTGGCCAGATTGGACAGAACACGCACCTAACCAGATCAGCGGTCGTAATTTCATAATCTTCAAGCTGTCGTTGGAATCCTCTTCTTTCTGCGTCGCTTAATAACCTTTTAAGCTCAATCGATGACATCACGGATCCTTTGAATGCTGGGCCGGTTGAATTCGAATTTACGAACTGCGATCTCTTCAAATATTTTCGTAAGCTATTAGAAAATTTAAGTCGTGCAAAACCCCGGTAGACATTGTCTGTCTCCACTAATAGGACGCATCCGTGAAACTTCTCTGGAAATGGATCGGTGGGTGATATTGCGCATACGTCCAAATAGAAACTCATATGATCGAAGTCCGTTGGGTTCGAGATCACATACTGTAATGGAAGTTCAACAACACTACCGGACAGCATGTAGCCTATCGGCACTCTCTTTCGCAGAAGTAATTCCATGAACTCCCGGAAATCTTCGCAGTTTTCCATCCGACCCGAGCAGCAGGGGCTGCCAACTAAAACTGTAACCCAACAACAAATGGTAACCGGAACATTGCTACAGCTCCTATACGATGCAAAGTAAGTCAAACAAAATGTAAAACTGAAGGAATGTGGGCCTAACATAATGTAACGTCGTTTAAATTAACATGGAGCAATGGGTGATACTATACAGTAACTAGGGTGACCATACGTCCCGGTTTTCCGGGACATGTCCCGGTTTTTTGTGGTGCGTCCCGGTGTCCCGACGACTTAGGCAAAATGTCAGAATTGTCCCGGTTTTTTGACAAGAAGGAAAGTTGGATCTTGAAAACTTCAGTTTTATGTAAATTACCCAAAAATAAGTCGTAGCGAAAGAGTATTGGTCAAACTATAAGGACTGTTGAGCCTATTATTAGCCTAGTAGGCTAGTGTGTTTAGTTAATAGATTTAAAGAATTATCACGAGCCAGTTTTCATAAATTAGTAGGCTATAATTTCATTGGCGGCGTCTGATCTACATCAATTTTGGGATTTTCGGCAGGTCGCGCCAGGGTTGCTGCTGTAAGGCAACAGTTAGATCACTCATGTCAGCACTGAAATTTTACCAATTTCTTTCAGCAAATGAAAATGCTGCCATTGTAAGATGGCAATTTTTTTAAACATCGGATGATGGGGGGAGCACTCCTTCCCCAAACCCCTTTCCGCCGACTGCTCTTGTGCACCCCAGAAGCCTTAAATTTTTCTCTGGACAACTGATTACACACTGTACGCAAGATTGAGGGTGTTCTTGATTATACGAGTAGGCCTATAATGCACTCAGTGTACCGACGGCTACAGCAGATTGGAGATTTCTACACCGAATTCATTGCTCATAATTAATTTGTGATGCTCGAAGTTCGCAGAACAGGAGTCTACCAGTACTAACTCAATATCAGTGATTTTAAACTTCTTCAGATTTATGCAGTTTACACTATAAGTAACAATAACCTGTAATAGTTAGGCCTACTTTGACTGGAACAACCGATTTAATCGCAGGCCTATAGCCTAGTCCGAAAGTGACGGAATTACAATTATTGATGGTTTACAAAAAGTGTCCCGGTTTTTGATGGACAGAAAATGGTCACCCTATACTACACCGACGTTCGAAACTTGAGTAACCGGTTATTCGGAATTTCTGGTCATTGTTGCATTTCGGATGAGGCACATGAGCTCACCTGCTTACCGGTTCTCTTCACCTCATGTGCCATTTAAGGCTCGATAGCCTGATATTCTTTACGATAGACTACTATGTCTTTTCAGTGTGATCAGTCATCCGTAAAAATTACCGTGACTGGTGATCTCAGTGTCTTCAAAGTCTCTACCTCTTTGTTTTATAACCGAATCAGATATTTTGTACATGCATATCCTTGACTCGATACTGACAAATCGGGACCTATATTTCCGGTAAAGTTTGGTCAATTTCAAAATGGGGACCGGGTTCGATGGCAGGCGACCGAATGCCGTCTAAAACTAGCGAACAATTCGCATCTGGATGCCCGCACCCCGAGTCACAAGATAAATTCAATTGAGTTCTGTTAAATGGTCAGAATGACCGGAAAGAAAAATAACGGCCGTCAACCACCTACTGCTTTATTACTGTACAGGGTGCGCCAAAAAAAGTAATCTCCTACGGTTTTCAGCCCATATTATCTTGGCCAAACATGCGAATTTTTAAATGAAACTTTACAGTCTTAAAGGCAATTCAGATTTACGTACAATGGTCAAATTCTCCCAAAAAATATTTCAAAGAGAACAAAAGTTATATCACTTTTAGTGAGGCTACCCACCGTTTTTTGACGATTCAAAAGCGCGACGTAACAAAAAGTAACAAAAAACAATCTAATTATTCTGGCCAATATCTTGGCCGGAAGTAAGAATTTCGAAATGAAATTTTACAAGCTTAAAGACAATTCATACCTACACATGATGGCCAGATTTCAGCAAAATATTTCAAACAGAATAAAAATTATGGCACTTTTAAGGAGGCCACCCACCGTTTTTTGACGATTCAAAGACGTAACGAAGCAAAAAGTAGCAAAAACACGATTTTATTAAGTCTCATCTCAATTAATTGTTATCAAATAGGCTTTGATAATGCCAGATGATCATGATTATTACTATTTAAAAAGAAACAGGGTACCAGCGTAGCTGTACGTCACTGAGAAGTCACTTAGCAAGATGACAATCAAGCTGGTAAATAAGAAATCTGTCAGATTAATCAACAGGTCCATCAAGAACTTTGCAAAGAGACTCAAAAGAAGTTTTGGCACTGATGGTGGGCACATTGAACACAAGTTGTGAATCACTATCAAGTTCAGTTCCAACCAGTTATTTGAGATATGACTTGATAAAATCACGGTTTTTTTACTTTTTGCTGCGTTACGTTTTTGAATCGTCAAAAACGGTGGGTGGCCTCACTAAAAGTGGTATACCTTTTGTCCTGTTTGAAATATTTTGATGATATCTGGACATCATGTGTATATATGAATTGTCTTTGAGCCTGTAAAATTTCATTTCGAAATTCCTACTTCTGGCCATGATAATTATTGGCAAAAAACCTAATTTTTTTGCGTTTCGTTTTTGAATCGTCAAAAAACGGTGGGTGGCCTCACTGAAAACTTTTGTTCTGTTTGAAATATTTTTTTGTAATTTGACCATTGTACGTAAATATGAATTGCCTTTAAGACTGTAAAGTTTCATTTAAAAATTCGTATGTTTGGCCAAGATATGGGCTAAAAACCGTAGTGGATTACTTTTTTGCCGCACCCTGTATATAATACAGACCTATAGAAGCCTATGTAAAAACTAAACGGGCATATGCAAGTATAATGGAACGAAGATTAGTAGCCTACTTAACGTTGCGATATGGTATCGCAAAATGCGATGACTAAGGCCAACATGAATAGAATGTGTTCGAAGAATCAGCCAATTAATTTTAAAGAGGCCAATAATAATTAATGGATTGTTGGAAAATTCGGCATCCAGGTCAGGCTCTCGTAGCCTACAAGTCCGTATATATTCCACTCTAAAAAATTTGTACTCACGCTAGGTGCATAGGCCTATCCCTTCTAGACAGGGCCTAGGCTACCACGTGGGGGCTTGAGGTAGCAGCCTGGTACCAATTTGTGCCAGTTTCGCGTTGACGACTGACATGATCCGTTCCTACAATGATGTATGTGATGGCATCCCAACATTTATGTATACCTTAGTTTCTGTTTTATCGCATTTCCTTTTCTGCTTTCTGCAATTTCTACTCTTGTGAGTTTATATATTGACCAACATTGAAGTTGGGCGTTCGCATGTTTATGCTCAATATTCTGGTGTTCTAAAGGACTTAGCACTTTTGTAAGGCTCCATATAAATTGATGCGTGCATGTTCATAATGCTTACCTGTGTACAAATTGTGGTATTATGGCAGCAGAACCCCTAAACAAGCCATATAGGCCCCAGGGCTTTTTAACGTGCAGTTCCACACAAAATGTGCAGTTCTAAATGGATTCGTGCAGTTGTAGAAGCACTTCTGTACAGTTAAAACTACCAAAAAGGTCATTTTTCCGTGCAGTTAAAACTATAAAAATACGTCATTTTCCTCAGATTGGGAGCAATTACCATGAATGATGAGAAATGAGAGAAGAGGTTGTGCAGTTCTAAAAAATCCTTAAAAACAGCCCTGACAGGCCCTATACTGTGCTGTTGCAAGCCTGCAAACACTTATTCTCCATGTACTGACATCCAGTGATAATTAATTATAGACAACGTAAGAAATTGGCATCAACACACAAAGTCATTAGAACGAATAGAACTAACCAGAAGGTAAATTTTCATTCCAACCATCTTTTGTGCAGATAACTGAAGACTTCTCCAATATGCTAGGCCTACCTGTAATTATATAGCCGCTGCTTTTTATTCATTCGGTAATTCAATATGGCCTGCTTAGATATGCTGCAGCGGTGGCTGTCGAATGATCGCCGTGACCGCATCCGTTGCGATGTGCGAACATTCTACGCCGGCCAGACAACAATTGGGGTTGACAGGGCCTAAATGGCATGAGGACGAAAATAATTAGGTCAATTGTCTGGTGGTCGGTTTTTATTGCATCAGGTTTTGAGCCTCCTGTCTATGTAACAGCTGTTGCCACTATGCTGATTCTGAGAGAATCATTCGCTTTATAGCGATCTAAAATTGTTCGCCATTGCATGAGTTTTAGCGTTGATCCTGCCAAGTTGGATTGACGAAAGGAAGTCTTACTGATTTGATGTCGGATTGATTAAAATAATTTTCACATACATCGAAGTCGGATCGACGATAAGATTCTCGCGTATTTTGATTTTAGAACTACAATATAAGCCTAATTATTATTTATTTGGAAGTTGGATTGATAGAAATATTTGTTGCTTAGCCTACATTCAAGCTGGATTGACGAAACGAATTCTTGCCCAATTGGAAGTTGGATTGATGAAAAATGTTGATGCCGTAGTTGAATTCGGATCGACGAAAAATAATTATGCTGTGGCAGGCGTACCATTTAGAAGCGCTAAAGTGCTAGATTAGTCATACCCAATCCTGAATATTTAAACCAAACTGGCGATAGGCTATAACCACGCGTGTCTATGTCTCTCTGGTGCATCCTATGTGTAAGCTTAGTTGTTAGAGCATCTGCTGCATCTGATGAAAATTAATCGCTAATGAACATGGGCGGAGTTTGGTTTCCTTTCTTGGGGGGGGGGGCTAAAAATAACTTGGGCTTTGGGTCGGAGACTTAGTCCAATCGGCCAAATTTAGTCCTTCTTGGAGCCAAAAAAGTTGATGACCTTTTTTAGTCCTCCGGTCGAAATATAGTGGAAAGAACCATTTCTCCAGCAAAAACAGCTGAGTCTGGGCCTTTGGGGGGCTAAACTCGTTGAAAGATACCATTTTCACGGCTAAAAATCTGAGTGCCTTAGCCCCTGATAAACTCCGCCTATGCTCACAATGTCCAGGTTAAACCACATTTGGACAAAATCAGAGTAAATAAAAGTAATCAGTGAGGTGGTGAGAAGCTCTTTCTGTTATGACGCATTCTTTTCGCTTCCTTATTAATAGCCAACATCGTGGTTATTTGGCCGTTTGTGCTCACGCTAAGTCATGGATTTTCCATGGCTAGATTCTCGGAGATGTCTAGCTTACTACATAATCCGGAAATAATCGATAAAACGTACGCTGAGTTTTTCCTGCAAAGCGAAAGAGATAGCCTATTAGGCTATAGAAGAATTATAAAAGCCCGTGTTTTCTCTTACGGACAAACAAAGAACTGTTTAATCGCACAATCATGCCAATTCCATCGTGCCTAACCCACTGCTGTGGTCCATTCTGCAAATTATGGAATGCGGACTTTTCATCCTCGGACCGTTCAACCCGGACGATTCATCTCCGGACGATTCATCTCCAGACGATTCATCTCCGGACGATTCATCTCCGGACGATTCATCTCCGGACGATTCATCTCCGGACGATTCATCTCCGGACGATTCATCCCCGTAAGATTCATCCCCGGACGATTCATCCAATTAAGCCACAAGTTCCAAATAGATTTTATAAGTGAAACACTTAGGTCTATAAAATTTCCAATTAGGCCTACAAGAACCAAATGGCTTTAGAAAAATTGAGGTGGTGCGTTCTGATGCGTTTACTCGTTTTCTCCATTATTTATGGTTCCAATGTATGAGCGTTGTTGTTGTTGTTGTTGTTGCTGCTGCTGTTGTTGTTGTTGTTGTCCACATCTCGAAAGTTCAAAATTTGCTGTCGTTGTCGATGAATTAATTTAGTAACAATAATTGTGAACATTCAAGCATTACTAAAGACTTCTCTAGTAACCGACTACTGTTTGAACTTACAAGCGTAACATAGTATTTCACGTATCCTATAATAATAATAAACGTGTTAACTGAACAAGAACTTCAGTTAATTAGAATCTTCATGCTATTCTTCTTCAAATTTTATAAGCGCTTCTGATTTAGCCGGTGACACGAAACGGAGGAGAACGGGGTTGGAAGTAACGCGTATTGGTTGTAACAGGCGCTATTACAGCTAAACTAAAAGGCAGTGAAGCAGCAGTGGCGTAACAACTGAGCCGGGGGCCCGTGGACATTCTCAGCTTGGGGCCCCTATCCATTAACGAGACTAAACAGTGAAAACAATGAGATGGATATTTTAAACAAGAGCGCCTATTATATCTGAAGTAATTTTGGTAGCGCAATAGTATAGGCCTACTGGTGAGTTTTCATAAAGTTTCGCTTTATGAATGTCAGTATTAAACGGTGTCATCAATAATCCATTGTTAAGACACATTAATGGTTCAATGCAAAACAAGAAAACGGTTCCACGACAACTGGTCTACAGACAACTCGTCTAACGACAACAGTTAACTGGTCTACAGAGAACTGGTCTAACGACAACTGGTCTACAGACAACTCGTACTATTGATGAAATAGAAACTGGATTTATGAAAAAGCGTTAAATGGTTTTCTAGCTTAAATGGAAGTTGGATTGATGATTTTCACTCATGTATTTCAACGTGTATCCAGCTTCTTTTTCAGATTTGAAAATACCTTCATCCAGCTTCCATTTCTCGTTCGTTATTTTCGTCAATTCAACTTCGGTTTCAGATATAAAAATACCTTCATCCAGTTTCCATCTCTTAAGCGTTTTTCATCAATCCCGCTTCTATTTTAGGCCTAGATCTAAAATTTATACCATCATCCAGCTTCTATTTCTCATGCGTTATTTTCGTCAATCCAGCTTATATTTCACCTGTAAAAGAAACTTCATCCAGCTTCCATTTCTCTTGCGTTTTTTGATCAATCCAGCCTCCATTTCAGCTGTACAAAAATTTCATCCAGCTTCCATTTCTCAAGCGCTGAACCAGTTGTCTGTAGCCTAGACCAGTTGTCTCTAGACCAGTTGTCGTTAGACGATTGTCTGCAGACCACTGAGACCAGTCTGTTGTCGTGACACCCATACAAAGGTCCATATGTACCCACACGTATACGTGCCTGTAATGTATACTCACTGTGGTCTGTTACAGTAGTTCTTTGTAGAATTACTTCGTGAATTTGGCTATTCTAGCCTTGCTGTTCGCCAACACAGCAGCCTCAATTTTTCGATTTTCTCAGCTCGCTTCTGACTGCCAGAACTGTATGTGCGTTTCATATGGCATTCATCTTATATGATGATTATTTTCGTTTAGGCTAGGTACCGCAATAGTGATAATTCAGATAAAAAATAAATGAATGAATGCAGTGACTGTTATTATGAGCGCGAAGGAATAAACACTGCAATGTGCAGTGTGCATTAGTCACTTCAACACTTGGCTCGTATTGACACACTGACAGAGACAGTTTCAGACAGAGACAAAGACAGGTACACACAATGCACACGCACAGAGAGTGACAGAGAGAGTGAGAGACAGATAGACAGAAACAGACAGACTGACTACTCTCTCTCTCTCTCTCTCTCTCTCTCTCTCTCTCTCTCTCTCTCTCTCTCTCTCTCTCTCTCTCTCTCTCTCTCTCTCTCTCTCTCTCTCTCTCTCTCTCTCTCTCTCTCTCTCTCTCTCTCTCTCTCTCTCTCTCTCTGAGAGACAGAGTGACAGACAGACAGACACACACACACACAAGCACACACACACACACAGCTAGAACCAGAGGGAGCGGGAAAGAAAGCAGATACTATTTCAAGCATCATTCCTTAACGCTGTGTCGGGTACTCGTATGAACGTGGACCTCTATGAATGAACATATGCCCTAACCGTAGACCCGCCCCTAACATGCAACTAAGTGTTGATGTCTACTACGGGTCAAATCATCAAATGCTCTCACATCCGATGACCCATACAGTCCAGACAGACACGACACATGCGTATCATTTATCATAATTATCCGTCGGTTGTATCCAGGCTAAGCCTAGACTTCACAATCTGAAACTAACTATAAAACGGAAAAACTACGAAAAAGTACATGAAACTTTTTGCTTAATAAGCTTGGGGGCCCTTTGGGTCTCGGGGGCCCGTGGATTTTGTCCACCTTCGTTATATGGTTGTTACGCCACTGTGAAGCAGACTAGTTATGTCATGTTTATCTAAAATGCACTTCCGGTTTATGGTTCATGAAGAATTATTTCTGAGAAGCTTTGATAACTTTTTATCCACAAAAATATGTTTTCTACCATGAAAAGTAATTTTTTTCGCTTAGACTGTTTTTCTTCTAGCAGGACCAAACAAGGCTTTACCAAAACTTACTAGGCATTAAAAGAAAGAATAGAGATGGTCGAATAACATGGCTGGAACTATTTTCAGCGACTGTAATTGATTGCTGCCATTTTTTTCATTTAACCCAAACCGCATGGGTGGGTCCAGATTGTAACATTACATTCGGGGTTGGTCGTGACACTGTTACAACCAACCCCATTATTGTGGGTCATAATCTTTTACTTAACTTGTATGAATATGTAATTGCAGAGTAAATAAAATTATCAAATAGAAATGAGAACTTATAAAAGAAAAAGTAACCGTGGACAGACTACAGTGGATGTGATGAATGACGCGGCCGAAGAAGTGTTAATGCATGATCGGTCATGTCGACAAGTAGCCAGAGAGTTCTCGATATGTCATGTGTCATTGATGCGATATATTCGTAAGCTTCAATCTGGTGGACCAGGAATGACAATATACATTGGATACAAACGAAATCGTCAAATTTTTACCGACACTCAGGAAGCTAAGCTCACAGAATACATTAGACATGCTGCGTCAATTTACTTCGGACTCTGACCAGAGGATGTTAGAAAACTTGCATACGAATGTGCACTGTTATATGAGATCCAGAATTCCAGATTCCTGGTTCATGAAATGAAAATAAAAGGGCAGGTAGGGACTGGTTCAGTTCCTTTATGAAACGTAATACTGACATATCAGTGCAGTCACCAGAACCAACCTCCATTGCAAGGGCTACGAGTTTTAACAGAATACACAGTTCAAGCATTCTTTTCGAAACTTGCAGAAGTCATAGATCGCTATGGGTTTCAACCAGGGGAGTTCTGGAACATGGATGAGAACGGGGTTACTACCGTTCAAAAACCGAGCAAAGTGGTTGCTCAAAAGGGACTGAAACAGATCGGTGCAGTTACTTCTCAAGAAAGGGGCACACTGGTAACTGTGGTTGTAGCAATCAACGCTTTGGGAAATTCTGCACCGCCCATGTTCATTTTTCCTTAGAAAAATTACAGAGATCATTTCATTAGAGGAGGGCCACCTGGTTCTGTCGGAGCAGCCAACAAATCTGGTTGGATGACAGAAAATGAGTTTGCTGTATTCATGAAGCACTTTGTTAACCATAGTCGTTGTACGGTGGAAAGGTCTGTTTAAAGTGGTCGCATCTTGCCTGCACAGAATGGGTCCAAACTACAATTGTCATCATTGCCATTCGGATTCTGACGATTGATTTTTTTATCCAAACTTGGCTCAGGGCTAAATAAATAGACTTAGCCTATAGTTAGGCTACCAATTTGATCAAATAAAAGTAGGCTAAGCTTTCTCAGTTCCTTCCGTTCCTTTCAGAACATTTGGTGACATGGCGATAAGATAAGAATAGCCTACGAATAGTAGGCCTATAGGCCTAGATCAGTGTAGGCTACTATACTTATAAACTGTGGGGTAAGTTGTAACATATGGTACAACTTACCCCACATGCAGGTACAACCTGCCCCCACAAGGGGTAGGTTGTAACATTTCAGTTACCTTACTTTTTTCGCAATTTGTTCGTATATGTTTAACTCGGTCACATAACAAGTATAATGATTATAATAAGCAATAAATAGGCTTTCGTTTGCAATATTATTTGTTTCTTTATCTCTTATTGTTTTCACACAACCAGACAAAATGTCGAAATTGTTACTTCCAACCCCGTTCTCCCCTATCCCCTCTGAAAGCTATCCGGGGGGATGAATTAATCTATCCCCCCGGATGGAATTAACCGGTCTATACTATCCGGGGGGATAAACCATTCTTTCCCCTATTTTGAAAAATGCGCATAATAAAAAAAATTATGCTGTAATCAAAATTTAAAGTGACTCTAATTGTTTTAAGTGTCATAAGCATTGCTCAGATAAAGGCAACTCAAATTTATTTAGTGACCCTGAGTGTTCTTAAGTGTTTTAAATATTTTAAGTGCTCTAAAACAGGGCAAAACAAATTATATAGTAGGAATAAACATACCTGTTAGCGTCATTGTTCAAAACAAAGCAGATGAAAATTAATTTTCAAAAAAAATACACGCGGAAGCGGTTTTTTCGACTTTTTTTAATTTGGGGGATACAATTAATACGGGGATACTCTATTTCGTGACACCGGCTCCACTGTGAAAAAATATTCGCAATGTGATATAGAAATGCCTATAGATTGGAATTACGAGTTAGTCTACCACCCCGGGGGTCGAGGTCAAACATGGATGAACAGTCAAATATGTAATGTAATGTAATTCAGACAATCTATATAGAATTGTCAGAGGCAAGCCACTTCGAGGATGCTTTACACGCATAATGTCAAATGTCAGAGTAAATGTCATGAACTCGAGAGCAAGTGCAGCTTCAATTGTGTTTTAAAAGTTGATCCAGTTTTGATTTCCTGGATAGTTGATGGAAGACTGTTCCAGGCGCGTGGGCCTGCGACGCGAAAGGCGCAATCACCCATTTTAGTTTTTGTTGTAGGAACGGATACGTCAGCGGTCTTGGACGATCGCAGCCAGAGCCGTTTTAAGACCAAGGCACGCGAGGCACGTGCCTAGGGCCCCGCGCAAAAGGGGGGCCCCGCAGCGACCCAAAATACTACATTGCAATACAATTTACATGTAGAAACATAATTATTATACGAACTTTAACGTAGATCTATGTTAAGCTACTCTACATCTGAGACTGCGAGATTGAGTCTGAAATCGGGTTAGTTCAGGTATCTCCCGATTCGCAGCCGGGACCTACTTGGATCGTCTGCTAACGGTTTGATGTTGTCCGCCAGGTAGGCTGGTGCGCTGGTCAACTGAATGAATCGTCCTCTAGATGACCAGTAAACTTATATGACTGCTTACAAAAAACTACCTGGGGTACTCGGCTTTCCCCCAGGAAATTTCGGGTTTCCGCTCCACGAACCCCCACCCTCACCTGCGGGACGGAATGCATCACCCCGCCTCCACACAGCCCCTGTCTATCTGTGATATCCGCCCAAAGTAACTCCTAGGACGGTATACGCGAGGCGGACAGGCTGATCACCATGAACCCCGACCGGTTGGCCAACGCAGGCGGCAGGTGTTTGAAGGTCACCTCAAGGCGAACGAGGTCAATGAAGACCCACCGGCCTCCTTACCATGTCAGGAGAGAACTGGTCATCACCTGACAAAGCGACCAAGAAACCCTAGATGAAGATGAAGCTAAAAAAGTGTACAGCAACGCTAATTCTAAGATAGGAGGATCCGCGTCCGGCAGGACTAGAGACAACAGGGCTACCAAGGTCGTAACCATGGTTGGCGTAACTATCATGGACAGAGCACTGTGGAGAAACTTCAAAATGGCCTCATCGTCAGGAAACTGATGGAAGAAAAGAAAGAAGCTCTAGAAGAAGATAAAACTTTCTCTAAATTCCATGTCATTGGTTTGTTAGACCATAATGATAAAAGTAGACATCATAATTACGGGGTTTTAAGCTTCTGTTATCAGTATGAAGACTGGGCAGTCTGAATTTTAAAAAAGGGTATCTATCATTAAGATGTCTTAATTGGGTCATGCTCAGGAGTATCTGTGTAACCATATGCTTCGCCCCCTTTCTGCCACTTTGCTGCGTCCTTCTAGGTCCTCTGATCGGCATGACCTCTTTGTCCCCCGAGTCAGAACCGCCATGGCTCAATCCAGGTCATTTGCCTGCATTGGTCCCTCCCTATGGAATGGGCTTCCCCCATCAGTTCGTTCTGCCATCCTCTCTGGTAGTGTATCCTCGTCTTTCTCTCGTCTGAAAACTTGCCTTTTTTCCCGGGGTTGAAAGCACTGGGAGCGCTTCTGAGAGGCTCTTGCTGTGAGAAGCGCTTTATAATTGGTCAAATACAATACAATTAAGACATAAGCTTAGGTAATTACGAAACAGCTACGTTATCATAATGCTATCCAAGCGTCCAATGCAGAAAAACGTTCAATAGTTATTTTTTCCAACGCTCACAGTCGAATTATAGACCATTAACAAGAGTAATGCAGCAGTTCACATCATCTAAATTGCGACTGTGATGTGTAATTGGTGTATAATGACTCCATCACCGATTCCGAACATAAACTGCACATCCTGAACCTGGTGCTATAATTAAGTAACACAATTTTTCCTGGGTAATAACCTTGTTTCCTAATTGGCTAAGCATATGTCTTAATGGTAGAGAACTTGGTTCGCTGTGACATGCCCCGAGCTTTAACCTTTATCTTCCCAGATACCGAAATCGTCATTCTATCACTTCAGAATTTCACTATGTTAGAGTTTACCGCCTAATTAGAGGTAATCAGTGCCCCAAAAAATTTTGGGGGGAGGGATGTCAGAATTATGCATATGTTCCCAAAGTGGAACGTTGGGTCACTTTGACTAGTAAAAGCATCATGCATATGTAAAAATATAACTTTATCCAAAGGATGCAGATATACAATTTTGTATAAGCTGTGATCCACAAAGGGTAATACCCCACCTTTACCCTAACTTTTACCTACCCCACCCCATGCCCACCCATCCACCCAGCCCCACCCTTCCACCCCAACCCACTCCATAAAATGCTCAAGATATGAAATTTATGAAAAATATCGTTTCAATTTGTTTTCAAACCGTTCCTACCGCGCCATTACCCTGACCGACCGCATCCCACAAACCCCACTTCAGTCTCCAGTCCCAACTCCGCCACCCCACCCCACCTTCCCCAAATTCGCCCCTCACACAGACCACCTGTCTGAAGTAATTTTTTGGTTTCTCGGTCAACCCTTCTCCTCACTTTGAACGCACGCGCTTCACTTCAACCCCACACCTCTACCGTCCAACCCTAACCCACCTCCACACAATTTCGGCCAACTCCACTTCATTCCCACCCCTGAGCTTTCCCCAATTCTGTAAAATGCTCAACATCTGAAATTCATAAAAAAATAATGATTCCCTTGTTTTCACTTTGACCCTTTCTTCCCACTTTGACACCACTCGGCGCACTACAGCCCCATATTCCAACCGCCCTCACCACAACCCACACCGCCCCATCCCACCCCAACCGCGCTCCAACCCCGCCCAACTCCGCACCCCTCTTAAAGTGAAGCGGGTGCCCATTCCTCTGAGTAAATTTCTGTTTTTCGTCCAACACTTCTTCCCACATCGCCCCACCCGGCTCACTTCAACCCATACCTAACCGTTCGACCCCACCCCGCCTCCACCCCAAGTAAGGCATACCCACCTCCATATCCCACCCCTCCATGCCGCCCCATCCCGCAAAAGGTTCAGCATATGAAAGTCATGACAAAGATAATGTTTCACATTTGTTTCACCTTGCCCCGGCCTCATCCCTCCAATACCCATCTCATCCCCCACCATACCCTGCCCCCACACAACCCACCCTGCGGAAAAACGGAACAATGATATTGGCTAATCAGAACTCAAATTTACGTTGAAAACATCATGCCACAGAGAGCCAAAAGCCCTTCAAACTGCCATAACCCCAAACAAACTATTCACATTAATAAAAAATAATAATAAATAGGCCTATTAATAACAATATTAGGCGCAATAATACTTCTACTACTATTAATAATAGAATTCATATTCATATTGGAATTACAATTACTATCAATGTAAATTTTGGAGCGAGAAGGGCAAATTTCAGTATAACGCAAAAATATCGATGCAACTAGCGAGAGTGACCCAACGTTCCCAAAGTGGAACATGTGTAAAATCAGTTGCGTCGCTCACTCATAAGGCACTACCATTAAAAAATCTGACCATAAGTAGGCACAATAGACACAATTCAACCCAAATAGATGATAAAATCAATTAATTATCATGCATTTGTAATTTATATTAATATTAATTTTAAATATTTATTAGCATAAATGTCGTTTTTTGACAAAATTGCATCAAAATAATTGTTTTATTTAGCTGCAACAGACTTGAAATAAAAGTACATAAACATGCCCCCATCTTTGGGCGAGTAAATGAATATTTAATAGATGACTTATGATAGGTTTTAACGTCCCTCAAATTTTTTTAAAAATATGTTCCACTTTGGGAACGTTGGGTCAATAAAGGTTGACATTGCCCTCAACAGCACATTTGTTCCTCCAGACCTCAGTGGCGCAACCAGGGGGTGCTGGGGGGTGCTTGAGCACCCCCCAGGGCTAAAAAGGTGACCCACGCAATTTTTCCAAATCCGATGAGTTTTGGTGGAGTGGGGTGGGGGTGGGGGGGGGGGGTAGAGGTCTTTCGCTCTTTCAGTATTTCAGATTACACAATCAAGCAAGTTTCTTCATTCTTATGTATCTTAGTCAAATTCATGGTTCATAAAGCACTAGATTTCAGTGTTTAGCTGGTCTACCTGAATTTGTCTGGGTCTCGAGAAATTGCCTATAGACTGATGAATTAAAAGTGTTAGTGATATATGCCTGTGCCTCTACATCACAGTGTCTCGCCAATTTATTGATAATATGTTACAACATAATTGATAATACCGTGTGTGCTATTTTATTAAGGCCTAGTTAAGAATTGCTTCATTCAAATTAGTATTATAATAATATATAACATTATAACTATTCAGCTTTGTTTGATCTGGACATTTCCAGCGGTGAAAGCGCCCATAAACGAAAATTTTCCCACAGAAAATTTGACAAAATGACTAGTTTTTAGTTCATGATTATTGCATTACATAAATTGCCATATTATACCATGATCTTATTTCCTACTATATAATTATAATTTTATTATTTGTTATTATAATATAATTATGATAGACCTACTATCGTATGATATTATAATGTGCATAACTTGCTGGGCGGATAATTAGAGCGATAGGGGAGACGTGAATAATAATATTGTGACGCAACACTCTGAAGTTTTAAACCCCAGACGGAGATGCTTAAATCACCCCATACGTCATAAATAGTTAATAAATATTATTAAAATTTATGCAGAGTTATCCGCTGTTTATCTATATTATAATAGACAATTTTGCTAAGACGACAGCCTAAAATGCTGTCATTACAGTGTGTGTAAATTTTAAAAAATTCTTAAACAATGGGAGGAGACATTTATTGAAATCTTATAACACGTCTCTGAGCACTAAAATCATGAGTTATTTTGCAAAAATTACAGCTTTAAAAGTCACGGTGCACTGTGCAAATCCAAACTTTTTCAGTAATTGTGAGGCAATACTCAGAAATTTTAAACTAAAATCTATGACTATCAGCATTGAAAATAAGCAATTTTATCAAAATGACAGCTTAAAGCCTACCATCATAGTATGGAAATTAAACAAATTAAACAATGGGGAGGGGGCATTGAAGTCTTACTCAATGTCTTTCAGCAATGAAATCATGATAAATTTCGTTAAATGACAGCCTAAAATGATGCCACTGCAGTGTTGAAATAAAAAATTGTATGTTGGGGAGGAGGCTCATCCCCTGCCCAAATCCCTTCCCTGTTAGGCCTATGTTGAAATCTGAAATCACTATTTTTTATCAGCACTGAAGTAATAGAGTTATTTTGTGAGGTTGGCATCTTATAATGACTACAAAGTAGCCTAGACCAAACTAAACGTGGAACTCAGAATTTTTTTATAATTGTGACTATATTCATTGAAGTTTAGACCACTCCTATTAGCACTGAAATAGTAGAGCAATTTTGCTTTAGATGGCAGCTTAATAATTAGAAAATTTCTTATTTGGAGGTGCACATCCCTTATAAAGCCCCTGCCATTTTCTGTCGGATGCTTGCTTTTCCCTAGAAACCTTGATTCCCAGAAAAGGGACTAGACAAAACACTAGTTATTGGGGCAGGGGTTAGATCAAACAATGGTTCTTATTTCTGCCACTCACGAGCTATAGGCCTAAGACCCTTTTGTCCAATCTAAACAAATGGGAAAGGACATTTTTGAAGTCTTAGGCTAAACCAGGTTATTCAGAAGTTTTCATGACTTTATCAATTATCACTCATAAATACAGCTGGCAAACAAGGGCCTGAAATGTGCTCCGGCTGATGCCAAAAGTTAAAAAATGCGTTGGTTTCTGGGGCTCTGCCCCAGACCCCGCTGGGGAGCTTACGGCGCTCCCCCAAAGCCCCTATAGTTGGCATTGCTTCGTTCCTTCGTCGCTCACAATAATAATTCTGAGCACCCCCCAGGAAAATGTTCTGGTTGCGCCCCTGCCAGACCTTGATCAGAGTGGTCATTCCAGACTTAACATCGCATATTAAGAATACCTCACACCTAAGAGATTATATACCTCGGGTAGTAAAAAATAAGTAGGTATATGACAGGATAGAGACCAATACAGGACATGATTGAAAGGACAAAGCAGGATAAGAAGCGAAAGGAGAGGACTGATATTGAAATCACAGGCTTTTATAGAATAAAAAGCATAGGAACGGACAGGCCAGAATAGGGTAGGGAACTAGGGATAATTAATAAATAATGCCTAGCATGAATTGTCTGCCTGGCGATCATCAGTATGAATTTGGGAATGTTGTCGGAATTCAGCTTGTCTCAGCTTGACAGACAGGCATACCGACCGTCATACTATCAAACCAAATAAATTGACATGTGGAGAAGAGAAAATCACATGTTCGTCTTTAAAATGTCCTTAGCGACGACTCTACTAAAGGTCCTCAAATATTCTTGCGATTCAGTAGTTAGATGAACAATCTGGTCGTTGAAAAGTGCATGTAGTAATGATCTTGAACATTCTCGATACTGATCCATCAAGTCTTGAGCAGTTAGCAAACGAAGAAGACGTGGATGACACTGATTTGCAACGTACCTAATAAAAGATATCGGAGAAATGTAAATTACGAATGGATGCAAAATCTCTGTTTTTCTGGTTTCATTGAGTTGTCTTTTAAGGTAATGTTCACGCAGCAAGATAAACCCAAACACCGTTTGGATGCACTGATCGAATACAGCCGACCATTATTTTGCTTGTTAAAACAACAGAGCAAACATTACTGTATAATTGGCAGACTCCAATCTTCTTGGCTAAGGCATTGAAATGTTCTTCAGCGTCTTCACACATCCTCACACATTCCTCATACTCTTCGAGATAAGTGAAGTAAAAGTTCGCACGATATGCAATGCTTGTGAAGTAGGATGTTTTCGGTAGAGTTTTCTCGATTCCTTGAATAAGAAAATTACCGGGAAAACCTGTGATCATAAGCCTATGTAAATCGGATATAACCTGTTGTCTGGTTTTATTCTGAGTATTTAGATCTAGGCCTACTGCAATTCTTTTCGTCGCCTCTTCTTCTCGCATATAAATGCACATGCGATGAAGGTCAGGCTTCTTTCTTTCAAACAGATATGGAAGGTTTTCTAAAATGGACTTTCCGAGGTTAACAGATGCTGATGAAGTAGTTTGAGGAATCGTCCACACAGATTGGTCAAGATGAATACGCGCCGTTCTCACCAAATCCCCCGTTTGAATTAGTCTGATGTAGACCAGACTGTTTGTTTGTGGAAGCCTGAACATTTGCAATCAATCCAGTAACCAACAGGTTAAATTCAGAACCGCCTGCTTTTAGTTGACCAAAGCTAAAGCTATTGTCTGTGTTTGGTTCTATTGGGTTGATAAAGTGACTCACACGATTGACCCCAAACTGAACAAGCAGTGACAGTTTATCACCGATTCCAAATGTAACGTAAGCATCTGGATTTGCAATAGGCCATTTCGCTGTAATTGCTGTAATTTCAGATTCGTTGCAAGCAAATGATGACAAAATCTGTATCGTTAAGCCGACATCGCCCGCCAGATATTCAAACATGTTGTAGCATGGGATAAAGTAGTTATGACACCTTCCTTCACATAGCCACTCAATCAATTCCAAAACCAATTCCGTCACAGGAGTAATTATGGAGCCTTGACTCCAGAAAGACTGAGGCTTGTCTTCGCAAGCCCACAACATCAATGTCTTCATAGTATATGAGGAAATTGCGGATTCCAATTGCTTTTCTTTGCATTTTATCTCTACGCTGGATTTAATCAGACGAAGAATGTGATAGATATACTTTTGTACGGCAGACCAACTGTTGACAAGTACAATCTCGGCAGATGAGAACGAAAACCTAAACAAGGTCTGGTCAGTTGGACAACTGGGATGAGTCTTTGCAACAAAGTGACATCCTCCGTGCACAACTTTGCTCAGTAGTTCCTTCGCTGGCCATCCGTTACTTCTCTGTCGTCTTATCCATTCCACAGCGACGTTTGGCCAAATTGGACAGAACACGCAGGCAACCGGATCAGCGGTCGTAGTTTCATAGTTCTTCAGTTGTGGTTGGAATCTGTTCATCTCTTCTGTGCTCAGCAAACTGTTAAGCTCAATGGATGACATTAGGGTTCCTTTATGTGCTGGACCGAGACAACACGACTGAAGCAACTGCCATCTCTTGAAATAGCCTCGCGAATTATTAGAGAATTTAAGTCGTGCAAAACCCGGGTAGACATTGTCTGTCTCCACTAATAAGATATATCCGTGAAACTTTTCTGGGATTGGATCAGTGGGTGATATTGCGCATACGTCCAAATAGAAATTCATTTGATCGAAGTCCGTTGTGTTCGCGAACACGTACTGTAACGGAAGCTCGACAGTGCTGCCAGACATCATATAGCCCATCGGCACTTTCCTTCGCAGAAGTAGTTCCATAAACTCCCGGAAATCTTCGCTGCTTTCCATCCGTTCCGACGAGCAGTGGCTGCCAACTAAACCTGTAATCCAACAACAAAAAGGTAACCAGGACATTGATATGTCTCCTGTTCGATGTAAAGTCAGCAACTCCGTCACTGGTTGTTCTCTGCCAGTGCCAGTGCCAGTCCCAAGTCTAGATAAAGGAGGAGGGCGACACTAATCATCTGTCTGATCTAACAGCCAGTTTGAATAGGCCAGCTAGGCCAATGCATTGTTGAAAAATGAGGCATCCAGGTCAGGTTCTCCTACAGTTCCGTATATTCCACTCTAAAGAATTTGTATTCACGCTTATCCCTCTTAGACAGAGGGGTTCCACTTCGTTCCAGAGGATTTCCACTGAAGACTGATGTGATCATTTCTTACAATGATGTTTGTGATGACATCTTCGTACATTATTTATGTGTACCTAAGTTTCTGGAATATAGCAAAGCCGTATTGACAGACGGATGGAGCTCTGCGTGGATTAAGATTTCACACAAACTCGTGTCTTTACATGACTGCCCCAACGCCTCTTTATAATAAGCTCACAGACTATAAGCATGCACAGTTTACACAAAAAAGTAAAGTTGAAAGAGTTAGGACTAGCTTTGCGTCACTACTATTAGTCCTTTATTTTCGGTGCAGATGTCGTCACCATCTTCACATAGAAAAGTCAAAGTTGCTCATGCTCAGCGTTGCCACTCCTTGGGTTATTTCTCAAGATCTTGGGTTTTTTGATCCAAACTTGGGAAATGGGGTTTTTTCTGGACGAGCTTGGGTTTTTTCTTGGGTTTTTTTTCCCGACCGAAAAAAGGGATTTTTGGACATTTTCGGACATTTTTCGTGAAATTGTCGACTTCCCCCCCCCGAGATTTGTGCCAGATGACTAAAAAAAAGTCATCAGATTTTTGGACGGGAAATTCGAGAAATTTTCGGAAGATTTGTGGGAAATTCGGGAATTTTTCGGGAAATTCCGGGAATTTTCGGAAGATTTGCTCAACTTGGGTTTTCTTGGTTTTTTTGACACTTCAACTTGGGTTTTTTCAAATTTTAGAGTGGCAACACTGCTCATGCTTCTGTCTGCGTGGAGGTTAGACGCTGCAGAATTAGGCCTAGATCAATAATTGTGGAGCTACGACAAATGCGCGAAATAGACGTGGCTCGACTTTTTTTCTACGCTCACGAATTAATCGTGAACTTGACCTTTCGAGGTTTGCTGACACTTCAACTTATCAGCTTCAGTTCGGCCCACAATCTTTTCCTGCCTTCCGTTACTACCACCCTCATATCTCGCCATTTAATCTCCAATGGATTGCAACGTGTGGCACTTGCTGCCAGAAACATTTGCTGCGTTAATGATTGTGGTAGCGGCGCTGTAGACTATTAGTCAACAATATAATCGATATGAGATTAATCAGATCAAAATAAACTATTAGCTTTATTTGAACGTCATATAATTAAGAAATTCCTGCTTAGGCTAGGGTAAGCGGGGGCAAGTTGACAGGGTTAAGAGTTTTTGCCCCCTCTTCCCGTATACTACTTTTTGACGTTTTAGAATTAGGTTCGCGATCGAATGGTGCCTGTGAGATATCGGCATCGACGCAAAGTCGCCAAAATGAACAGAACTGACCAGAGGAGAAGTCTTCATTCCAAACATCACATGTGCAGATAACTGAAGACTTATCCAAGATAATAATTATGCTAGGCCTAGACCTGGACGCTTAATGCTAAATTTCAAAACGGAACAGCTTAGCACACGATCAGCTGCACTCACATAGTGCGTGTACTGTATCCTTTACATATAGGTCTAGACGCTGTTTATTTTATTCATGCATAACTCAGATGCTAACGTATTTTTTTTCAATAATATAATGGTCTACTTAGACCTGCTGCAGCTGCAGACCTCGTCGAATAAACGCTATGACTGAATCCGTTGCGATGTGCAAATAGTCTACGTCGTCGGCTAGACGACTATTGTTGTATTATTGCCAGTAGACAGCGACGAGCAGCTAGAAGCAGAAAATAATTAGGCCTATTATCTGGCTTTCGGTTTTTCCCTGCATCAATTTTAGGACCTGTCAATGCTGTCAATGCAAGAGCTGCTGTCAGTAGGCCGATTCTGATGTAGACTAATATTTCGCTTTAGCCTATAGTCATCTAAATAATTTAGATTTAATTATTATTGACCAATGCACGGGTTTTATCGTTGATTAGGGCCTACACAAGTTGGACTGATAAAGAGAAATAGAAGTCGGATGGATGAAAATAATTTTCACCTAAATAGAAGACGGATTGATTAAAATAATTTTCACCTAACTACAAAATTGATCGATGAAAAGATTCTCGCGTATATTGAAACTGGATTGCAGAACAACAATGACAATTATAATTGCTATTTAAATGGAAGTTGGATTGATAAAAAAATATTTGTTGCTTAAAATAAAAGCTTGGCTGAATAAATGAATTCTTTTCTACATGTAGAATTATAGGATTGATGAAAACAATTCTTGCGAGAGTAGAAGTCCAATTGATGAAAAAACAATAATGCCTTTTAGCGGGCGAATAATTTAGAACGATAAAGCGATATATGACCTGGTTCTGAAGCTGTGTATACGATATAACCACGGAGGCCTATGTCTTTCTGGTGCATCCCATGTGCAGATCTTGGAGCATCTTAAGGAAATTCATCGCTAATAAAGCCCCGATTAAATCACACTTGGAATATCAGACCAAATAAAGGTCATTCGCTAAGATACTGAAAGGCTCTTGCTGTTATGGCTCATTCTTTTGACTTCCTGATAAATAGCCATTTTCCTATTCGTGGTTATTTGGCCGTTCGTGCTCATGTTAAACCATGGATTTTCCATTGCAACATTCTCAGAGATGTCTGCTTCAAAATTCAGAAATTGTCGATAAATCGTTACGCTCAGTTTTCGGCAAAGAGAAAGAGATAACCGACAGAAATATTTTAAAAGCCATTGTTTTCGCTTACTGGCAAACCAAGAACTGTTGAATTGCACCTAAACTTTAGTTAGCCTACAGCATAGGCGTACGGGACATTTCGGCAGTGGGGGGGAAAATGTTTTGCCCGAAAAATCTGACGCCTTTTTTTAGCCATCCGCCCAAAATTCTCAGGATTTTCCCGTCCAAAAAATCTGATCCGAAAAATCTGACGACTTTTTTACCCCTGCGAGCCCGAAAAAATCCTCCCATACCTGCTTTGCCCGAAAAAAAATTCCGAAATATTTTGCCCGTCCATGCATCTTTTGCCCGAAACACACATTTGCCCGAAACTTGGGGACATTTGCCCCCTCTAGATCCCCGTCTCGTACGCCTATGGCCTAGCCCTACAGTACTCACGTTAGTGAGGAGGTTAAGGTCCAAAAACGCAGTGCATTGTGCATCTTGTGGATAAAAGCAACAAATTTTTACAGCTTCAAGACAAACATATTTTAAAACTTTTCAGCTAGCTGCATCAAAAAATTCACATGGGAACATACTTAAACAGAAGGTTGAAAGTATGCTAAAAATGCACATGCTCTAGAGTAGATACGCAGCTCTAAGCTGCACCTAGATGCAGAATATGTGGTCTTTTGACACCATGAAACATTACTGATCTGATTTAAACATTACACATTGTGGAACAATTCATATAGAACAAGTATACTATGAAAGTATGCTAAAAATTAACATTCCAGAGATTATACGCAACTATTTACTGCACTAATATGCACAATCTGTGGTCTGTTGACAACATGAAGCATTACTAATCAGATTCAAACAAATACAGTGTGGGACAATTTATATAGCACATATATACTATGAAAGTATGCTAAAAATTCACATTTCCAGAGCCGATACGCAACTCTTTATGCACATAGATGCAGAATATGTGGTCTTTTGACAACATGAAACATTACTAATTAATCTAATTAAAACATTACACACATGCACACGTACGTGGGACAATTGATAGAGCACAAGTATACTATGAAAGTATGCTAAAAATTCACATTTCAAGAGCCGATTCACAACTCTTTATGTAAATAGATACAGAATAAGTGGTCTTTTGACAACATGAAACATTACTAATCTAATTAAAACATTACACACATGTGTGGGACAATTGATAGAGCACAAGTATACTATGAAAGTATGCTAAAAATTCACATTTCAAGAGCCGATTCACAACTCTTTATGTACATAGATACAGAATATGTGGTCTTTTGACAACATGAAACATTACTAATCTAATTAAAACATTACACACATGTGTGGGACAATTGATAGAGCACAAGTATACTATGAAAGTATGCTAAAAATTCACATTTCAAGAGCCGATTCACAACTCTTTATGTACATAGATACAGAATATGTGGTATTTTGACAACATGACACATTACTAATATGAAATAAACATTGCACATATGCATACATGTGTGGGACAATTGATATACCGTAACTTAGTATACTAGAAAATATGCTAAAACTGCACATACCCAAAGCCGAAATGCAACTCCATATTACACTTAGATGCAGAATATGTGGTCTTTAGACAACATGAAAAATTACTAATTACTAGTAATTAGTAATATTTCAGATTAATCTGATTCAAACATTACACATTTTGATGTAGCTCCAGTATACCATTTAAGTATGCTAAAACTGCAGAGCCAATATGCGACTCCATATTGCACTTAGATGCAGAATATGTGGTCTTATGACAACATAAACATTACAATTTTCGGTTGCAATATGGTCATGTGGGGTAGCACAATGTTTGACAAACCAATACAAATGACTTGAAGAGTACTTTCAGCAAATATAATACTAATATCAGCGTGCTTCCGTCATGGAAGACATAACAACAAAATAATGTCACAAATAGGCACCATGTCGACATTCCACTTGTAAAACAGGACTTTTTGCATCTGGAAATTTTCCTATAAAAATGCATGCTGGCATCACAAGTTTTAGAAAATATTTGATTTACATTTTGTATCACTAGTAATTAAATTCAGTTTAAATATTCTGTCATTTGTTTCTATCACTATTTTCACAATGTCAAAGTGCTTTCTCTGCAAAGAGTGTCCAGTTATTCACGATCTGTCCATAGGTTGTCTCATAAGATCACGCTTACAATCAGCACTAGTGGTAACAATTTCTGGTCATTTGGTATGAAGAACTGGAAAGTTTGAAGTGTCTAAAGTGAAAAACTGACTGAGGTATGTGGGCTGCTAAAGTTGGATGGGTAGAACAAAATGTATATGAATTTGTATCTGGGTAATTTATGACATTTTCAGACCTCTTCAATAACTTTTGATCTTGAGCAGCTGAACACACACACAATTTGCTTTTCAGTTTTGAATTCTGAACATTGCCTAGATTTGTATGATCAAGTAAATTTGTTGTATTTCGTATGAGGAATAAACCACAGTTGCTGAAAAGTGTCAAACATTTCTTGTCAACCCTATTTTTGTCATGCTTGCTGACACATTACACCTCCTAGTACATTACAGTCTTAGATAATTTTGTTTGGTTTAATTTAGCCACAACAAGCGTATTAAGCGTGCAATTTATTTGTGTCTTGGTTGACAGGAACTGTTGCAGCAATTAGCTACAAACCTCTCATTTCCGTGATAGCACTCACTTTCAACTGACTAAATGGGCATGTGGGACACCTTATAAACAAGTCAAATACATGTCATTGGAGAAATTGAAGAAAGCCCTTTTTATTGACACCAAACTCTAAGTAAGTAATCTTTAAGGCAGTGGAATTTTTGTAGAACAGCTTTCAGGAATTGGCAAGACAGGCAATGTCCCTAAAGTTTGACTCTGGACATATCCAGCCTGATACCCAGAATGCTTGAGATGTCACACAATGCATCTTGCCTTGGCGGAATGTTCTCAATTGTTTTACCTTTCATGCAATACTTCCTGACAAGTTCTTTTGCTCCAGCCAACTAAGGCTGAAACTGTGTCACAGATAATGAATGCATTGAACATGGGTCATCATGCAAAGGCTAGTTCTGGACTCAAAATTCAAGTAACCTCATGAGCAGCAATGCGTTGAAGCTGAGACAATGCCCCTATTGTCACCAAATATTTGTGACACACTATTTTTTTCTGCTGGAACAACAACATCAGTATCAGTAGTCTTGAGCAACATGAAGTTTTGTGTGATTCCGAGCTTGAAACAAATCCTACATTCATGCTTTAATAACTTTACTAGATCCCGCTCTCTGACCATATACAAAAAAAATTCTTGCTTTGGTTTTTATGTCGCAATTGGGTCTTTCTCCGAAGCATCTTTGTGATTTCATGCTTCGTCTCCTCTCTGCCACACCACTGGGTCTTCTCATATCCTCTGATCCTCCTGACTTATTATTTTGTTCCTCGTGTTTGCCCTGGCTCAATCCAGTTGCTTTGCCTGCATAGGTCCCTCTCTGTAGAATGGAATTCCACCATCAGTTCGCTCCACCTTTTTGCTCAACAGCAACTTTATTCTGGCACACATTAACACACAGGGTAATCTATCACTTTAGCGTTCTAAAAATTATTCATCATTGAGTGGGTTGTAGTGTTCAATGCAGACAAGTATATAGGATTGACGAAAAGGTTTCTCACTAAGCAGAAGTTGAATTGATGAAAAATGTTTACTTAAATAGAAGTGGGATAAATGAAAAAATTCTTGCTGAAATTAAAGCTGGATTGGTTAACAATATATTTTTTAAAATATAGATTGACAAGAAGTAATTGTTGTTGCCCAAATAAAAGCAATACTGATTTTAAAATAAATTCTTGCCTTGATGAAACTTATGGAAGCTAGATCAGTGAAAATGGTAATCATGCAGACTACGGCCCTGTTCAAGCAAGCGGTATAGCCACCCAAGAAATTGCTAAAATAGAGTGCTGTGAGTGAGTGCTTTCTCCGAAGCATCATTGTGATCTCATGGTTCAAGTCCACTCTGCCACACCACTGGTCCTCTCAGATCCTCTGATCGGCATGACCCATGATGCAATGCATTGAGTAAGTAAGTAATCAACACAACAAATTAGCACAATTTCTAAGTAAATAAATAGGACATTTCATTTTAGTGTGCGTGTTTACCTATTAACTTAACCTTTTTACTTGGGATTTCGCGCTAATTACTTAATGAGAGCATTGCATCATGGGATGCAGCTGATAAGTCGCAGCGCTCTATTTTAGCGATTTCTTGGGCGGCCATACTGTTTATATGGACAGGACCGTAGTCTGCAAAATTACCATGAAAAGTATTCATGCCAAAACAGAAGTAGGATTGATGAAAAAATACTTATGCTGCGATAGGCGAATACTTTATAACGCTATTTAAGCGATAGATTACACGCACACTGCGTCCAATTAACTGGCAAGTCGATTAAAAGCACCTTAGACATCGCTATGTTAACCAAAGTCTAACCTTCCAAACACAAATATTCAAACGCATGCAAATCTACATAATCCTTGTTCAAAAAATTAATGTTCTTGCGCACAATACGAGCGAAATACAACTTTAATTAAGTTTTTAGTCCCAATCCAATTATAATAATAATCCTATCATCGCTCACAAAACCTAGTGTACAAGCCAAGCTATCGCACAATGTTGGCTCTGTAGAGCGAATATAGCCCAATAAAGTCGCCCAAATGGTCGATCTAACACCAAAAGTAACCGATTTTTTCGGACTTTTCACTAATTGTTTTAGTTATGTTCCGGATCGAATTAATTGATGCCGCTAGCTGAAAAGTCTTAAAATATGTTTTTCTTCAATACAAAAAAGTTTGTTGCTTTTATCCACAGTTTGCACAATGCAAGAGCTTAACGTCCTCACTACGTAGAAGCGCTGAGCAATTGCGAGTGAAGGACTTGCCCAAGGTCCCTACGCGGCGACTTGGGGTGGATTCGAACCTCGAACTTTCCGGCTTCAAGGCAATGACGCCACAACTACACCACCGCGCCCCACAATATAATGATAGATAGCCTATCGATAATTAGGTCTAGATACGTCTTGAATGAATTTCACAGAATTTATACTTGACTTACCGTAAAGCGTTTCGGCTTGAATTAACACCACTCACCGAAATTTTGTCCAAGGTGAATCCGTTCTGTCCAACTCACAGCAATGCTTTATGGTAAACTTACCCTAAAATTGCCAGATATCCCTTTGACGCCATAATTATCGTCTACTACTGTATAACCAGTATGACCAACTGCAGTGTGAGAATGATAGAAGAACAGCTGACGGTTAAAACTACGATCCACATGCAAAAAAGAAATAGCCTAACTATGGACTCTAAGAAAGACGATGGTTTAAAGTACCTTCAACCCCGGCAATATTCTAACCGTGGACAACTGCCTGTTGCTACAACCGCCACTGCTCGCAATTTGGCAGTGCCAGTCTCAAGCCTTGAAAAAGGAGGAGTGCGACACTAATCAACTTTAAAATGACATGATAGGTAAACAGCACCGAGCCTAGTTGTGGGTAACTTCATATTATTTTGACAATTAATGAGTTTGATTGGTGCAAGTGGTCGACCGGAAAAGATGCATAATGTTCGGAATTTTATTAAGCTTTCGCATATAGGCCTAGTCAACGTTTTGGCCTACCTATCGTTTACTTCTGCTCTCGACTGACAGGAAGCGGGTCAATTGATATGATGATATCTTTCTCGACAGGCCGAGCAACGTACGAAACGCATGTAGTACATATAGATAGGAGTGTAATTTACTGAGTGCCAGAGTAGCCAGACTCATTTTGTTTGCTTTTCGCAAAAACCCTATAGACAATTGACTTGAAGCAAACACTGGTACGGTTAAAGCACTCTTATACTGAACTTGCTGATGGACGATCGTGTTGTTTACTATAAATTTTGGGATCCCGTTCCCTTGAACATGAATTCAACTGTTTTGCATATTGGGTTTCTTGTGAATAAAAGTTTCTCAGTTTGTCGTCAATATAACTTAGATTTCATTGCATTGCGACTCAAATGCCCAGCATAAACTCATGACTATCACAATCAATGGAGAAGCTATTAAGCAATTTGTCTGTCATAGGAAAGGGTCATAAACGCACAGGGCGGCTACGGCCTATAACAGCAACGAAAATGACATAGGCCTACAATGGAGAACTGGAGGCACTTCATTAGCGTTTTGAATAATGAACGTTGACAGGATATTGCTATTTAGAATTAGGAAATGACAAAGAAATCCAAGTCAAAAATAAGAGACCGTGACAGATCCTATTTTGATATATGGATCAGAATGTTGGACTATCATATGCAAAGACAATATTGCAGCAGAACTAATGCTGCGGAAATGAGTTGGATGAGAAGCATCGCAAAGATTTGAAGATAATAGAAAGCAAATGAAGGTGATATGTACAATATTAGGTATAAAAAAATCGGCTAGATTTAAAATTACATAAAGACCGTCTGCTGGTAGGCCCTAAGTTTATACTACGATTGATTAGTTAAAGTCGCATAAATCGATTATATTGATAAAAAAATGGCAATAGTAAAAACATTAACAATAGAGGTACGGTAGTAAATATAAAAATGAGAAAGATTTGGGCCTAATAGGCCTACGAGAGCTATGATATCGCAGTATAATAGGCCAAACGAGAACGTCTAAGATAAAGAAGGATCGAAGATATATTATGGCCAATAGACTCAGAACGACTATCTTTATATATCTCAAAGCCACAATTAAAGTTGCTTTCAAACCATTAACGAACGCCTTAGCGGTTTCTTCAGGAAACTTGTATTGCGACATTAAACGTGTCTTTGTAGGTCTATACAGGGTGCGCCAAAAAAGACCCCCTCCCCTTAGGTTTTTTGCCAATATCTTGGCCAAAGTAAGAATTTCGAAATGAAATTTTACGGTCTTAAAGACAATTCATATTAACACATAGTGGCCAGATTTCATCAAAATATTGCAAATGAATAGGACAGGACAGTCAATCAACATGGGTTGCAATCATTGGTTGCTTGACCTGCACTCATCATTCAGCTAGAGAATATCACATGTTGATTTCAGTTTCGCATGAACAGTTTTATTAACATAAATTCAATTCTTATTAATCCTATTAAATTGTCAGCATCACATGAAAGTTGCGTCAGATAAAGAAGGATGGCTTAGTTACAATCACTCCATAAAATCAAGTCCACTTGACGAGTCGATAAACGAAATTCACATGTTCGAGTTTAAAATATCTTTTGCGACGGCCTTACTAAAACTCCCCAAATGCTTTTGCGATGCAGTTGTTAATTGAACAAACTGGTCAGTGCAGACAGCATCAACCAATAATCTGAAACATTCTCGATACTGATTCGTCAAGTCTTGAGCAGTCAACAAACGACGGAGACGAAGATGACACTGATTTTCAACGTACCTAATAAAAGATATCGGGGAAATGTAAATTACGAATGAATAAAAACTATCTGATTTTTTTGTTTCCTTGAGTGGTCTTTTATGGTAATATTCGTGCAGCAAAATAAACCCAAAAACCGCTTGGATGCACGGATCAAATATAACCGACCATTTGCTTGTCATCACAACAGCACAAATAGCATAATAGTATGCGTCTATTCCAATCTTCTTGGTTAAAGCATTGAAATGTTCATCAGCCTCTTTACACATACCCTGACATTCCTCATACTCTTCGAGATATGTGAAGTAAAAGTTCGCTCGATATGCAACGCTTGTGAAGTAGGACGTTTTTGGTAGACTTTTATCGAGTCCTTGAATGAACCAATGAACGGCGATACCTGCAACAATACTTAAACCGGGTGGAACCTTTTCTTGGAGTCCATTCTGCGCCCTAGCTGCAATCTGCATACTCGCCTCTTCTTGTCGTGAGTAAATGCATAAGTGATGAAGTTCATGCTTCTTTCTTTCAAACAAATATGGAATGTTTTGTAAAATAGATTTACCGAAATAAAAGACAGTTTTCGTTGCAGTCTGAGGCGCCGTCCGCATTGATTGGTCGAGATGAAAACGTGCCGTTCTCACCAAATCACCGTTTGAATCAGTCTGATGTAGACCAACTCGTTTGTGTTCAGCAGCCTCAAAGTTTGCAACCAATCCAGTCACCAACAGTTTAAATTCACAGCCGCCTGCTTTGAGCTGATCAAAGTCAAAGCTGTTGTCTAAGTTTGGTTCTAATGGGTTGACAAAGTGACTCAATCGACTGATGCCAAACTGAGCAAGAAGTGACAGCTTATCACTGAGTTCAAATGGAAAGTTAGCCTCTGGATATGCAATTGACCATTTCGCTGTAATTGCTGTAATTTCTGATTGGTTGCAAGCAAATAACGACAAAATCTCGATCGTTAAGTCAAAGTCGCCCGTCGGATATTCAAACATATTGTTGCCTGGGATAAAGTAGTTTTTGCACTTTCGTTCAATTAGCCACTCAATCAATTCCAAAACCAGCTCCCTCACAGGAGTCGTTATGGAGATTTTACTCCAGAAAGAAGGCGGTTTGCTTTCGCAAGCCCACAACATCAATGTCTTCATAGTATATGTAGAAATTGCGGATTCCAATTGCTTTTCTTTGCACTGTGTCTCTACGCTGGATTTAATCAGACGAAGAATGTGATAGATATACTTCTGTATGGCAGACCAACTGTTGACAAGCACAATCTCGGCAACCGAGAACGAAAACCTAAACAAGGTCTGGTCAGTTGGACAACGGGGATGAGCCTTTGCAACAAAGTGACATCCTCCGTGCACAACTTTGCTCAGTAGTTCCTTCGTTGGCCATCCGTTACTTCTCTGTCGTCTTATCCATTCCACAGCGACGTTTGGCCAGATTGGACAGAACACACAGCTAACCAGATCAACGGTCGTTATGTCATAATCTTCAAGCTGTCGTTGAAGTCCTCTTCTTTCTTCGCCGCTCAGTATCCTTTTAAGCTCAAATGACGACATCACGGGTCCTTTGAGTGCTGGGCCGGGCGAATGCGATTCCATTAACTGCCATCTCTTCAAATATTTTCGTAAGCTATTATAAAATTTAAGTCGTGCAAAACCCGGGTAGACATTGTCTGTCTCCACTAATAGGACATATCCGTGAAACTTCTCTGGGAATGGATCGGTGGGTGATATTGCGCATACGTCCAAATAGAAATTCATATGATCGAAGTCGGTTAGGTTCTCGATCACATACTGCAATGGAAGTTCAGCAACACTTCCGGACAACATGTAGCCCATCGGAACTCTCCTTCGCAGAAGTAATTCCATGAACTCCCGGAAATCTTCGCAGTTTTCCATACGTTCCGACGTTTAATGGCTGCCAATAAAAACTGCAAGTTCACAACCAAATTAGAATGTGACGCCATAATGGGCAGTCGCACATAAGATCAAAAGCCCTTGTATTTTGCATAGTTATTCATGATGGTCCAGCATATATGAACCGACTCTGCCACTGTCTGCACTAAATAGAGAGATACAGTGTGTGTGTGTGTGTGTGTGTGTGCGCGTGCGTGTGTGTGTGTGTGTGTGTGTGTGTGTGTGTGTGTGTGTGTGTGTGTGTGTGTGTGTGTGTGTGTGTGTGTGTGTGTGTGTGTGTGTGTGTGTGTGTGTGAGTGTGTGTGTGTGACATTTTACTTCAAGAAATAATTTTCGTTTTACTTCTATTTCAGTTCGGATGGCCTCAATTTCAGTTCTAATTCAGTTACAGTTCTTAAAAAATTTCAGTTATGCTTCTGATTCAGTTTTCAAAATTATTTCAGTTCTCAATTCAGTTTTTGTATGAATATAATTTCAGTTGTACTTCCTTACAGGTCAGCAGCATTCGTTAAATTAAATCGGGTTCGAGCACTTAGCTTATCGATTTGCTTCTTTAATTTAAAGAACCATTTAGGCCCTATTTTCAGCGACCTCGGCATACTGTTTCTTGCCCCAGCTGTTAGCAATCTTTACTCAGAAGAATATTGTTTTCACATAAGCTTGAGAAGTCGGAGCTGCAACATCTGCTACAAGTGGGTCACTATTGCCGTATACAGACTTGCCATCTTGCTTCGCAAAATAGCCTATGTGTTATTATTAAAATGTGCCATTAGATCTAGGCTACCAAGCAATTTGAACACCGGATCTATAGTTTGTAGAATGTAGACTCTATCATTTCCTGAAAAGATTAATCGACCATTGCTGCTGTGGTGGATGGCATCAATCCGCTAACATATTTACAATAGCCTACTACCCTCCCCCTTAATGGTATTCCACTGAATTAGTCGACCATGTAACCTTTTTTAAATTTCGCCATTCTGCAGTGCTCGTGCTTTCTCCGTGGCGAAGCCGCAGACTCGGATCAGTTGCATGAAAGTTTCGTGCCAGCCCTGGCTTTCCTGGTCCTTTCCTTAATTATTTCTCAGAATTCTGTGTGCGCTTATTCACTGTAGAAGAAAACAGTTTGAATGTTATCGAAAAGTGCAGTTCCGCACTAGTTCGTTTCAGGGTAGGACAACGAAGCCTTGTATGGATAAGCCTAGGCCTAGGCCTACTCACTTGTCTATTTCTTTGCAGTAGGCCTTCTTAAACAGTACAATACATGATTTTCTTCATTTAGCCAAGTGATTTTCACATAGCCAGTCTGATCGCGAAGTTAAAAACTATAAACTTACAGGAAAAGTCCAAATGAAAAATGACCGTAATAAATTGCACATGGAAGCACAGGCTAGGCCAAAGAAACAAAAGTTCTGTGTCAGAAAGTATGTGTGTCTTTTAGATCTCAACACGACCGCGACTGTCAACTGAAATTTCCATTTTCTTTCATTAATTTTCGTTCTAAAATTAATTTTCGTTTTTATTCTAATTTTCATTCAGTGTGCTTAATTTCCGTTCTATTTGAGTTTTCGTTCCTAAAATAATTTCAGTTACAGTTACAGTTACAGTCATACTTAACGGAAATCAATATTTTCAGTTCTAATTTCGCTTAGCGTTAATTTAAATATCACACTGTGCGCGTGTTTGTGGGTGTGTATTTGTTTGTGTGTGTGCGTGTGCGTGTGTGTGTGTGTGTGTGCAGAAGCAGTAACTCCGCCACTGCTCGTTCTCTAACAGTGCCAATCTCAAGTCTGGATAGAGGAGGAGAGCGACCCATATCATGGACGGAGTTTATCATGGACTAGAGGGTCTAAGCCCCCCACAAGAAAACCCAGAGTCATTTTTTATCGTGCAAATTGTATCTTTTCTCGGGTTTAGCCCCCCCACACGCGAAACATACGAATGACTAAAAAAGGTCATCAACTTCGTGTGCCGTGAAAATATTTCTCGCGTTTTCTGGACCGAGTCTCAGTCCCAACAAATTTAGCCGCTCTAAGAACGGAAACCAAACTCCGCCCATGACCTTAATCATCTTTTTAATACACAGGGTCGTTAAAAAGCAACAAGCAGTGGCCTCTAAATGAACCTACTTTGTATGCAAATAACCAATTGCTGCAATCTATTTATACTTAATCAGCTGCAGCTCGGGACAGCAATTTGAAGGGACGGAGAAGTAGAGGGCGTCAAAGCCTGGATGGCCTGGATGGACAACATAAGAGAGGATCTAGATTCTAGAGGAAAGGTGCTGGATATGAGGAATGCCATGGATATCATCAAGGATAGAGCAGTGTGGAGACGCTATGTAAAGGCCTCATCGTCGGCGGACGGAGGAGAGGAATGATGATGATGATGATGATGATAATGACGATGATGATGATGATGATGATGATGCTGACGATGCTGACGATGATGACGATGATGACGCTGATGCTGCTGATGATGATGAAGATGATGATGATGATGATGATGATGATGATGATGATGATGATGATGATAAAGATGATGATGATGATTTATACTTAATGTGTCAAATTAAAGACATTTTCACGCAAGCATAGTATTAAGATTCAAAACATTTGTTATTGTAGCTTTGGGATAGATGATGTAGATCGCATCATAACTAAATCGGTCGATGCATCGTTCTTTTAGGCTAATAATTGGCTAAAAAATCATGAAAATTTTAACAGCAACTGCACAAAAATGGCAAGGCAAAATTTATCATTATTTAGAATATTTGAGTTCACCAGGGTCATCGTCTTGACTGTAAATTAACTTGGACACATGCGCAATGTTACCAGGCCTACGCTTGTGTGGTTAGAAATGTCCATCATTATTAATAGACTATTCTGCAATGTTCATGAGTCATAACAATGGCTGTATTACAAGCCATGTTTTGGGTCAAAGCACGCCGAATGCTAGCATCTGAGATAGTTTTCATTCCTCTCGCCTATGCAACTGCTGTCAGTCGGAAATCGCTAGTCTAGCAACTGAGCGGCAAGTAACGTATTTATCCCTTCGCTCTGCCTCTTGCGGGAAGTTTTTGGTCCCGCGTGTTGAAACCTCATCCTGTCAGCGTCGTGCTATCTCAGTTGTAGGCCCATCAGTCTGGAACAGTCTCCCGTTAGAGATGCGCCTGCTATCTATGGTTGACTCTTCGGTGGTAATCCCGCAGTTTAGCGTCGTTAATTTCTTTTCTTCTAAGGACGCCGGGTATTGTAGCTTAATTTACTAAGGTATTTTACATGTGAAGTGGAAGCTGGATTAATTTTTTAAAAACGCTTGAAAAATGGAAGCTGGATGAAGATTCCTTAAAGGTGAAATAGAAGCTGGATTGACGAATATAACGCTTGATAAATGGAACTGGATTGTTGATTTTAATTCGTGTAATTCAACATGCATCCAGCTTCCATTTCAGCTGAAAAGCCGGTTATCCAGCTTTCTTTTATCAAGCGTCTATCAATCAAGCATTTTTCATCGATCCATCTTCTATTTCAGATATAAATATACCTTTATCCAGCTTCCATTTCTCGAGCTAAACTTGTAAAAGAAATTAACGACGCTAAACTGCGGGATTACCCTTCGGTGTTTTACAAACTCCGAAAAAATTTCATTTCACCGTAGTTGGACTGTGAGCGCCTCCGAGTGGACTTATTGAATGGGCGCTATATAAATTCTTGAAATGAATGAATGAATCCCCGCAGAACACCGCCGTATCTGTCTGATTCGCCATTATCGCACAAATCCATTATAAATTGTTGCGAAAATGTATAAGCTTACTAAAGCTGAACTAACACCAAACAAACTCGTAACAAACAAACAAATCTCACAAAATTATATGATTTAAGTTGCCCGTTATCGACATAAACACGCAACAAAAGACATTAAATGTTAAGGTAAGTGTGGTGAATAAGGCCCACCTAAGGAATTTTACTAAATAACTACTAGGGCCTATACTGGTATGCAACTGGAGTAATGCAAAATAGCTATATGAGGAGTGTGTGGAAGTAGTTAGATAATGAATTAATTATTTTGATTAAAAAAATTGTCATGACCTGTAAAAAAAAATTAATAGGTCATGATGTGGGCCTTATTACCCAACATGTCGGGTAATAAGGCCCAGCTAAAAACTGTCTTATTTTGTTGTCTAAACGTCTGCTTTACAATTTTAAACATCACATTTGAGCTCATATTTACAGGAACCAAAACTTATCAAATGGATGCATAGAATCTGGAATGTAGCCCCTGCATTTCTCTGTGACATACCATCATTAGCAGCTTCGAGAGCCTTTTCCAGGTTCTCCTGACTCCAATTTCCTCTCACAGCTTTGTTTTTATTACAAATTAGTCATAAGTGTGTTAAAACAGCTTCAAGAACTCCTATCCAGTACTAAATCATGAACAATTAAATGTGTACTACTAGTACCGGAGTTGTGGGTAATAAGGCCCATGGCCTAATAATAGGGCCATATTACCCACAAAAGGTGGGCCTTGTTACCCTCAATCTCACACGATGGATTCAAAAAATGGATCCGGGTAATTCCTAAGTGCATACTGTATTTTTAAGCCTATATCGTCTTTCTAATATCCTCTCTTAACGAATATTATTATAGCAACATGCATGCACTACGCGGATTGAGGATTAATTAAGAAATTAATAAATACGAAAATACGATAATTGCGAAATAAGTGATCGTACAAATATTATCATCTGCGTAATTCAAACATGCCACCGAAAAGAAAACTTATCAGTAACTAGAGTAGTTCACAGATGAAACTCGGTCAATAAAATAAAATTATAGCGACACCTGACGAATACATTCGGAGATATTCTATGTTTTACTTGGTGGGCCTTATTTCCACCCGGGCCTTATTACCCAGACTTACCTTAATCAGTAAGGTCACGGAAGGCCCTAAATCGACCAAAATAAGCGGGTTCACCATTTCAGTGACCTTTCGCGTGCGCGTGCGCAGTAGTCAAGGTCAATGCTACAATAGATGTTGAATTATATAAAGACTGCAAATTCACAATGCGCGAGTCATTAGTTTTCCGAACTTTTGGTATAATATTATACTGGTACAGCTCAGTGGAGAGAGCGTTGGCCGATAAGCTGAGAGTCATTATCGCGACCCGGGTTCAAGCCTCGCTCAGGGCAAAAATTTATTTGAATTTTCTGTTAGCTGCCAGTGGCGCTTTCTGTTGTGTTGTTTGACTCGGGTCTGTTGAAAAATAAGTTAGCCCCTCCCACTTCTGGCTTGGCCGATCAGGAGCGTTCCAACACTTAGGCCATTAGTGTTAAGTTACCGAACCTGTTGTAGCCGACCTGCGTGTCGTGCGAAGCTGGCCGTATTTCGTATAACCTTGTACCTGTAATCGTTCTGCGGTGTGTCAGATTGAATTTGAATAAACGAATATTATTATAATTGTAGCATCGACCTTGATCACTGCGCACGCGCACGCGAAAGGTCACTGAGATGGTGAACTCGCTTATTAATTTTAGGCCTAGTCCCAGAGTTAGGTGCAAATTTAACGGTTTGCTATAAGGTTCAGTGATAACTGTGTGTTTTTGTGGGAATGAATCTAGATCCCACGTAACACATAGCCAAAATATCGTTATGTCATGAATTAGGTAGGCCCTGCAGTTCTTTTAATCTTCGATTTAATTCTGACCTAGGCTACTGATAGGCCTAGCGGGTGCGCGCGCCGTACGTACGGTAGGCCTGCTGATTCGCATAGGAAAGTAGGCAATCACCGCATTAAATTATTCTCGGAAGCATTACAGATATTAATTGTTATTGTCAAGATACGATAGGCTACAACTGCACACGGAACAGTTATTTGGTCAGGCCTACCCGCAACAGTTAATCGGTCAGGCTATTATTTGCACTTGGCCGCAGTGATAACAGAGCATGCATGCACTTAGTATTAGACTCTCTAGCACATGTCGTTTGTTTAACCAGCACACATGTAGGCTAAGTGGTTGAATGCTGTCTTACCAGTTTCACGCTATTATTTTGGTATGACCTAATAACATCAGGCTATAGAATATTACAGCCTTGGTGTATACCCTGTATACCCATTATCGGGCATTGTCAAGTGCTAATATTGACCATAGGCCTATACATTAAATGAAAATGAGAATCTTCTAGAATTTTATATGGCTAATTGATTACGTTGTTTCCCATTTTGACAACCACACGATTCACTTGAGGGCTTCAATTTATAGCACCTCTAATTGTTCTTTTGTGAAAGAACTTTGAACTTGAAAATATTGCAAATTGGGCACTTTCTTGTTGGCCTAATCTAAAACTCAACAACAACAAAAATCCAAAGAGAGCGTCTAAATTACTCAACCTCCTCTCACCTATAGGCCTACCTGGAATGAGTAGGGTATCTGAGTCTCTTATTCTTGGAGTAACCTTATCGGATAAACTTAGTTTTGACCCCATGTTGACCGGATTTGTGTTAACGCTTGCCAATCGCTCTATGCGATGCGTGTCTCTTGCAGCTCGTGGCCTCTCCGGAACACGACTACATGTACATGATGAATAGTTCAGGCCACCAAATTAGCACGTCTTATGTATGCCTCGCCTGCATGGTTTGGCCTTGCTCATTCTGGTCAGCGCGCTCGACTAAACGCAATAATACGGAAAATGGTGCTTTCTTCCTGCCGACCAGAAGTCGTTCGCTCACCTATGTGCTCTTCTTATCTTTTTATCTTACATGTATCTGACCATCTATAAAGCGCTTCTCGCAGCAAGAGCTTTTCAGAAGCGCTTCCTGTGCTCATGCTGATTCCTCCCTTTTCTCTTCTGTATCCTGCAACCCAAGCCACGTCCGTGGTCCTCTATTACCGCCCATTAAGAATGTTACCTACTCACTCCATCCTAGTTCTTACAACCGTGAGATTCCTCGTGTAGACGCATTGACCCGATGTGGCTTTATAACACGGATGCTATTCATGTGACTATACTTTTTCCCTGCCTAGCCTTTCTCTCCTGTATAGCTCATAACGTGTCTATTATGTAGTTGTATACTATGTTTTTTGAATTGCATATTTCAATTTTTCGTGATTGTACACGCTATATAATTATTCTGCTAGCTGGCCCGTCATAATAGCCCCGTTAAAAAGCCCCGTCAAAACAGCTCCGTCATAATCGCCCAATGACAAAATAGCCCCGTCATAATCGCCCAAAGACAAAACAGCCCAGAGAAAATCAGTTCCCGACATAATAGCCCCGTCAAAATAGCCTCGTCAAAACAGCCCGTGTAAACAGTTCCGTGAAAATAGTCCAGTCATAGACGCCACCGACAACTCAGTTCCAGAACTTCTATTTCAGATATATAAAAACATTCATCCAGCTTCCATTTCTTAAGCGTTTTATCATTCATCCAGCTTCTATTTCAGACATATAAAATACCTTCAGCCAGCTTCGGTTTCTCGAGCGTTTTATCATTCATCCAGCTTGTATTTAAATACATTGATCCCGCTTCGATTTCTCAAGCGTTTTATCATTCATCCAACTTCTATTTCAGACATATAAAATACCTTAAGCCAGTTTCGATTTCTCAAGCGTTTTATCATTCATCCAACTTCTATTTCAGATATATAAAAGCCGTCATCCAGCTTCCATTTCTTAAGCGCTTTATCATTCATCCAGCTTCTATTTCAGATCTATAAAAACATGAATCTAGCTTCTATTTAAGGTCTATAAAACCTTCATCCAGCTTTGATTTCTCAAGCGTTTTATCATTCATCCAACTTCTATTTCAGACATATAAAATACCTTAAGCCAGTTTCGATTTCTCAAGCGTTTTATCATTCATCCAGCTTCTATTTCAGATCTATAAAAACATGAATCTAGCTTCTATTTAAGATCTATAAAACCTTCATCCAGCTTTGATTTCTCAAGCGTTTTATCATTCATCCAGATTCTATTTCAGACATTTAAAATACTTTTATCCCGCTTCGATTTCTCAAGCGTGTTATCATCCATCCAGCTTGCGATTTTTTCCACAGGGTATTTTGAACCAAACAAACTCTTTTGCGAACTATAAGTACGTTAACCGCCATAATAAGAATCCTTTGAAGTGCAATCAACGTCACAAAGATTAAAACGGGATCAAGGTATTTTATATCTTAAACAGAACCTGGATGAGTGATAAAACGCCTAAGAAATGGAAGCGGGATGAAGGCTTTATAGATCATAGATAAAAGCTGGATTAATGCTTTCTTAGATCTGAAATGGAGGCTGGATGAGTGATAAAACGCTCGAGAAATCGAAGCGGGATCAAGATATTTTATGTCTTAAATAGAAGCTGTATGAATGATAAACGCCTAAGAAAATGGAAGCTGGATGAAGGGATCAAGGTATTTTACATCTTAAACAGAAGCTGGATGAATGATAAAATGCTTAAGAACTGGAAGCTGGATGAAGATTTTCAATATCTGTAAGAGAAACTAGATGAGTGATAAAACGCTTCAGAAATGGAAGCGGAATCAAGGTTTTTTAAATATAAGATTATGAAATAGAAGCTAGATGAGTGATAAAACATTTAAGAAATGGAAGCGGGATAAAGGCATTTATATCTTTAAAAGAAGCTGGATGGATGATAAACGCTTGAGAAATCGAAGCTGGATGAAGGTTTTATAGATCATAAATAGAGGCTGGATTGACGAAAAGGCTTAAATCCGACTTCTATTAATAGTTCTATTTATCAACGCAATCATTTCCGGAAGCCATCTGAAACTTTACAAGCATTATTTTCATCAACTCGGGTTCCTTAAAAAGACGATAATTTCGTCAGTCTTTTTAAACGAAAATCGTGTGTACTTCCGCGACTTTGTCGGTCCCCGACAAAATAGCCCCGGGCTGTTCTGACGGGGCTATTTTGGGACGGGCTATTGTGTCGCTGGGTGATTTTGACAGGGCTGTTTTGTCATTGGGCGATTATGACGGGGCTGTTTTGACGGGGCTATTTTGAACGGGCTATTATGACGGGGTGCCATTCTGCTCTTGTCCATTGTTCATTGTTCCCGCCGTGCGTTTGCAGGTCGTTCAATAAGGTACATACATACGTACTTACTTAAGATGGATACAGAAAGCATATAAGAAGAGAAGGATCAGATGAAGTAAAAATAATGTGTGGAGAAGAGCAGACTAACTTGAATCGACGAGAAATTATGTACGAGAGGAGTGGACAGTTGGACACGCCGCTGTACACGAGGAAGTTAACATACTTACCAACTGGCACTCCATCTCAAGTGCTAGAGAGACGCGATACCGGTGTCTGTCAACTACTTGGGGTTATTGGGTTTTCACAGTGTCAGCAAGCATCCTCAATGAGGACTACTTCCATAAGAAATCGAATATCTCCGCAAAGTACCGAATGTCTCTGTAAGGACCGAATGACTCTGTAAAGGACCGAATGATTTTGCATAGGACCGAATGACTCTGTAAAGGACCGAATGACTCTGCATAGGACCAAATGACTCTGTAAAGCACCGAATGACTCTGTAAAGGACCGCGTTTCTCCGACAGGAACCGAATATCTCAGAAATAACAATAATAATAACAATGACAGCTTATATGGCTCCGTAACACCGACAATCGGCCATGCCGTTAAAAAGACCAAAGGGAGAGGTTTGGTCCTGACTTTGGGGTATGAACGAGCGGCCGAAGGATGATCGCCGAGGCTCGAAGCGCCTAGCAGTGGAGGGTTTGAGGAGGGGATGTGCCCTCCCAACATCGATTTTTTTAAAAATTCCACATCGCAGTGGTAGCGTTCTAGGCTGCCAAATTTTACATATTTTCATTGCTGAAAGACATGGTTTAAGACTTTAATAGCCTACATGTACTCTCCCCATTGTCTAATTTTTGTAACTGCCTTACTTTAATGGTAGGCTTTTAAAGCCACGTTTCATCATAATAAAATTGTTCATATTTCAATGCTGATAGTCATACATTGTATACTGTAGGCTATAATGGTCATAGAGTTCACAGTGTTGATTCCTATAATTATTGCTTACAATTTTTTTAATTGGCACACTGTTACCGTTGCTTTTAAGACTGTCATCAAAACAAATTTACTCAATATTTCAGTGCTTAGAGACGTAGTCTAGGACTTTAATGAATGTCTCCGCCCATTATTTGCAAAATATTTAACTTGCACACTGTGATATTACCATTTTTAGCAGTTTTCTCAACAAAATCACTCATAATTTCATTGTATTGTTGAGAAGTTTAGTTTAAGACTTCAATAAATGGCCCCACCCATTTGTTTTTGATTTTTTAAATATCAAAACTTTAATGGGTGCATTTCTAAGCTGTCAGCTCAATAAAATTGCTCATTTTCCAAAGCTGAAAATCATGGTATAAGACTTCAACACAAACTGGGGACTGTCCCCTTGTCCCTCTTAGTCTCTGCCCTTGACAAGAGCGCCAAAACCTAGCAGAGATCGGCACTATCCGCCAAGCGCCACAAGCGGCGCTTTTTCCATGCTCCAACTGTCTTGCACCGAAAAGGACCGAATATCTAAGAAAAGGCAGGGTGAGAATTGCCGGGGGGGTTGGGGGTTTCAACCCCCCCAGTCTTTCTTAGTGCCCCATAGTAAATTCTGTTTTTCACACCCCAATTGCAAGTTTACCATAGGCCAACCCCCCCCCCCCAGTTATTTTTCCACAATTCTCACACTGAGAAAAGGACCGAATATCTCCATGACTAATGGTCGACAGGCTCTGCTGGTTTAATGTTCAAACTGTCTTGATTAAAAGATTGCATTGCTTAATTAGGCTGGCCAATTTGCATCGATTGAAAAAACACAACAATGGAGCCATAAACGAAAAACCACTATCATTAGATGCACAATTAATTTGTGCGCGAAGAAACTAAAATAGATATGTTAAGATAAAACACGTCTAGACCCTACAGTCAAACGAAACTTACCTTGTTAGTCTATGATCAAGGATAAACCGTTAATCTAACCTCTGGAATTTTAAAGAACACTTAGCCTAGCTTTTACAACGCATTCAATTGAGGCCAGAAGCAGTCGCTGCATTCCTGACGATGACGCTGCATAAGTGTGATAAACTAAATCTAAATTAATTGCTTAAATCGTGTCCTTTGCAGATTTCATGGAAACTTACTTTGTGGCTTCTGAGAATCAGACTCGCAATCAAATGTTATACAATGATATTCTGGCGCCAACACGAAGTTACCAGAATGTCTAGAACGGACTAGAGCAGATTTTCTTAAAACAGCGGAAGGCTTTAAAATATGCTGCATTTACACGCGCTGGTTCAGCTCACAACAGAACAGGTCAACCCACGTTAAGCTGCACTCGAATTAATTCATGGGTGCTATTTATGTAATTTGTTCAGTGCTTCATATTATGCTAATATATTTATTCATTTTCGCCCACTTATAGCTGATGCTGTCCTCGGCTGAGAGAGCTTCATAACAACGCTGGAAAAATGCAATGTGCAAATATTTCCCCACGCTCATATAATATTGCACGGCGATTTTCGAGAGCGTTATCGATGAAGTCGGCTCACGTCAGCTCTATGACTAGCGTTAGGCGTTAGGCGTTAGCTATCACGGGCCTGCTGAAGAAAACGGCCTAGCGGCTCTATGACCTTTTCTCAAGCGGTGATCGAAACTGACGATTATAACCACACCTTGTTTTTCTTGCATGCATCGAATGGCTGTTGAATCATCATCATCAGAAAATGAAAACCTGTTCAAATATTGATTAAATTGAAATTTGCAGCTTTTGTATTTAAAATAATACAAAACTTGCCTTCACTTGTCTTCACAATAATTGACCATTAAGCTTACTGCAGGCTAAGGTCATCGCTGAGATTTTGAATAGCTAGTGTCATTATGGTTCATGCATTTAGCTTTCCGATCACACCTTGGTTGTGGTTATTTTTCCTTGTGTTTTGTATAATAACCATGGTTTCTCCATGCTAGAGTCTCGGAAATTTCTGTTACGAAATTCAGAAAAGCTCACTACAAAACTTTTACCCTGGGATAATCCTTCAGAGAAAAAGACTAGTTTCACCCTTATAGGGTCACGATTTTTCTCAACCGATTTTGGTCACCGGGGGGGTAAAAAAATACCCCCACTGTGATTCGCATGTTTTCTATGATAAACTCCGATTTTCAAGTATAAAACTAAAAGAAGTTATTTATAGAAGGTTCCCGGAATGCACTGGAACCAAAGTAGCATATGCAGCACTGCAGGAAAATCAAAATGGCGGACAAAATGGCGGCCAGAATCTTAAATGGCTATAAGTGAAGTTGTGCATGCAATGGAAACAGGATTTCAGAGTCTAAATCAACATTTTCGAGGTCAAGGAATGCAATGGAACCAATGTCACATATGTGGCACTGAACAAAATCAAAATGGCGGACAAAATGGCGGCCAGAAAATTAAAATGGCTATCAGTGAAGTCATAATTATGTGCAATGGAAACATGATCTCAGGGTCTAAATCGGCATTTGCGAGGTCAAGAAATACGATGGAACCAATTTCACTTATATGGAACTGCAAGGAAACCACAATTGGGATAAAATGGCGGCCAGATTCTTGAATTGGCTATGAGTAAAGTTCTGTATCTAATGAAAATATGATTTCATAATTTCTTGGTCAAATTATTTCATGAAAGCAACATTCTATATGTAGCATTGAGCCTATTATGCAGTGAAATTATCATATCTAGTCGAAATTTTTAGTAGCCTATGATTACACTGCAGTTTAACTATAATTGCTGGCATTATGTATGTGCCATATTCATACTTCAATGTTTCATAACTTGATCTATCAATAGCTTCAATGTTTCATGACTTGACAGATAAAGGGTATACAATCTATTCAGGCCTTGTTGCTGTCAATGCAATTGCGTTCAAGTGCACATAGCAAGATCGCACTTCGACAGCTGCAGTAGGGCTTGATGCTACACTTGTTAACTTCGCGTGATTTGCCGTAGACAATAATTTCATTTATTCATCCTAATTTTATTAAACCAAAACTTCTATTATAATGTCCAGATACTGATAAGGACACATTTTAACAGCAAGACACTCATGTGTAAAGCATGCATAGTGCTATGTTTAACAATTCCTGAGTAAAATAGCTTGGACGTGGTACATTTTCGTACTTTATAGCTGATTTGGGTGCATGAATAACTAATGAAACTGGTTGCATTCTGTGCATAAACATATTTAGGAAAAGTCATAGAAGCGATTTCTTTAACTATTTTCAGGGAATAAAATTTCTGTGAAAAACCGAGATGGGGGTATTTTTTACCCCCTCTCCGGGTGACCCTATAAGGGTTAAAACGGAAACGATATGCCGCATGCTATGACGTGCACACGCTGTTTCGCTGAATTTCAGTTTTCCTTATTTTTGCGAAGTTGCAACCTGCCGCTGTTACTTTTAGCCCCGGTGTAAAGGTTTCAAATTACCCCCTCCTAAACATTACCCCCTTGCAAACTGTATTTTGCATCAATCGTCGCATTTATTGCACTAAAAATATCAGAAAAATCATCCCGCTTCTTGTTTTATTTTGAAGATTTTCATCCGTCATCCCACTTCGTGGTTTGTTATCAATATTTTCATCCGTAAATAAAGTACGGGTCGCCGCTGAAGTTACAATGGAGAAATGGCTTCGAGGCTATTATTTGTTTTCGATCAAAAAATTGTTAACATACCTCGAAGTGGGATGACGGATGAAATTATTCAGACCAAAACAAGAAGCGGGATGATTTTTCTGATTTTTTAGTGCAATAAATGCGATGATTGATGCAAATCTAGTTTCCGGGGGGTAATCTGAAACCGGTTTCAAGTTACCGGGGGGTAATGTTTAGGAGGGGTAATTTGAAACCTTTACACCGGTCTCCCCTACTCAGTAGTGTTATAGTAGTCCTAAACATGCCAATTCGTTCGTCCCTAATTTACTTCTACAGTCCGTTGTGCCAACTCTGTAGGCCTAGTCCATTGTGACAATAATTAATTAGACTTATGTCACGTATATCCTACAGAATTGACCAGCATAATATTCACGCAGCAAGTTGTGAAGTCAGAAGAAAGCCAGTCATTAATCACAACCTTGGGCTCCTCGATTGTGTCAACAGGTTATTTGTTTACCTTTACGCATTCAATTATCAAGCCAGATGAAACAATCAATATTAGAAATGAAAACAATTAGTAGTCGGGTTCCTAGACATCCGAGGACGAGACCAGATGTGCAACTGCTCGTCTTATTTTGACAGACTGATTACTTAGGTCTACTGAACTGCTTAAGACACATTTTAAGATGGCATTTCGAGCAATAATTTACGCTCTTCGTTTGATCTTGTTTCCTTAATGGGCCCTAAGGGTAGAGTTTTCCTGGGTATTTTCCACTGCTAAACATCATCTCAGGGTGATCAGCAAGTTGTACTATAAAGTGTCATTAAATTTTAACCTGTGCGACAGATTGAGCAATAGTAGGCTAGTGTCCTAGAAGGTTAGAAGCTCAGCATACAGAAAAATGGATTAATGAATATACATTGTGCACAGAAATGTGATTTGACTTTGTGTAAAAATGGACATTATTTTCACATTCATGTTTAAACGGATTGTAGTACTACTGCATTAATGTAGCCTACCGTGGAACAAATAGCCTAGCTTTATAAAAGATCAGTGATATCCGGACATTCCGAACTGATTATTAGAATCATAGCCGTGACTTTGGCTAGTAGGTCTTACTTCTGGAAGACACAGCTTCATAACTGCACCATTCTTACCTAAAATACGCGGATTCGTATTCAGATTGTCCTCGCTCGACAGTTTATAGGCCTATAATTTGTATTATATAATTTGTAAACTCAGGCCATCGGCCTACTCATCGAAGCTAGTAAGGCGTACACACCATTTTAGGACTATCACAATCAATAAAAGCAACATGACACTATGACAGAACTTGGTCTGCTGGTTAGGCCTAATCGATGATGATGAAGATGATGAAGAAGAAGAAGAAGAAGAAGAAGATGATGATGATGATGATGATGACGATGACGATAACGATGACGATGGCGATGGCGATGGCGATGACGATGACGACGACGACGACGATGATGATGATGATCTCTGTCTGAAGGCAGGTCCTCTGATAAAAGTAGACATCGTAATTACGTGGTTTTAGGCTCCTGTTACAGTGTGTTTGCTCAACTGGCTGATAATAGAACTAATTACAATGCCAGCAAATATTTAATGGACGAATGGCTGCGGCGAAATAATATTTATGGAAATGTTTGCGACCAATTTGCAAATATATCTGATGCCTCGTTGCGTGTCTTCACGAACTCACTGGTCTAGTTGATCAGTTTGTATTGTTAAACAAATAAATAAGTCAGTACGTAGGTGGCAATTAGTAATGCAAGTCAAACGCTCACATTAGAAAATCAACAACAGTACTGTTACTGTCGTTGGATTAGGATAGGCCTAAGCATCTATGAGCTCTATATATTGACGCTCGCTTTACGAGGGCGACTGTACGAAGAACGGTGAGTTCATTGACTGCCGATGCAAAGACTATGCCTACGCATTCAAATTAGGCCTGTAACAGTGTTCGTTAGGATTGCATAAGATTCTCTTGGCAACAGTAGCTGTTATGTTGCTCGAACCTGTGTAGTCGGCCTTTGCTACTGTCGTCACTTACAAAGTGGACCGCTGTAATAGCTGTCGCGCCTGCGTATCATTTGGACGGTATCTAGTGCGACCAGTCGAAGTTGAAGGTTCGTCTGTAACAGGAGGAAATAACTATGATCATGCCACGCCACTCCTCCGTGATATCCCCCACTGGCTGCCTGTTCCATTTCGCATTGAGTTCAAGCTCTGTCTGGCCGTCTTCAAATCACTTCCCGGAGCAGCGCCCGAGTAAACCTACCGGCGCGATTGCTGCACTGAGACTCATTCCCCGCGGTCGGGTTTCGGCTCCGATAGTCACGCGGGGACTGGCCTGCGTGCGTGGAGGATAAGAACGCGCTTCGGCGATCAGGGTCGGATCCAGGGGAGGCCAATTCGGTCATGCCTTCCCATCCATTTAGAAATTTCTTTATTTTTGACCAGCTACTCTGGCTCGGAAAGTTGAAGTTGAGTAGTTCCGTAGGCACCTCCCCATGCCCACAAGGTCCGTATACGAGGTCCGTACGACTAAAAAAAGTTATCAACTATTTTGGCGGATAAAATGGTATCTTTTTCTTGGGAATTCGAGACAACTGACAAAACAGTTCGTCAACTATTTTTGGCGGGTAAAAATGGTATATTTTTTGAAAATGTTTCCATGTCCCAAAACCGAAAATTTTGCCCCGCCCCCTTCGAAAATGTTTGAATCCGCCATTGTCGGCGATCGTGCATTTTCGGCCACTGATCCTCGATGCTGGAACATAGCCTACTTGCTTCCGCTTTCCGATCTACTAACTTTTTAAAGCTATGCTAAACCACTCTTGCAATTACGGGTTTTTCCCACCTGTTATCTGCTTTGTAAGGCACCCTTGCAATGGCATGGCCGTTTTACGGCGCCATGTAAATTGTCCAAATTATTATTTTCATTATTTTGTCCATTAATTTTGTGAAGGCTTGCGGGAGCAGAGCGTGGAATTTGGGATCCGGACCATTCGATTTTAGTTGTTAACGATCACGTGGGTCTGCGACGAAAAGACGATTGCAGGTGTTAATAAAATTGTCCAAAGACACAAATATTTCATTATATTGACTTGATAGGCATCACAGGAGAGGACTCCAATGCAGTAATTTTACCCACGAATTCACGAGGCATTTGCAGGCACACGACATGAAACCCAATTGAAGTGCGGTATCAGAAAATAGAGTATCCCTCCCCCCGTAATAAGCGGCCAGCGATGCCAAAGCTGGGTTTTTCCACTAGATCTGCTTCTTTGCCTACGTCTTTGCTTCTTTTTTAGTGCATGATCTGGGTTTATTTTGGTTAGGCCTAGGCCTACTTGACCATTTGTATTAAAAACGCATGAATATTCTGTGCACTAAGCAATATGCAATGTAGTTTTTTGTGAAATTTAGCGTAAACTGCTGTGCTACATAAGTTTTCTTCCACTGATTTTAATTTAAAACTCCACAATCAAGAGTTCATCACGTTGTCAATTCACGAATAATTTATATTCTGGTGCAGACCCTGCAGAAGAATAGCTCGGCGCAGAAATAAGCCTTTTCGGCGGCTCAATGTAGGTCAATTATGATTGTTAAGCCGTAGGCCCTATTGACATCTCTAGCATGTTTTATGGGCCAGGTCAATCCTCTAGCCTTGGTCTAGGAAGTGGTCTATTTTTTGCAGAGAACTAATGTTCTAGGTGGTTTAAAACTTTGGATTGTTGATGCATTAGGAAAACTTAGCTGGAAACGTTGACATTTGTCTCTCCAGTTAGGCTAAAGGTTGCAGCTATATTTGATTTGACTCATCTGACGAAGATTTTGTTAACCCTCGTCCGAACAAGCGAAAATCCATAATTTGCTTTTTGAACAAAGATGGTCAAAAATCACTCATGTGAATAGTCTGGACTTTTCTGTCGTTCTTTTAGAAGGAAATCTGGGTTCATTTCTGAAACCTAAGTGGCAACACTGATTAACCTTATCCAGATAGTCCTTATTGTATCCCTCAATAGAAGAGAAGCTGAAAAAGCCAGTTCCGTGTGTATTTATTCTTCAAATTAATTTCCATCTGTTTTGTTTTGAACAATGACACCGACAGGTCTGTTTATTCCTACTAGATAATTTTTGGTTGCTTTGGGTTTAGAGCACAAAACATTTAGAACACTAAAGAATACTTAGAGCCAGTAAGTAGGCCTAAATTCGATTTGCCTTGCTCTGAACATTGTTTAGGACTGGTTGTTCTCTGCCAGTGCCAGTCTCAAGCCTGGATAACGGAGGAGGGCGACACTAATCATCTCTGATATGGCAGTGTCGTTAAACATGTAACAAGAGAGAGCATCAAAATTTAAAATATTCATAACTCGGGAATGGGTAAGAATTTTGGATCGCGAACAATTTTAGTAGAGTACAGCGGCGCCCGCAGGATTTTTTTCTTGTACGCACAGAAATTTTCGATGGAGGGGCGAACAGGGAAAAATGTTCGTTAGCCCGCCGAAAAAACTGATCAACCTAGAATTTCCCAAAAACATACCTTTTCTATCCGCCGAAAAAACTGATGACCTTTTTTTTTTTTTTTTTTTTAGTCATCAACCAAAAATTTCCCCAAAACATACCTTTTCTATCCGCCGAAAAAACTGATGACCCATACCTTTTGGGTCATCGCGCTGTACGCACTTACCTATGTGCGTACGTCTGCGGGCGCCGCTGCTGTACGCACTTGCGTAAGTGCGTACGCCTGCGGGCGCCCCTGGTAGAGTAAATGCAATTCTCATTAAACTTACTCGATTGCTCAGCATCACATGGTCAGACAGACCTGCTTACTCGGAAATAATCCATAAAATCAAGTCCACTTGAGTCGAGTAAGTTTAATAAGAATTGCATTTACTTTATTAAAACTGTTCACGCGAAACTGGAATCACTCTGTGATATTCTAATAGCTGATCGATTTGAAACAAAAATCACATATTCCAATTTAAAATGCCTTTTTGCGACGGTTCACCTCATTAAATGTCAATTATAAAACTACCGACAACTAGACTCGTTGCAGTTTAGCCACACTGTCATTTCATTTAAAGATAAGACAAAAGACAAGAAAGGTAAAGATGGATAGCATTGGAGAATGATGAACAGGAGTTATGTTATAAGCTATCAATTGGGTTGCTTGACCTGGCAATAATCGTCCAGTAGAAGAATATCACATATTGATTTCAATTCGTGGACATTTTTTATTAAAATAAATGCAATTTTTTTATTAAACTTATTAAACAGCACAGGACAGTTGCGTCGGGCTTACTTAAAATCACTTAATCAAATAAAGTCCACTCGACGAGACGATAAACGGATATCACATGTTCGAGTTTAAAATGTCTTTTGCGACGGTTTTGCTAAAAATCCTCAAATGTTTTTGCGATTCAGTTGCTAATTTAACCACATGGTCAGTGCAAACAGCATCGACCAATAATCTGAAACATTCTAGATACTGATCCATCAAGTCTTGAGCAGTTAGCAAACGACGAAGACGTAGATGACACTGATTTTCAACGTACATAATGAAATCCATCGGGGAAATGTAAATTACGAGTGAATACAAACTCTCTGACTTTCTGGTTTCCTTGAATTGTCTTTTAAGGTAATTTTCGTGCAGCAAAATAAACCCAAAAACCGCTTGGATGCACGGATCAAATATAACCGACCATTTGCTTGTTAAGACAACAGCACAAATAGCATCATAGTATTGGTCTATTCCAATCTTCTTGGTTAAAGCATTGAAATCTTTTTCAGCGTCTTCACACATCCTCAGACATTCCTCAAACTCTTCGAGATAAGTGAAGTAAAAGTTCGCACGATATGCAACGCTTGTGAAATAGGATGTTTTTGGAAGACTTTTATCAAATCCTTCAATGAACCAATGAACGGCGATACCTGCAACAATATTCAATCCGGGTGGAACCTGTTTTTTGTTGGTTTCTTTTTGGGCACAACCTGCAGTTTGCATACTCGCATCTTTCTTTCGTGTGTAAATGCATAAGCGACGAGAGCCAGGTTTATTTCTTTCAAACAGAAATGAAAGGTTTCCTAAAATGGATTTACCGAGATAAAAAACAGTTTGCGTTGTAGCTTGAGTTGTCGTCCGCGTTGATTGGTCGAGATGAAAACGTGCCGTTCTCACCAAATCACCGTTTGAATCAGTCTGATGTAGACCAACTCGTTTGTTTATAGCAGCCTGAAAATGTGCAACCAATCCAGTCACCAACAGGTGAAATTCACAGCCGCCTGCTTTGAGCTGATCAAAGTCAAAGCTGTTGTCTGAGTTTGGATCTAATGGGTTGACAAAGTTACTAAATCTACTGATGCCAAACTGACCAAGCAGTGATAGCTTATCACTGAGTTCAAATGGAAAGTAAGTATCTGGATATGCAATTGACCATTTCGTAGTAATTGCTGTAATTTCAGATTCGTTGCAAGCAAATGATGACAAAATCTGGATGGTTAAGTCAACGTCGATCGTCTGATATTCAAACATATTGTAGCATGGGATAAAGTAGTTTTTGCACTTTCGTTCAATTAGCCACTCAATCAATTCCAAAACCAGCTCCCTCACAGAAGTAGTTATGGAGCTTTCACTCCAGAAAGACGGAGGCTTGTCTTCACAAGCCCACAACATCAATGTCTTCATAGTATATGATGAAATTGCCGATTTCAATTGCTTTTCTTTGCACTGTATCTCTACGCTGGTTTTAATCACACGAAGAATGTGATAGATATATTTCTGTATGGCAGACCAACTGTTGACAAGCACAATCTCAGCAGATGAGAACGAAAACCTAAACAAGGTCTGATCAGTTGGACAACTGGGATGAGCCTTTGCAACAAAGTGACAACCTCCGTGCACAACTTTGCTCAGTAGTTCCTTCGTTGGCCATCCGTTACTTCTCTGTCTTCTTATCCATTCCACAGCGACGTTTGGCCAGATTGGACAGAACACGCAGGCAACCAGATCAACGGTTGTAACTTCATAATCTTCAAGCTGTCGTTGAAATCTTCTTCTTTCTTCCCCGCTCAATAACCTTTTAAGCTCGAATGACGACATCACGGGTCCTTTGAGTGCTGGGCCGGGCGAATGCGATTCCATTAACTGCCATCTCTTCAAATATTTTCTTAAGCTATTAGAAAATTTAAGTCGTGCAAAACCCGGATAGACATTGTCTGTCTCCACTAATAAGACGTATCCGTGAAACTTCTTTGGGAATGGATCGGTGGGTGATATTGCGCATACGTCCAAATAGAAATTCATATGATCGAAGTCAGTTAGGTTCGCGATCACATACTGCAGTGGAAGTTCAGCAACACTACCGGACAACATGTAGCCTCTGGGCACTCTCCTTCGCAGAAGTAATTCCATAAAATCCCGAAAATCTTCGCTGTTTTCCATCGGACACGACGTATAAGCTTAATGGCTGCCGATAAAAACTGCAAGTTCACAACAAAATTAGAATGTGAAGTCATCATGGGCGACCGCACGTAAGGTCAAGAGCCCTTGTACTTTGCATAGTTATTCAGGATGGTCCAGCATAAATGAACCAACTCCGCCACTGTCTGCACTAACTAGAGAGTGATTGAGTGTGTGTGTGTGTGCGTGTGTGTGTGTGTACGTGTGTGCACAAAAGCAGTAACTCCACCACTGCTCGTTCTCTAACAGTGCCAGTTTCAAGTCTGGATAGAGGAGGAGGGCGACCCTAATCATGGACGGAGTTTATCAGGGGCTAATGAGGGCTAAGCAACCCCCCCCCATGAAGGACCCGTGCATATGGTATTTTTTCTCGGGCTTAGCCTCCCCCACGCGAAACATACGAATGACTAAAAAAGGTCATCAGCTGTTTGTGCCGTGAAAATATTTCTCGCGTTTTCTGGGCCGAGTCTCAGTCCCAACAAATTTAGCCCCTCCAAGAACGGAAACCAAACTCCGCCCATGACCCTAATCATCTTTTTAATGACACAGTGTCGTTAAAAAGCAACAAGCAGTAGCCTCTAAATGAAGCTACTTTGTATGCAAATAACCAATTGCTGCAATCTATTTATACTTAATCAGCTGCAGCTCGGGACAGCAATTTGAAGGGACGGAGAAGTAGAGGGCGTCATAGGAAAACCTGGATGGACAATATAAGAGAAGATCTAGAGGAAAGGTGCATGCAAAGCTCGAGGGTACGTACCATACGTATTCAATTTTGTGAAAGGTACGCACGTGTTTTAACGTAGCCTACCCTATTTTAGCATAGATGTAAAAAACGATGAAAAGAAAATAAAAAACGGTAAAAAACGTCGTTTTTTTCGAAATAATAAAAAACGACAAAAAAAACGATAAAAAACGGAAACGGAAAATTATTTGCCTTTGTTACATCTGAAATTTCATTTTCAGCCTACAAACCTTAATTGCTTATGCAATTTTATTAAGAAACTGCAAATAACACAACTTTATTATTAGGCCAAAATAATTGGTATAAGTAACATTAATCTACCACAGTTTTTTTTTCTTATAACTTTCGTTTGATAAAAAATTCGGACAAATTAAAGGTATTGAAATCTTTTCAAATTTAAATCGTAGACATAAGTCCACATTATAAGTTTATGCTGATCGACATAACACAATTAAAATCTAACCAGAAGCAAAAACCACAGATGTTTACTAAATTATATATTGTACATTATTTTGAGCTTAAAAATTTCTACTCATAAATATTAATAGTTATGCCCAAGAATTTTATATCAAAATAACTCTTAGAAATTTCATTTCCTGTAGGGATCTACTACATGTGTTTCTCAAAATTATGACTTAAACAATTACATAAAGACCCTATAGTTAGCTGCATCCTTGAGAGTACGGTGAAAACGTATGGAATATCAGAGAAAAATTAAATTAAGGAAAATAATATTAGACAGTAAATAATTAAATAAAGTTACATAAAAATCGAAAAAAACGATAAAAAACGATGGGAAAAATTAAAAACGAAAAAAACGACGTTTTTTGGGAGAGGATAAAAAACGAAAAAAACGTTTTTTACAACTATGTATTTTAGGGTACGTAAACAATAATAAAATACGTTAGCCTCGTCATTGTTCATTATAAGAATGTTCAATTTAATTTAAGCAAACAATCACAGCCAAAAGTATACAGCGCAGTGAATTGCTGCAATGCTACATTATTGTAGGTCTATGTTTATCCAAAATACATTGCAGTTAATGCACTAATTAATGTCAGTTAGTCGGCTCAGTTCTGCTGCAGCACTTAAAAGTCCAACTCCAAGGAAAAGGTTCAACAGTTGCACTCAATTAATTATAACAGAAGAATTTATCGAATTAGATTTACTGCTATATACGCTACCGGAAATACCGATTTCAATGACGCATACTGTTGACTCAAGGGCGGATACAGAAATTTTCGGGGGGGCCAAAATTTTCGGTCTTGCTGTTGGGAGAGAGGAAAAATTTTCGTCTTCTTCATCGCCGAAATTTCTGATGACTTTTTTGGTCATTCGTCCAATTTCCAGGGAAAAGATACCATTTTTCCCGCCAAAATAGTTGATGATTTTTTATTTTTTTAGTCGTCAGTCATCATAGTCGGAAATAATGTTATCCTGCTTTTCTCTCCCGCTGCATTTATTTAATGGCTTGTTGAAACCAAATGGGGGGCACGTCCCATGCAATTTTTAAATGGGGGGACCATGACCGGATTGGCCCCCTGGATCCGCCCCTGTGTTCACTACATGTATACGTACATCCATAGTCTATGGGTCGCCGAGTAAGCCATAAACTAAAAGTTTCGTGTATGGTACGTACCATACGCGTATTGTATTTTTTGAAAGGTACGTACGTATTTTAACGTATTCTATTTTAGGGTACGCGTACCCTCGGCTATAGGTGCATGGATATGAGGAATGCCATGGATATCGTCGAGGACAGAGCAGTGTGGAGACGCCATGGAAAGGCCTGATCGTCGGCGCGGCCGAACGGAGGAGAGCAATGATGATGATGATGATGATGATGATGATGATGATGATGATGATGATGATGATGATGATGATGATGATGATGATGATGATGATGATGATGATGATGATGATGATGATGATGATGATGATGATGATGACGATGACGATGACGATGACGATGACGATGACGATGACGACGACGACGACGACGACGATGACGATGATGATGATGATGATGATGATGATTTACGCTTAATGCGTCAAATTAAAAACAATTTTCACGCAAGTATAGTATTAAGATTCAAACACATTTGTTATTGTAGCTTAGGATAGATGATGTAGATCGCATCATAACTAAATCGGTCGATGCATCGTTCTTTTAGATTAATAACTGGCTAAAAAAAATCATGAAAATTTTAACATCAACTGCACAAAACAACATTGCCAAATTAATAATTGTTTAGGTGATTTGAGTTCACACGGGTCATCGTCTTGACTGCAAATTAACTTGGACACACCCGCAATGTTACCAGACTTACGCTTGTGCAGTTCGCAATGTCCGTTACTATTAATAGACTATTCGGCAATGTTCGTGGGCCATAACAATGGCTAGATTACAAGCCCTGTTTTGGGTCAAAGCACTATAACCATGCCAACTGCTAGCATCTGAGATAGTTTTCATTCCTCTCGCCTATGCAACTGCAGTCAGTCGGAAATCGCTAGTCTAGTAACAAAACGGCAAATAATGTATTTATCCCTTCCCTCTGCCTCTAGCGGGAAGCTTTTGGTCCCGCGTGTTGAAACCTCAACTTTTCAGAACCTTCTGGAATTTTATATCAATCAATCGTAATTTATACAGCGCCCCTTCCTGGTACCTACTCAGAGGCGCTCCCGGCCGAGATCAAGCGGAAAAACAATCTTCAACAGTTTGTGAAGTTGAGAACAGGGAGGTGTCGCATAGTCAAGGGAAGTCCATTCCAGGTTGTTGGACCAACCACAGAGAACGAACGACTATGCATTGTTGCTGAGCGAGTGAAAGGAACCATTAAGTCACCATGGACATCAGAGCGTAGTGCGCGGCGGCCTATGCAACTGGAAAGAGGGAGACAAAGTTCACACAGATAGAGGGTGCCCAGCCTGATAAGCATCGCCACACCAACAATGCAATCCTAAATTAGATGCGCTGCGGGAAAGGAAGCCAGTGCAAGACCTTGCGCATACATGTATATTGGGATACACGGTCGGACTTGGTGAACCCCCAATAAGTCGTGCGGCAGACCGGTGGACCTTCTCCAACCTCTCAATCGGAACCCGCGGAAGATCAGCAAAGATGGAGGCGCAGTAGTCGAGGCGGCTCACCACAAATGCATGGACAGGAGAAGCTGCAGCTTTAGAAGTCAGAGAGCGAGCAACGACCCTGAGCTGCCGCAGTTGGTAGTAGCAGCTGCGGTACACCTGAGCTTTATGAGATGCAAGGGTGAGTTCAGAGTCCAGGAGCACTCCAAGGTGACGCACCACCAAAAAGTCATAGATCTAGATGGGAATCGAGAAGTGAGAACGCTCTGATCGAGCTTAGCCAGGCTGGCTCACCTATACCTGGAATGACTAGGGTATCCGAGTCTCTTGTTCTTGGAGTAACCTTAACGGATAAACTTAGCTTTGACCCCCATATTGACCGGATTTGTATTAAGTCTTGTCAATCGCTCTATGCAATAAGCTTACGTGTTCTTGTAGCTCGTGGCCTCTCGGTGACACGCCTACATGATGTAGTTCAGGCCACCACATTAGCGCGCCTTATGTAGGTCTATGCCTCCCCTGCATGGTTTTGCTTTGCTGATTCTGGTCAGCGCGCGCGTATTAACGCAATAAAACGGAAAAGATGTTCAAAACCACTACCATTAGATGCACAATTAATTTGTGCGAAAAGAAACTAAAATAGATATGTTAAGATAAAACGCATTTAGACCGTACAATGAAACGAAACTTACCTTGTTAGTCTATGATCAAGGGTAAACCGTTAATCTAACCTCTGGAATTTTAAAGAACACTTAGCCTAGCTTTTACAACGCTTTCGATTGAGGCCAGAGACAGTGGCTGTATTCCTGACGATGACGCTGCAGAAGTGTGATAAACTAAATCTAAATAAATTACTTATTTAAGAATCATGTCATTAATTTTGCAGATTTCATGCATAACTTACTTTGTGGCCTCTGAGAATCAGACTCGCAATCGAATGGAGTCTGTGATAATCTGGCGCCAACACGAAGTTACCAGAATGGTTAGAACTGACTAGAGCAGAATTTCTGAAAACTGCGGAAGGTTTTATAATATATGTTCATTTACACGCGCTGGCTGAACTCACAACGGACCAGGTCAACCCACGATAAGCTGGACTCGCATTAATTTATGCTATGGGTGCTATTTATGTAATTTAGTCAGTGCTTCATATTATGCTAATGTATTTATTCATTTAAGACCACTTATATCTGATGTTGTTCTCGACTAAGAGAGCTTCTTAACAACGCTGGAAAATGCAACGTGCAAATATTTCCCCACCGTTCATATAACATTTTACGGCGACTTTTGAGAACGTGCACTTATCGATAAAGTCGGCTCACGTCAGCTCTTTGACTAGCGTTAGGCGTTAGCTACATGTATAACGGGCCGGGTGAAGAAGACGGCATAGCGGCTCAATAACCTTTTCTCAAGCGGTGATCGAAACTGACGATTATAAACACACCTGTTTTTTTCTTGCATGTCTCGGATGGCTGCTGAATCATCTTCATCAGAAAATGAAAAGCTGTTCAAATCGCGAATAAATTAAAATTTGCAGCTTTGTATTTGAAATAATACAAAACTTGCCTTCACTTGTCCTCACAATAATTGGCCATTACTGCAGGCTAAGGTCATAGCTGATATTTTGAATAGCTAGTGCCAATATGGTTCATTCATTTAGCTTTCCGATCATACCTTGGTTGTGGTTATTTTTCCTTGTGTTTTTGCATATAACCATGGTTTCTCCATGCTAGAGTCTCGGAAATTTCTGCTACGAAATTCAGTAAAGCTCACTACAAAAATTTTACGCTACGATAATCCTTCAGAGAAAGTGACTAGTTTAGAACCTTTGCTTTCGCACCAAAGCATAGATTGCAGAAATCATACGAATTCAGAATTAGCTTACATTATTGTTATTGTGAGGCGCGGTGGCGTAGTGGTGGCGTCATTGCCCTGAAGCCGGAAGGTTCGGGGTTCGAATCCACCTCACGTCGCCGCGTATGGACCTTGGGCAAGTCCTTCACTCGCAATTGCTCAGCGCTTCGGCATGAAACTCCGATGCAGTGTCCACTCTGCATTCGGGAGCGCCTCTGAGTAGAGAGAGCTTGAAGGGGCGCTATGATAAGTGCACATACATACATACATACGTACATACATGCATACATACATACATACATACATACATACATACATACATACATACATACATACATACATACATACATACATACATACATACATACATACTAGGGTGATTCAAAAAAATAAAATATCAAATTTTTTTGGTGCTCTCGACTTTTTATGTTCCTTTTGGTAATAAAATAAGCCCCCCAAAATTTGAATGAAATCGGATAATATTTAGTTCTGCCTCATCGACCTTGAAATTATTTATTTTTATTGTGAATTGTCGAAAAATTGCATTTTAGCAAATAATTTTTTTCTGAAAAACTTTATAATCTAGTCTAATAAAAACGATGCCATACTACCTAGGAAGCTAGTATCTATTGTTTTAATTGCCAATATATCTTAATTTATTAAAAGCAATTAAAAGTTTAATTGATTTTATTCGAATTTGAATTCGTCAATGTGGAGTCGAATGTTGATCCCTCCTTCCTAATTGTAACCAACAAGCTAAAGAGTGTTAACAATCTTATTAGCATCCTAACATTTGGAGATTCTTACCATTTATCATCATCTTCTTGAATAAATTACGTACCTGACTGCAATGTTCAAACGGTTTACGAAAAGAAGCCAAATGGTGCCAATTCCTCACCAATAGGAAAAGGCCCCTTAAGTTTACATTAAGTACCGGTAGCAGTCAACTGCTTTTTGAACCAGTTTTACAAGTTGAAAATTACTTTAAATGCAGATAAAATTTTGTTTTCTTTTGTATCAAGTGCAGATGACTACATGGAGCAACATGTAAAGTTAAAAATAATCCATATTTTAAACAATCAGTGACTTCATTTTGTGTTCACTTGATTTAAGTTCAGCCATCCAGTGTGCATGGTTAAGTGCTCTCGGCACTCACAGATATGTCCCAAGTATGGAAATGTTCAAGAAGGATTAGACTAAGTTGAAACAATTCTTTATAATCTTTCAGCACAGTTGCCTACTTCAATATTTGATGGACGTTGAAATCAAATGCCGCTGAACGACAGTGGAAACTTGGATAGCCTACTTTATCTTTGTAATTAACCTCCAGCTGCTAAAATGTAGTCGTGCCTTTCTGCTGGTGATTGGTGATATTTGCTTGACCCAATGCAGAAGCACGATTTGGTGGAATGATATTCAAAGAACAAAACTTCTCTAGTTTTATCTTATTCTCATAGTCAGATGTCAATGGAAATTGAGTTTTAGCAAAATGTTTCTCCACTAAATTTCAGAACTGTTCATTCAAATATGCTACTCATCTGCTTAATCACTATGATTTGATTCACTTTCAAAACATGATGTAAACCACTGCTCGTGACTTAGATAGGCTAGCTATTCCAATGCTTCTTGTGTTTTTTTCATTTTTTACACAGTATACGTATTTCTTTTCTTTTTTCTTTTCTTCTTATTGGTAAAATTTGTATCCAGTCCAACTGCACCATTGTATAATTTGTTCCTGATTGCTGATCCACAAGAAATATTCTCATAGCCAAGCTTGTTATCTTCTTCAATTTTAATTATAGGGTCTACTCATGGCCTCACAATGACCAATATGAAAGAGAATATGTATTGATTGCAAACAGTCATCTTTTGTCAGTTGTCTGTGTTCTTCACCTACAATATTATTACATCAGATGCACCTGCATTTTTCTAGTAGGCCTCATGCATTCAGTTTCCGAACAATGTTTCTTAGAACTGCATTTGGAATAATCTTACTTTAGCCTTTCGCACAGATTTCGATGTCTTGACCAACATTTTCACTACCACATACTAAGAAAAGTTTCTCTTTCTTTTGAAAGAAAAAAACTGTAAACATTCAAGATTGTAGGCATTACCCTACCTCAAAATGTCTCTTAAGGTTATCTATTAAGATGAATGGAAGTCTTTGGCCTGGCTCCAGCCATAATGTTGTTGCCATGTATTCAAAATGCTAACAAGTATTTCGCATTTTGAATAGTTTTGCAATAATTTGTTTTGCCTAAATTATAATGACAAATTAACAAGTTTGGTTGTTTACATACTTCACCATTTTGTTTATGCTCAATTTATACACTCATTTAAGTTCTATATTATAAAAAAATTAGGTAACTAATTTAAAATGCTTTACACGCAAATAAAATCTAGTTAAATAAATCTTTGAAAACTTTGAGCTCCGTGAGGCAGAACTAAATACAAACCAATTGCTACAATATTTCACAGTTTTGATCCACAAACTAAAAGGAACACAAAAAGTAAAGAGCGTCTTTTAATTTCTAACTTTCATTTTTTTCCTACAGAACTTGAATCACCCTAATACATACATACATACATACATTCCAATAATTGGAATCCAATTCTACATTTCGCATGCCAATAGTGATGGCAAAATTGGCCATTATGCCAATTTCGTCGTCTTTTATGCTAATATGCTAATTCTATAGTCCATTAGGCAAATGTAGGCTAGTTTGTGTCAATTCCGTGGTCCATTATACCAATTACTATGTTATCCATTATGCCAATTGTGTAGTCCGTTAAGCCTGTGCCAATTCTATAGTTCATTATGGCAACACTGTAGTCCACGATGCCAATTTACTGCAGTCCATTATGCCAATTCAGGGTCTAGGACTTTACCCCCGGCCCATTTCCCCCTGCCATTGTCCCACCCCGCCATTACCCCCCGACCATTACCCCCGTATGCCATTACCCCCGTCTGCTTACATTTAGGGACAGTTTATGTACGTATGTATGTATGTATGTATGTATGTATGTATGTATGTATGTATGTATGTATGTATGTATGTATGTATGTATGTATGTATGTATGTATGTATGTATGTATGTATGTATGTATGTATGTATGTATGTATGTATGTATGTATGTATGTATGTATGTATGTATGTATGTATGTATGTATGTATGTATGTATGTATGTATGTATGTATGTATGTATGTATGTATGTATGTATGTATGTATGTATAATATTGGCTTGCCGCAGAATACGTAAGCCAAGGACGTCTTACTCATTACAGCCAACGAGAAGTTCTCACGAAAACAATGTCACAAATCACGATGGTAGTTTATCAGAGGACACGACCTACCTGACTGCAGACCGGCCATAACAAAATAGCGACCCAGTCAAGCTTACGTTTGACGCCCTCTAAACCCCCACTCCGGGATTCACACCAAGTCATGACACAATGATGAACCTGTATATCACGCTCAACTGCTGAGCTATTTTTTATTAGCACACTTTTATTAGTAGGCTGCACCTACGCATGAAAGCCAATGAGAGGAGGTCACGAAAGGATTGTCACAATCATAATATATCAGACGACACGAATCTGGAAAGTTTGAGTTTTGGAGTATGGGAAAAACAAAAACACGTCGAATTATCGAAAAATTCGATTACTTTTGTTGGAGGAATCAGAAATCTTTTTCTGCTTTGAGTTACATGTATTGTCCATTTATAATAGTCATGTAGGTCCCTATAACTAATTCCAAAGGCCAAACCGCAGTAAGTTTACATGTTAGAACAATAGGCCTAAAGATGAGACTAAGTTTAACAGGAATCGAATTCAACCGTGTGGCATCCATGCTGGCATCCATCTTTTCTTATGCTCATTTTGCAGTCGATACCTTTCGAGTTTCGAGTTGACCTTTACTGGGGTACATGACATTTTGCCATTGCGTGACAGCGAACCTGGTGTTTGAAATGAAATAGCCCCTCAACTTCCTGCATTGCCCGTGCAAAGCCGGCAATGCTTGGCTGATCTGCAACTTATTGGTTTGCACCCAGAGGTGGTCCTCAGCATGGGCGGAGACCCAGGGGGGACAGGGGGACGGTCCCCCCAATCAAAGTGTTGGGGGGACGGCCCATGCATTTGTCCCCCCCCCCCCCCCAATGTTTGAGCGTCAAGACTTTTTTGGCAGCGAAAATAGAAAATTTCGTCGAGATTTTGGCCGGATGACTAAAAAACAAAAAAGGTCATCAACTTTTTTTGGCGGCGAAAATAACTTTGTTTCGAGATTTCGCCGGTCGTCAGAAATTTTTCGGAAAATCTCGCGTCTTTACGTCCCCCCCCCCCCCCCCAATTCTCGGCCCAGGTCTCCGCCTATGGTCCTCAGAGTTGATTGGTCGACCGGAAAAAGTACGAGACGTTGGGCATTAAGCTTGCGTAGTCAACGTTTCCCCATTGTCGAGTTAGGGGGGCTCACAGTTCTGCCAGAAACGGACAGAAATCGGGGACCAATTACTATCTTTTTATTGACAGATCGAGCTATCTAGGAAATGCGGGTTATCATAGACCTACAGCTAATGTCATGTGGGCTACTACAGGGCGGGCCATAAAAATAACCCTACCTCTTTTTGCCAATGTCTTGACCAAAAGTAAGAATTTCGAAATGAAATTTTACAGGCTTAAAGATAATTCATATTTAGGCCTACACATGATGGCCAGATTTAATCAAAATATTTCCAAAAGATCAAAAGTTGTTTACCTTTGGTGAGGCCCATAGGCGGAGACCTGGGCCGATAATTGGGGGGGACGGAAAGACGCGAGATTTTCCGAAAAATTTCTGACGACCGGCGAAATCTCGGAAAAAAATTCTAATTTCGCCGCCAAAAAAGTTGATGCCTTTTTTTTTTTTTTTTTTGTCATCCGGACCAAATCTCGACGAAATATTTCTATTTTCGCCGCCAAAAAAGTTGATGACCTTTTTTTTCTTTTTTTTTCTTAGTCATCCGGACCAAATCTCGACGAAATATTTCTATTTTCGCCGCCAAAAAAGTCTTGACACTCAAACATTGGGGGGGACAAATGCATGGGCCGTCCCCCCAACACTTTTATTGGGGGGACCGTCCCCCCTGTCCCCCCCTAGGTCTCCGCCCATGGTGAGGCCACCCTCCTTTGTTTGACGATTCAAAAACGTAACCCAACAAAAGGTTGCAAAAACCAGAATTATTAAGTTATCTCTCAAATAACTGTTATCAAATAACTGTAATAAAATAAACTTGGTAGTGCTTCACAACGTGTTCAATGTGTCTACCACCAGTGCAAAAACTCCTTATGGCCCTGTTGATGCGTTCCAAAGGCAAATCTTCCCACATCAACTCCAATGCAAGAATCAATTCTCTTACCGCTCCTGGTTTTGATTGCAGATTGTGGTATTTCTCCAGCATAGCTCTCCGCAACGGATTATCAATCCATCGGTTTCAAATCCGGAGATTTGAGTCCATTGGCTTTCTCAATAAAACCAGAATAATCGACATTTAGCCGATTTCCTTTCGTCTACGGCAATCTCTTAACTCTCTGCTTATTTCTTAATTTTTGCGCTCTCATTTTTTTTATCAGAGTAAACGTTGCTCATATATCTTTATATCTCCAAGATCTTGCTCAAGAGGTGTCTGAATATACATTTTGTCTGTCCTTGACACTTTGGCCATTTTAATTTTTTAGAAATTTTAATTTCCTTGCTTTAATAGCACAATTATCAATCTGACACAATACCTATTTACCAACTTTATCGTCATCTTGCTAAGTGGCTTTACGGTGACGTGCAGCTACGCTTGTACCCTGTTTCTTTCTTAAGTAATAATAATAATGATTATCTGGCAATATCAAGGCTATTTAATAACAATTATTTGAGATGAGACCTAATAAAATCGGTTTCTTTTATAAATTACTTTTTCTGCGTTTTTGAATCGTCAAAACAGTGGTTGGTCTCATTAAAAGTGATATAACTTTTGTTATGTTTGAAATATTTTGGTGAAATTTAACCATTGTACGTAGATAGGCTATGAATTGCCTATAAGCGAGTTAAATTTTATTAAAAATTCTTATTTATGGCCAGGATATTGGTAAAAAAAACCGTTCGGGGTATTTTTGACCCAACCTGTATATTCAATGTCATCCTATAAGAAAGCTCGGTGTATCAAGAAAAGATATTAACTGTTCTGTTTGCTGCATAGGGTCTATCGATAAGACTGGACATATTGAGTGGCGTACCTACATTGTACTTCGTTTGTTTCTCGCACAAATCCTATAGAGTATAGACAGTTACCTTGAAGCAAGCACTGGGTAGCCTACAATTAAAACGTTCTTATATCTAACGACGATCTTGTTGTTTACTAGCCATCTTCTTGGCAATGTTGAAGATGCACGAAGATTGTGTAACATGTAGCCTAACTGTTATGCTATAACTCTTCTGCCCTTCTACCTTTGAATGGTTGCTTCATAGACATAGAGCGTGGTCGATTCCTTTATAATTTTTATTGGACTAACCATGCTAGAGATAATTAGGCTATAGAAATTGCGTACCGTGTCTAGTTAGAGGATTGACTTTAACTAAGCGGGGCTATTATAATAGTTGCCCTTTTGAATTCGACTTCCTTGAATATTTAGTGAAGTGTCCCATCAATTAGTTATGTAGGCCTAGCCTATAATTTGTGTGTTTATTGAGAATAAACGCTTGTCAGTTTTTTGGGTCAATATAACATTGATTTAATAATGTATTACGATTGAATGGACTAGCAGAGAGCCATAACAGTGTCAAAAATAAATGCCAGACTACAATAGACTAATAGACCATGATCGATCCGATTTTCCATACTTTCTCCAATGACAATTTCAAACCATGCATCCTATACTCATGCGGTTTTTTATTATAAAAATACAGATGCCTAACTATAGTGTAACTTCGATTTAATAGCCTAACAGGAGAGGATAGGTTAGCATTAATTTTGGCAGAATGTGATGGGATTGTATGGGTGGGAGTCCCGTGGAACGAAAAGAATAGCATATTATTGGACAGGATAGGGTGGCAAAGGACGGGACAGCACAGGATCTGATTTCATTGAAAAGAGCGGGATAGGAAGTAATTGCATAGGTCTGGACAGGATAGGACAAGAATGCAAACGAAAGGACAAGGAAAACTAAATGGATAGGATAAGACAATGCATGAACAGGAGTTATAAGCATTTGGTTGATTTACCTCGCAATAAAATTATCAATTCAAGGTCATTTCAAGAATATCATACAATAAATTCAGTTTCGTGAACAGTTTTATTAAACTAATTGCAATTCTTATTAAACTTAGGTATGCTAACTTGCACATGTCAAAGGGACCTGGTTATTCGCAATCTCTTCGTAAAATCAAGTCTTCTTGACCAGTCGAGAAACAAAATTCACATGTTCGAGTTTAAAATGTCATTTGCGACGGTTTTGCTGAAATTCTTCAAATATTTTTGCGATTCAGTTGTTAATTGAACCACATGGTCAGTGTAGACAGCATCGACCAATAATCTGGAACATTCTCGATACTGATTCGCCAAGTCTTGAATAGTCAGCAAACGACGGAGACGTAGATGACACTGATTTTCAACGTACCTAATAAAATCCATCGACGAAATGTAAACAACGAATGAATACAAATTCTCGGACTTTCTGATTTGTTTAAATTGTCTCTCAGAACAGCGTTCGTTCAATAAAATAAATCCAAACACCGTTTGAATGCACTCATCAAATATAACCGACCATTTTCTTGTCATCACAACAGAACAAATAGAATGATAGTATTCGTCTATTCCAATCTTCTTCGTTATAGCATTGAAACGTTTTTCAGCGTCTTCACACATCCTCAGACATTCCACATACTCTTCGAGATATGTAAAGTAAAAGTTTGCACGATATGCAACGCTTGTGAAGTAGGATGTTCTTGGTAGAATTGCATCGAGTCCTTGAATGAACCAATGAAATGCGGTACAATTGCTCATATCAAAACCGGTTGAAACCTGTTCTTTGGTTCCTTTCTGGGCCCAACCTGCAGTCTGCATACTCGCCTCTTCTTTTCGTGTGTAGGTGCACATGCGATGGCCAGGCTTCTTTCTTTCAAACAGATATGGAAGGTTTCCTAAAAAAGACTTTCCAAGGTTTACAAATTTTGTCGAATTAGTTTGTGGAGTCGTCAGCATTGATTGGTCGAGATAAAAACGCGCCGTTTTCACCAAATCACCGTTTGAATCACGTTGATGTAGACCAGATTGTTTGTTTGTAGAAGCCTGAACATTTGCAATCAATCCAGTAACCAATAGGTGAAATTCAGAACCTCCAGCAGTAAGTTGATCAAGGCAAAATCTGTTGTCTGAGTTTGGTTCTAATGGGTTCATATGGTGACTCAATCGGTTGACACCAAACTGAGCAAGAAGTGACAGTTTATCACCGATTCCAAATGGAGAGTAAGCCTCTGGATTTACAATTGACCATTTCGAAGTAATTGCTGTAATTGCAGATTCGTTGCAAACAAATGATGATAAAATCTGGATAGTCAAGTCAACGTCGCCCGTCGTATATTCAAACCTGTTGTTGTATGGAATGAAGTAGTTCCTACACTGGCCTTCAAATAGCCATTCGATCAATTCCAAAACTAACTCCGTCACAGAAATCGTTATAGAATTTCTATTCCAGAAAGAAGAAAGCTTGTCTTCACAAGCCCACAGCATCAGTGTCTTCATGGTATATGTAGAAATTGCGGATTCCAGTCGTTTTTCTTGACACTGTATCGCTACGCTGGTTTTAATCAAACGAAGAATATGATAGATATACTTTTGTACGGCAGACCAACTGTCCACAAGTACAATCTCGGCAGATGAGAACGAAAACCGAAACAAGGTCTGGTCAGTTGGACAACTGGGATGAGCCTTTGCAACAAAGTGACATCCTCCGAGCACAACTTTGCTCAGTAGTTCCTTCGTTGGCCATCCGTTACTTCTCTGTCGTCTTATCCATTCCACAGCGGCGTTTGGCCAGATTGGACAGAACACGCACTTAACCAGATCAGCGGTCGTAATTTCATAATCTTCAAGCTGTCGTTGGTATCTTCTTCTTTCTTCACCGCTCAATAGCCTTTTAAGGTCAATCGATGATATCACGGGTCCTTTGATTGCTGGACCGGATGAATACGGTTTCAGCAACTGACATCTCTTGAAATAGCCTCGTGAATTATTAGAGAATTTCAGTCGTGCAAAACCCGGGTAGACATCGTCTGTCTCCAGTAATAAGACGCATCCGTTAAACTTCTTTGGGAATGGGTCGGTGAGTGATATTGCGCATAAGTCCAAATCGAAATTCATATGATCGAAGTCCGTTAGATTCGCAATCGTGTACTGCAATGGAAGTTCGGCAGCACTGCCAGACATCATGTAGCCCCTCGGTGCTCTCCTTCGCAAAAGTAACCCCATGAACTCCCGGAAATCTTCGCAGTTTTCCATCCGAACACTGTACCTGGTAACTGAACAACGAAATTAGGATATGAAAATACTGGGTATCCGCACGCAGTGGCGTAGCCAGGAATTTGTGATGAGGGTTGGGAGTGTTATGGCTGGCCGAATGCCCTTTCTGACATCAACACAACAGTATTACAGTAAATAAAAAGGGAATAAAGTAACAAAGGACATAAAGTAAGAAAAACAATTGTTTCTACAGGCAATTGTTTTTTTTATTATTATTTAATAATAACTCTGCCAATCTCTTAAAATTATTTATACTTGATGCGCCGAATTAGAAGACATTTCACTTTAGACTTAGGATTAAAAACACTTAATTTTGTTATTTTATCTTTTACCTATAGGCACATGATTCATTTGTGCGACTCGGTGGCTGATCGGTAACGCGTTTGCTCACGGAGAGGGCGGTTGCGGTTCAAATCCGGGTAACGACCTTTGGCAAGTTGTTTACGCACACGTGCCTCTATGTCACCAAAGCATTATAATTTGGTACCAGTGTAAGCTGGGAAGTAAACGGCAAGTCCTGTGATACACTGGTCCCGTGTCTAGGACCTTGGGATTCGTCCATTGCCGGTTCAAGGGCCAAGAAAAGGAGATGAGCGCCTCACCAACGACCTTCGGCCCTACGGGCCAATTAATGTAAATGCTTTGTAATCATAAATCTATGTAGCAGCAGCTCGCAATACAGATGCGCTCTCAACTTGCGTCAGTCATCAGACCACGAACAAGAATGTCTTAAGACTTAGGCTAAGGCGTCTTTTGAACCAAGAAGGAGAGAAGACTAGTTGGCTAACTCAAGGTAAGTGACTGGGACGACAATTCAAAGCACCAAGAGTCGGCTGTTACTACCTTTGGCATCGCTTTCGATTGAAGTCCGATTCAGTTGCTTCAATAATTTTGTCATTGTGGTGGTGGTGGTGATACTGCAGAAGTTTGATGAATCAAATCAAAACGTAATTTATTTAGCTTGAAAATCATGTCATTTGCAGATTCTATGCAGACTTTGGCTACTTTGCGGCTTTTTAGAATTAGCCTCGCAATCGAAGAATGGTTCCTGGGATAAATTGGCATCCACACAAAGTTACCAGAATGGTTAAAACTGACCAGAATAGAATTTCGCTTTAAAAACGATGAAATAATAGCAAACGATAGAAGGCTTCAAAATATGCTATACTTACCCGCATCAGTTCAATTCACAAGTGAACAGGTCAGCCTAGGATCAGATGCACTCGCACTACTAGGCCTATCTATTTATTTAATTTATTCACTATCTCATAACATGCTAATGTATTTTTTCATTTTATCCTACTTGTGTACCTGCTGCTGTACTCGACAGAAAGAACGTCATAACAACGCTGACAGCAATGTGCAAATATTTCCCAACCGTTCAGACGGCGATTTTCGTTCGATAGCCTACAGGTGTCACGAAACCGAGTATCCCCCTAAAGCTATCCGGGGGGATGGATTAATCTATCCCCCCGGATGGAATATACCGGTAGAGACTATCCGGGGGATAAACCGTTTCTATCCCCCATCGTGTGAAATCATCCCCCGGGGGGATAAAAATGTTCACGTTATAAGGTATCGTTTATAAAAAGTGGAGAGATCGCAAAAAATAAGTATGCTTTAAATTCGAAATCCAAATCCAGCGCCAGAGCAAATGCGCGCAGTCACAAAGGACGCTGGGTAAATGAGACAATTGTAGAAACATTTATTTTAAAAGAGAAATAAACTAGACTTATAAAATCACATGTACGATTAGACTGCGAAATCCCTCCGAACTCTGTTATGGTAAGAACACATCAATCAAGTAGACCTAAGCCTTATAAGCTTAGGCGACTACCAAAATAGGCCTTGGACCGATAATGAAACAATAGACCCATATCGAGCGGCGAAATCACACAGTTAGCACCACATATATATATATATATATATATATATATATATATATATATATAGGTCTGGAACATAATCACGCCGAACATTATCTCCCCGGGCAATTAGCCCATTTCCGCATTATTTTGTTTGACAAGCCACAGGCCCATTTTACACGTAGGCTACGGCAATAATTAACTAGTTGACACAGCAACGAAAACTGGACATTTCAGCTTTAGGTCTATCACTTTTAGAATTTAGACCTGTCACTGTCACTGTCATTAAGGTATAGCTTTAAACCTTGTTAGTGTCATTGAGTCATTCCGATGTAAAGCTAGTGCTTGTTGGTTTTATTTAGGACTACAATAAAGACTTGTGAATGCAAAAGAAGAGCAATGAAAATGAATTGGAGCTATAGGTTTGTAAGGATTTGAACTATGAAGAAAGTTTGAAAACGTGCATAGACTGATAATTTTGAAGAGGAGGCGGCGGCGCAGAGGTATAATTGCAATCGAAGCTTGACATTAGGCCTAGAACTCCGCCACTGGTTGTTCTCTGCCAGTGCCAGTCCCAAGCCTGGATAAAGGAGGAGGGCGACACTAATCATCTTTGATATGGCAGTGTCGTTAAACACGTAACAAGCAGCAACATTAGGCCTACACGCTTATAACAGATAGAAGAGGGAGAACAGAGAGACAGAGACAGACAGACAGGCAGACAAACAGACAGGCTGAGACTGACTTCTTACCCCGACTGACAGAGTTAGAAATAGAATAAAGCTGCACCATAATGTATTCAAGTTGCGGGGGATACTTTCTGAAGGGGATAATTTCGTACGACTCGCGGGGGATACTTTTGCACGACGTGGAATAGTTTCTCCCGTTCAGACTCATCCGGCCGGATACTCTATTTCGCAAAGGGGATACGATTAATACGGGGGATACTCTATTTCGTGACACAGGCATCGATGCATTCGGCCCACGTCAGCTTTATGACCAGAGCTATTTAACGGTCCTGTGTCAGAAGCAGGCTTAACGGCTTATTTGCTTATTGTCAATAGGTGATCGAATCTGTCAATATACGTAACTACGCATGTTCATGTCACGACTCACCCAAGTAGGCCTATGGGAGAGTTGCCATGAATGGACCACCTAAGGCAAACTTAGGTGTGCTACATTAATGCTACTGACTTTCCAAAAGGAAAGTATGCCATAATTGTGCTTGGTTGATTGTTCATCTATGTCAGAGGTTCTCAACTGGTGTGTCGCCACACTCTAGTGTGTCGCGAAGCGACCGGCGGTGTGTCGCGAAAAATTGGTGTGTCGCGAATTCTCACAGCATACAACCGTCGTTCTTGCATTACACTGACTATATAGTTCCCTTTAGCAGTTTGGCAGGCGTGGGCTGTGAAAATATAATCGCATAGGATCAGGACTTCATGTTTGTCTAGTTCATTTGATCGCAATCCGGAGCTGCCACAATGTTTGCCTTATAGGCCCACATGCTCTCTCTAAGTCTCTATAGCATGCCTACATGACATAGACTAAAGTATAGCTTATAAGACGTCGGCGAGCGCACCGATCAAATTTACTCAGTGCTGTAACCCTCGAAAGTAATGGAGAAAATTATCATAAAGAAACAGAAATTGTGCGATTCTAAAATTGATGACGGGGGAATAGTTGGATGTGCTACCTTAGCTGTTGGCGTATTCAGAGCGTGACAATGTACCAAATAAATAATATGGTGGACAAAGTCCAGGGACCAGAAGTCTCAATGGCCCATGTTGTTAAAATAAATAATTTCCTGTAGGCCTACGTTTTTCAGTTTTCCGTTACAATAATTCGACGTTTTGAAGGGCGTTTAGTTTCGGTCGTGTTTAGCGACCCTTATCCCATGTTTTCTTGTTTTGCCATGAGCTATTGGAGTGGCCTGGACTATGGATAATTTATTATAATTCATGATCTTTTTAAAAACTATGACAGTTATCTAAAACAGTTTCATATAACTCCTGTTTGGTTAGTTTCGTATTTTCTCTCGTTAGACTTGTTAACGAATAAGGACTAGTGTGGTCCAAAAAAATAAAATTCAAGCTAGAATCCAAGACACCCTCCCAGTTTGTTAGACCTGTTATTAGTATTATTGAGACCAAATTTCAGCCCCAGATTCAGACTAGAAGACGGTGCTCAATGACACACAAAACTTACCATGTAGTAGCATTAGCTACAAATCTTGATACCTTTCTTGTTTGGTCAAAAACTCAACATTTGTCATGTAGATGAGCTTTAAATAGTTTCTGTTGTGTTATAATACGTGCCAGAATTAAGACTACACAGTTGTTAAGCCAATAAGTAACAAGTGCATTTTATGGAAATGAGACTTCTGGTGATTTGATCATGAAGGATTGAGATTTTTGGTGCCAATTTCTGCAGCACTTGTGTACTATCCTTCTGTTATGCCGTTTTCATGGAGTACCATTTACAAGGAATGCTTAAGAAGACCAGGATGCAACATGCCGAAGTTGAAAGATCTGAATTTGTACCACCAGATTATCCTGGGATCTTCAGAGCAGGAAATGTCAACCGCCTGCCAGTGCTGGTTTCAGGTGATGGTGTGTATAAACCCAATTTGCCCAAATTAGCTTCAGTGTCAGGATACAAATCAAATCCAAGGCCATTCATTATTTTCTGGAGTGATGGAAACTCACTGATAATATTTAGGTCTTGAGCTTTGATACAACATTTTGCCAGCACCGGAATTTTCAATAGAGTGTACGATTTTGCAGGAAGACAAGATAGGTCAAGAGCTCCTGAAGCTGACCTTCATATAAAGGAATTGATTTTAGCCATAAGCCTTCTGCATGTTCTTGTGATTGATCGAATTCACCATATATTCCAATGTTTAAAAGATTTAATGCTGCTTGGCAAGGTGTGACACTTGACAACATCTGAAGACTGGAAGTCACATCCGGTACTGAAGCCCTCGATGCAAGAGTATTCAGTTTTCTCAAGTACTCTGCTGAAATAAAGTCAGTTTTAGAAAAATAACCAAGAACTCATTGTGATATCAATGGTTGACATAGTAAGTCATCTTCAATAAGAAACTGGAGAGTCCAATAAACAATGCACATTGGATGGTACTGCACGCCTTAAAAATATACCTTTTAGTGTTCAACATGATGTAATCAATCTAAGTACGAAGGAAGAAACTCAGATTCATCAACTTATGTAATTTGGTGGCCTTCGTCACACAAGGGCATGGATAAAAGACTCCTCTTGCTGCTGTTGCTCCAGAACAAGATCTTTCAATATGGTCAGATATAGAAAATGCGAGTCAGTTGCCCAGAAGATCAGCCTTGCTTCCATGAAGGTCATATAAAACCACCAGTAGTACATTTCAGGTGAGGTTGTAGGTCTGGTTATGTGGCCATTTGCCTATAATTTAGAGACAAGGTGAAATATTCCACAGAATGACTCTGAAGCCTGGTGAAAGGATGGCGAGGCCTAGTGCTGTTGCACTGAAAAAGATATTGCATGGGTGACTTTGCATCTCAGCAAATGAGGACACCACCATAATGCCTGAAGATTGGTAATTCGTTTTACACTTCCACCAGAAAAATAGATCGAGAAAGAGGATTTATAAATAAAGCAGATACTGAATTCAACACTGGTCAGAGAGTGGTGAAAAACATACCTTTGAGATGTGAGAAGTTCTTCGAGGAATTCAATCGACTCATCACTGATGATAAAGAAAGCCAAGTGGTCGAGGGAAGTAGGAAAGCTGTCCCCACTCAATCAATAACGAAATCTGCTCTTGACACAGTGCCTCCTGCTTAGCCTTCTGGATTATAAAGACCTTATCGGATGTTGGAGTAAGAAAACGAAAACTATAGACACTCATGGACTAAACGATGTTTTTTGACAATTTTGAACATTTCCAATTTTTCAAACCAACTGAAATTTTACAGTTAATGCTGACCAATTGCTTAAGTATCACACATATTGTCATATTACAGCAATATTTGATTTATATTGATATAAAATACGATTGTATAGGAATGTATGCTCAACACATTATTTTGTACAGTCAACGTCTATACATTGGTCCATGCAAAGTAACACAGTCGTTGAGCACCGCCTTCCAGATGGAATAGGAAGCTGAAATTTTGTCTCAATAATACTATTGATAGGTCTAACAAACTGAGAGGGTGTCTTGGTTTCTGGCTTGAACTTTATTTTTTACCATGTATCTGTGAACCACACTAATAAGGACCCATGGCAAACCTAAAGTCTTCAGGTTCTTCTGACTGGGTTACTACGCAGTAGTAGGCTAGTCTACGTGTCGCACTCACAAAGCCTGTGGATCCTCATCTTACTATATGATCCAAAGAAAATCCAGGACCAAAGATCCCGTTTAGCCTACTGTTAAACAGTTAACGCTGAGTCATATAAATCCGTTGAATCGTAAATTTAGATTAGTAGACTTTGGAATTAGGCCTATAGAATTATCAGGAACTAGAAAGAATTCAGTCAGTGTCAACATTTCATTCATTAAAATTTGTAACAATTTAAAATAATAATAAGCTTATAGGCTAAGCTTGCTTATGTGTAATTTAGTAATTTAATTTTTTTGCGATATTCACATGATGATTGCATGGTGTGTCGCGAAATTTGGTTTAAAGTTTAGGTATGTCGCGCGCGAAAAAGGTTGAGAACCTCTGATCTATGTTGTTAATAAGCAAAAGACCGAAAATATTAGTGGATTTATGAGAAATAGCTAAACAAATCTGTACCTGTAAAAAGTCCAATCAAGGCAACCTGTTTCTTTGAATGGACCGCATGGTGTCCTTGATTGGACCAGTTGCCCTGAAAGGGCCACAATATTTTAAAGACGTTTCTAAAAGGTAATTTTACCCAAAAAGCAAGGGAAACGCTCTAAAACACTTAGTGTCTAACCATACAGTTAAAAATATCAACGCAGATTGGAGTAGCTGAAATCAACTTAATATATGACTGGCATAACCTCTGCCTGCAGACCAATTAGACACAATAACCAGTGCAGATCTAAATATAGACAATAGGCCTTTATACAGCCACTGGCCTAGCAACAGCGTATAATAATTAGTAGGCTTAGTGTGTTTTCTCAGGTTGATATTGGGCCTAGCCTCACTGCTGGCGTTTATTTAACTAACTAATTGACATTAGGCTATATTTCAGCTACTGGTTAAGTCTTGCATCAGCTTAACTGTTTATTTGCTGTTGCAAATCAGTTTTATAATCGAGTAGCTGCAACCGCTTGTTTGCATAATGTTTACCTTTAGACTAAAATAAATCTCTGGCAAAACGAGTTATATAAAGAGTTGAACTAGTTAGGCTACTTTATTTACACTGGAATCTGATGCAATATTTTTGAAGTAGGTCTGCACAAACTCGATTATCTACTTCCATTATCTGTAGTCTCTGCACTGCTAGATATTTTTGCAAAGACAGAGCAGGTGACGTAGGCACAGGCAAGCCTAAATGGTTCTCAAGGCGTGGACGGCATTCACAAGTGGTCCACGAACGTGCACTTCATGATCAGCGCCAGAGAGTTGGGTAATATTGTATCGCCTTTTACAATACAGCCAATAGGCCTATAATTATGTATAGGCCTATTTGGTTAAATAACATGACCTCATGTAGCCTATAATCAGGGCTGTAATCAAGGCTATACGCGGGTATACTTACCTCCGGGAAAAAACGGCATCGTATACTCACCGCGGAAAACCAGGTATAGGCCTACGCGGGTAGGCTATACAGCGTATACTCACCTCACAAAGGGCGTGTGGGTATACGCACGAAAAAGGCAAAGGATATTTGTGTATTTTTCACAAAATCCGGAGCGAATGACTAAAAAAAGTCATCAGATTTTTCGGACGGGAAAATGGGGACTTTTTTGCCGTATGACAGCCGTCAGAAATTTTTTGCCCGAAAAGTCGGTTTTTCTCCCGGTCAGCGTGTAGACCTACTCACCACAAAATTTACCAGTACAGCCCTGCCTATAATCCCACTAGCACTTTATTTATTCTTTATACGAATACAAACATATATTGCAGTCGATTATGTTAAGTCAGTTATGTTAAATTAATAAGTATTTAGCAAATAAATAAGTTAGAGTGTTCATTAATTATTAGAAGCACTAGCAAGGACACGTCACTGTAGCCTACAGTACATGGCAAGCTTCATGCATAGCCTATAGCAGCGGTTCTCAACCTGTGGGTCGCGACCCCCACGGGGGTCGCCTGACGATTTGCCAGGGGTCGCCTGGAAGCTTCAGAAATTTTCAAAAGATGCACAAATTTTTATGCACTGGCAATTTCAAAGCTTCATTACGGCAACTTATTATGTAGAATAAAATTGTACTTATACTTTTGATATGATTTATTTGGTAGAACGCGGCAGTTAGTTAAAATGTTTGCCAATTTTAGTTTTAAAATATAAATTCCTCTTTTGCCATTCTCGCAGAAAAAAGCAATACCCGGTAGGCTAGCCGGTTTGCACAAAGAATCTATGCTCTCTGCTAATGATGCCTATCACGGGCGGAGACGTTAAAGGACAGGAGACGTTTCCCCGAAATTTGTGGTGGAGTCGAGCTGCCTGTTTCGGTAGCCTATATCCCACATGTTTCAGAAATATTTCATAAAAACGTAGAAATTTATAATGGGCAATTCTGTTAAGATGTCAGTTGAAAACACTATCATTACCGTATGTAAGGTAAAAAAAGAACATTGTGGAGGGAATATTATTGAAGTCTTAGATCACGACTCTGAGGCTCTGAGCACTGAAATCATGAGCAATTTCGTTAAGATGACAGCTTAAAGTGCTACCACTAGTATGCAAAAAAACTAAACAATGGAGTGGTGACATTTATTGAAGTCTTAAGCCATGTCTTTCTGCACTGATATTATAGGAAATTATTGTTGAGATGTCGGCTTAAAACGTGACCATTGCAGTGTGGGAATTTAAAAAAGCATTGGGAGGGGATACTCTGGAAGTCTTCCTGAAATAACGAGCAATTTCGCTAAAATGACAGCCTGAAATGCCACCATTGCAGTGTGGAAATTTTTTTAAACAAATCGGCAATGGGGAGGAGCACATTTCTCCACAAGTTTTTCCTTAACCTCGGTGCATTCATTAAAAACAAAAGTAAAGTTTATGAAATTGATAGCCTCCCAAAACGAATCAGCTGGGTGAAATAAGTGTTATGAAAAGAACTATTTATTTGCCATTTTTTAGAGTAGCCTATAGCAATTGTTTTAATAGCTAGTTGCTGCATGAATACGTACTGAATAGAGAAGCTACAATGTCAATGGCTTATTTGTACCGACATAATTGTAGGTCGATTCGATGAAACCCAACAAATAAACAGAGGTGCCATCCAGAAGATAAACATCCTAACTATGCAGAAAATCATGATACACGGGCGGAAACTTTCCAGTAAATGACTAGTATTTTTAAGAACAAAGCTGATGACTGCCAGGAAGGCACATGTACATGAGGAGTTCCAGCAGCAGCACGTGACAGCTATTGAAATTTTACAAAAGCAATCTATATAAATAAAAATGTAAAACGTTACTTTTTGTGGCCTCAGAACTCGATAAGTTCTTCACCGATTCTTTTCAGAATTTTCGCAAACCGTTCCATTCGAACATAAGCGTGTTGTTATAATGCCTTCTGGGGAAAAGCGCAATCTTTTCGACCAAAAAACACAACTATGCGAACGATTTGACCGATATCGATTTCAATTTCAAACCGACGTTGCTTCCGACTGCGGCCGTCTATTTATAGCACATATAGGCTACGTGCATTCTTTTTATAGCGCATATATTTATCTAGCTGTTGATTTCTACAGTAACAAAAACTAACGTTTTACATTTTTATTTATATAGATTTTCGCAAACCGTTCCATTCGAACATAAGCGGGTTGTTATAATGCCTTTTGGGAAAAAGCGCAATCTTTTCGACCAAAAAACACAACAATGCGAACGATTTGAGCGATCTCGATTTTTTACAAAATCAAGGATCTCGGAGTTTTACGGACGGACGGACAACCGACGTACGGACGGGGAGGGACAAAGGAGAGGAAGAGAGGGGTGAGTGTGAAAGGGAGGGAGCGGGAGGAAGAGGGAGGGAGAAAGGGGAGGGAGAGAGCGAGGGAGAGGGATGGAGGAAACGGGAGGAGGGTGTGAGGCAGGGAAGGGGAGGGGAAGAGAGGACAGAGGCAGGAAGGGAGACAGAGGAAGGGAAGTAGGGAGTGAGGGTGGGAGGGAGAGTCTTTTCAGCCACAGCAACGCGTGGCGGGGTACAGCTAGCAATAGACTTATGAAATTCAACTGCCGAATAGGCAGCTCTCAGAATCGCAAGACCAATGAAACCTCACACAATGATTGCCAAAAGCAGAGTGTAATTATAAAGTGAAAATGAATTGCAATGGACAATGGTTAAAAAAAAATGCAGATGGGGGAGAGATAACGCAATCAATTTTCACTGGGGGTCGTCGCAACTTTCAAAATGTTACCATGGGGTCGCCGCACTAAAAAGGTTGAGAACCGCTGGCCTATAGGCCTAAACAAACTAAAAGTTACATGTAATCCATGAGTTGTATGAACGAAGTAATATTAAAAGGGAGCATATCGGTGGAGGGTTAGTCGCATAGCTATATATACACGTATGTTTATTGCGACAAAATATCGCTCGGCAGTATAAGGCACGTGATCCGCCGTTATTTGAGTCAAGTAACCCTAGTTACGTCATCTCTCTAATTATTAGACCTAACAGACTAACAGAGGGATCGAGTAATAAAAGTAGTTGACATATTCCGATTGGCTAACCATATGAGAGTGACTGATAATAATAGATCGGATGCTTCTCTGAGGCTTTGACCTATAGGCCTAATTCATTTTGG